>CM076575.1:356097198-356639381 GCA_034641835.2 Pinus albicaulis
AAAGTGGAGTCGGTGAAGAAGTAGTGGCGAGGGCACAGCCGCCGGGTGGGTGGCTCGGGCACCTTTGAACGTAACAAGTTGGGGGGGCTTGCACACTTGTGGTAGGGAGCGCGGCCTCCCGAGGTGGGGCGCACGATGTTTCGGGCCTTCCCCTGCATGGCGGGTGGAGTCGCAAAAGTGCAGCGCCAATCTACTGGCGCACAGCACTCTGTGTAAAATTACACTGAGGGAAGCTACAGGCGCATAGTGTCTTTTTACAGGAGCGCAGCACCCAGATATTTTTGCCCGAGGATGCCTGCGGAAAGCTGAAAATTTTCACTCTATCTTGAAAAGGGTAGAATGAAGGGGGGAAAGGAGGTGTTGTGGTATTTATACCTCTTTTTGAAAGAATCAAACTTGAAAAACCCCCTTTTCTAAAGTTTCTTTTCACTTTTTCTTTCTTTTTCCTCCTTTCCCTTTACCAATGCCTCTCATTGTCTTTTTACTGTCCCCTTTTTAACCACTTTCTTTCTTAGTATTTGGGAAATTGGTTAGATCTATGATGGCTCATGCTTGTTGTGGACATGTGCAGACTTATTTAAAACTATATTTTCCTCCTTTAGGAATTGTGAACATGACTTTGACTGCTTGTTTGTGAGAAATCAAACCTTTGAAGTGATCTTTTGTCTCCTTCAGTGAAGTGGCATATAGTGTTTCAATATCCCTTTCTTTGAAATCGTTAGACCTCTGAATTTGACTTTTGATCAAGTGGAGTTGGTGTCTTTTTGCCCAATCTTAGAAGATAGTTAGGACTTTTTTCGAAACTTTCTGTTGTTGATGAAGGAGGTTCTCTTTGCCACTTATCATGCCTATTTGTTCATTATCCCAATTTTGAGTTTTTAGGGATATTTAGTAAGACAAACAAGGTTGTATTCAGAGTCTTCAAAATCAAATATGCATTTGAATTCATTTCTTATGCCCAATAGAGTATGCAATGCTTATTTGGAGGGTTGGAGGAAATTCTTTAACTTTTGTAATACAAATAATTTTCCACTTTTTGGTCAAAATAGTCATGTATTTGCATTCTCAACAAAAACACACCTACTGTTTTCTTCATGAGGTCGTGAGTATTTTTCTTGATGCTAGTCTTACTCTTTTCCTCACCTCATGGCTTATCTGATAGTTTTATTTGGTCTTTTTGCAGGAATGTGGAAAAAGGCAGCTGTCCCTATACCAACTTCATGCTTGAGGCCAAAAATCCCTTCAATGATCTCTTTGACTATTTGAGCAATGATGCTTATGTGCCACTGACCTTTTGAGATTTGCAGAAACCTTTTGATGGGCAGTACTTCACTACACTTATCATGAGATCATGGTCTCTCCTATAGACTTCAGCTGGTTGTACCTTTTATCAACTGTAAATACCTTCATGAGATATTTTTAGGTGTCCTTCTTTGCCTCTGTTCTGCTTTAGACTAATCTCCAAGGAATTCCTGTAGGAATTCTTGGATGTGACAGTCTATTCCTTTGCAGATTTGTTGTTGGATCAAGAAGGTACATTTGGAGGTCCTTTCATGTTCCTTGGATAATGATAAGCCTCAACTTATTTTCATTTGATTCACCTATATCAGAGCTTTAGAAAACCTTGGTGGAAAATTGAAAGAGCTCTGAAGTGGTCTGAGGGGTTAATTTTCTTAGGAAGACCTCCTATCCAAGGGCGCCGCACCATTTCCAAGGAGTGTAGTGCCATGTGTAATTTATATGTGAAAAAATTTCCAGGAGCGCAGCACCATTTTGCAGAGGGAATTTGGAGGCCTTCCCTATGTCGAAATTGGGCCTGTGATAGCTCGTTGGAAATATTAACCTGTATACCTTCCAAATATATTAGTTTGTTCCTGATTGAAGTTTAGTTTCCTTTTCAAAATTTTATTTTCCCATGACTGTTCAAAAAGTGCTGAGTGATGGTGCAGAAATGCAGAGTGCTGGTCAAGACACCTTTTGGAGGCCTTCCACAACTCCAAAGTGAGATCATGATAGCCCATTGGAAATATATTTAAGTCTAGTTGTCATTGGACTCATCAAGGAAGTCATTTGGACACTCTAGCTATGAGAAAAACTGATTTTACCAAGGTAACTCCAACAGTGTAGAAATTCTCCTATGACACCTGTATTTTTGACATTTCTGCAAAACCATGATACCTGTGTAAAAAATGAAGGATTTTTTTCTTATTGACCCTATAATGGACAAAAACCTCTCTCACGTTTGCCAAATTCATCTTTGTTTGTCCAGAAACATATTTTTAAGCAAAATTGGCCCTAGGTGTGGCAAATGACTTGGCCCTTGGAATGAATTCTTGGAAAATGATGGAGGCATGATGTTTATGAGATGGTATTGAATTATTCTTGCTGACATGATCTATCGAATTAATCCTTTTCTTTTGTGCCTCCTTTTCATATCAAAACCTAGCTTAGTTGGAAGAGGAAAATAGGGTTTGGTGTGGGGATTTAGGACTGCCTTGCAGAGGGAGTGGAATGAAGGGGTTAAGGGTTGTCTAAATTCTTGGGGAAATTTTTCGACATAGGGATAGATGTTAGGGAGTAGGGGAAAGTGTAATTTCAATAATTGAGTGAGGGGAAGGGGTCCAAAAGGTCAAAACACAGGCCTAGTCTTAAAAAGTGTCAAAATGTGGCCATAGACTAGGTTTTTTTTTTAAATGATGAATTTGAGGGATAGGAGTGATGGGAAATGTTTGTGAAGGTATATTAAGGATAGGAGGAGGTGAAGAATATAAGGATACAAGACTTTTTGATGTTTAACGATGGAGGTCATGAAACCAAGAAAAATTCCCTTAAAAACCCTAAATGGGCAATGGAGGAGTTAGGCAAAACAAAATAGAGGGCTAAGGCCAAAGGTGACACAACAAAGACAAACTGAAAGATATGAGCCCATGATGAGTCTTTTGGGGTTGGTGAGCGGAGCATTGACATGATGGAATGATGAAATAGTGAAAATTTTTATCTTAAGGATAATGAAGGTAGCGAAATTTCTAGAACTCACAATGTTCATGAACTTTGTTTCTAGAAATCCAGAACCGATACTTAGTCATCTTCAGATAGTGAAAATTATGGATGACTAACACAACACATATATATACATGCCAAAATATACATAAACCCCAATCCATTAACCCTGGATTAGAACATAACTGTAGTTCCCTTGACCGGATCTACAAAATACCAATGGCCAAAAACCATCATGCCCCAAAACCATGTGCAAACCCATGAAAAAAACCATGGGTGGGTCCGCCCACTGAAAAATAGGGTCCAAAAAATTTTTCTCGGGGAATTGCTACATACCAGAAACAGGGGGGGTTGTCGCCCCCCCTATGACCCCCCTGCTACACCCAGCACAACGTACAAGGGGGGTTATCGCCCCCCCTGTGACCCCCCCCGGCGCGTGAATAGTCGTGGAAAGAATATAACACATACCCAACATTCTCCCACTTGTTGTTTTCTTTCCGCAGGGGGCCACAGGAGAGCTTAGTAATTAGCCCAGCTTTGCAACACCCATTGTTTCTCTACACCAAGAGAACTTCTAAGTGCTCACAAACTTCGTCAATGCATCTGCAACATTCTTCAAAGTGTCCATATTTACTAGCAACACCGCTTTTAGCCTCAACCACATCTCTCACAAAGTGATATTGAACATCAATGTGCTTTGTCTTTGAATGATAACCAAGGTTCTTAGCCAAGAAAATTTCACTTTGGCTATCACATTCTATCCTTATAGCATGTTTCACCAACCCCATAATTGAACACAATCTCTACAACCAAACTGCTTCCTTGCTTGCATGAGGGGTTGCCATGTATTCTATCTCTGTAGTTGAAATAGCGACTACAGACTGTCTTTTACTCATCCAACTGAATGCACCTCCAAATAGGCTAAACACATACCCACTTGTAGATCTTCTTTGGTCCAGATATCCAGCCCAGTCTGCATCAACAAAACCACGAATGTCCAACACTCTTTGCAATCCTGATCTTCCCTGGTAACACAAGCCATAATCACTAGTGCCACACAAATATCTGAAAACCCACTTCACTATTGTCTAATGCTCCTTCCCTGGGTTTGACATAAACTTGCTCAATACTCCCACTGCATGTGCAATGTCTGGTCTAGTACAGACCATTTCATACATTAGGCTACCCACGGCACTTGCATATGGAACACGAGACATATCCTCCTCTTCTTCTTGTGTCTTGTGACACTGTTCAGCAAACAAATTTACACCTACATGAATCGAAACATTCACCGGTTTACTATCCTACATATTGAACCTCTGCAATACGGTCTCGACATACTTCCTCTGGTTTAAGCAGAGCTTCCTCTTTTCCCGATCTCTCTTAATTTTCATGCCCAAAATATATTTTGCAGCACCAAGATCCTTCATGTTGAATTTGAAGAACAATTGGGTCTTCAAATCTTAGATAATTTCTTTTTCATTTCCAATTGGCAACATATCATCCACATACAAGACCAAATAAATAACACGGTCACCAATTAATTTAAAATAAACACAGTGATCCTCCTTGCTTCTGGTGAAGCCAAGTCCCCATATATAGGTATCAAATTTCTAATACCACATCCTTGGTGACTATTTTATACCATACAGAGAATTCTTTAGCCTGAATACCAGTTCTTTCTTCCCCTTCACCATAAAGCCTTCAGGTTGTTTCATGTAGATCTCCTCTTCCAAATCCCCATGAAGAAATTTTGTCTTCACATCAATCTATTCTACCTCAAAATCAAATGCAACAGCAATAGATAAAAGTAATCTAATAGAAGTAACTTTGGCAACAGGAGAAAAAATATCACCAAATTCAATTCCCGGCACCTAGGAATAACCTTTTTCTACCAACCGATCTTTGTATTTCTCCACCTTGCCTTCTATATTCATCTTCTTCTTAAACACCCAATTTCTCCCGATGGGCTTGCTTCTAGCCGGCAACTCCACCAGATCCCATGCCTCATTTTTATGCAAGGATTCCATTTCATCAACTATGGCCTCCTTCCAGAGTTTTCCATCCTCTGAATCTACTGCCTCCTTGGCGGGTCTGGGATCATCATCAGTTATAGTTAAAGAAAAATTCAAACAGAAATCAGATGGACTATACCTTTATAGTTGTCTTCTTTCCCGAACTAATCTTCTCACAGCTGGAGTTTGTGGCTCTTTCTCTTCTAATTCTTCTTCTATTGTAGAGTTTGATTAATCCTCCTTTAGCTCAAACTCCATCTTCTTAGGTTCCTTTGGTAGGAATTCATGTTTAACAACATTTTTCACCTCTCTAAACACCACATCTCGGTTGTACACAACCTTCCTTGTTTTCGAGTTCCAAAGCTTGTAACCCTTTAAACCATCCTTATACCCAATAAAGATGCACCTTTCATATTAATTATCCAACTTGGTCCTTTTCTCCTTTGGAACATGTACATATGCATCACATCCAAATACCCTCAGATGTGAAAGAGATGGTTTCTTACCAGTCCATACCTCATGTGGAGTCTTATCCTCCAACGCTGATGAAGGTGATCTGTTAACCAAGTAACATGCAGTCTCCACTGCCTCTGCCCAAAATTCTTGTCCTAAACTGGTACCACTGAGCATGCTTCTTACCTTTTCCATCATTGTTTTGTTCATTCTTTCTACAACTCCATTTTGCTGAGATGTGTATGGAGTAGTCTTTTGTCATGCTCTACCACACTTCTTACAGAACTCTTCAAATTCCTTCTTGAAGAACTCCCCACCATTATTTGTCCTCAGCACCTTTATCTTCTTCTCCGTCTGGTTTTTCACCAGAGCCTTACATTATTTAAATCTGTTAAAGACTTCAGACTTCTTCCTCCAGAAATATATCCATGTATTCCTTGAGAAGTCATCTATGAATGAAACATAGTATACAGACTTACCTAGTGATGGAACCGAAACAGGTCCAAACACATCACTGTGCACAAGCTCTAATATCTTGTTCGCCCTCTTAGCACCAGAAGGAAAACTCACTCGATTATACTTCCCATATACACAATGTTCACAAAAATGTAAATCCAGAGAGCTATTAGACATACCTTCTACCATACCATTTCCATGCAGTATCTGAAGGCCCTTCTCTCTAATATTTCCAAGCCTTTGATGTCATAGCATGGTATTTTCTCTAGAGACCGTTAGGCTTTCCACTCCACTTTCGTGAACCACAAAACTGTTACACCCATCAATAACAGTGCTGCCCTAAAGCTTGTATAAAGTTCCAATCCGAACTCCCTGCATTAATACCAGTGCTCCTCGAACCATCTTACAGGTATCTTTCTCGAACACCTGCATCATCCATCTTGCTTACAAAAATTAGATTTATGGCCAATTTAGGAATGTGTAGAACACCAGGAAGTGTTCTAATCCTTCCACCTTGCATCTTTAGCTTGAATTTTCCACTTCCGATGATTATGGCCTTCTTATCATCACCTAAGAAGACATCACCATCATCATATTTCTCATACTCGCAGAACCACTACCTATGGGGAGTGAAGTGAAAGGATTCACCTGAGTCAATTAACCATGACTCATGATATACATGTGTATTTGAAGAAGAAGCCAAATACACATCCCCACCTTCATCCGAGGTGGTTTTTGCCTCTACAAAAGGAGCATCAACAGATCCCTTTCCTTTCTCAGGAGCTTTAGATATGTAGTCCTTTTTGTAGTACCCTTCCTTTTCGAATTTCCAGCACACCTTTACAAACTTTCCAGGATATTTAGATCTCCCACTCGAAACCTTATTCTTGTTTCTGTTCTGGGACCTTCCTCATACAGATAAGGCATCTCCATTCTAACCCTCCATATTTCTTCGTCTCATTTCCTCTGACAGCAAGGCTAAGACAATGTCATCAAAATTCAAGGTAGTTGTATTGCTACCTATTGCAATAACCAAACTGTCCCACGAGTTTGGTAGAGAACACAAAAAACTGATGCACTTATCTTCATCTGAGATTTTAATATCAACAGATGACAGTTGAATTACCAAAGTATTGAAGGCATTCAGATGCTCTGTCATCGAGTCTCCATCCTTCATCCTCAAGTTATACAACTTTTTCCGTAGGAACAATTTATTCACTAGAGACTTAGATTGGTAAAAAGTCCCAAGTTTGTCCCAAAAATTATTCATCATAACTTCCCTAGATACATTCAACAATACCACATCTGAGACACAAAACCGTATTGTGCTCTTCACCTTCCGATCCAACTTCTTCCAGCCTTCATCTGACTTTTTTGTTGGTTTAGTACCTAGATCTATCACGATCTATTGGTATTTATCCACTAGCAGATCCTTCATCTTGAGCTTCCACAACTCAAAACTCTGACCATTAAATTTCTCAATCTCTATCTTTCCACTACTCTCCATCTTCTTTCACTGCAAGAATCGATCCCACAGATCTCCCACTAAATAGGGTCTACCATAGGCCCGAGAAAAAAACCCCTCAGCAACAAAGGCGTCCCCTTGAAGCCGAAACAGCTCCGATACCAAATGTAGGTTTTAACCCTATACAAAAATTATTTTCAAACGAATCTTAAAAATAGAAAATAAACAATAGCAAGAGCATAAAACATAAAATAGATTTACACAGAGATTTTCCCCTGGATCCCAAATCGGGATGACCAGCTTGATTTTTCATTATATTCCTTTTAGTGTTACAACACATATATATACATATCGAAGCATACATAAACCCCAATCCATTAACCCTGGATTAGAACATAACCGTAGTTCCCTTGACCGGGTCTACAAATACCAGGAGCCAAAATCCATCATGCCCCAAAACCATGTGCAAACCCATGCACAAAACCATGGGCAAGTCCACCCACCGAAAAATAGGATCCAAAAAAAATTTCCTGGGGCGCTGCTGCCCCCCCTGTTGCGCCCAACGCAACGTACAGGGGGGCTATTTCCCCCCCCTATGACCCCCCCGCGCATGACTAGTCATGGAAAGAATATAACACAACCCATACAGAACTCTTTTGAGTCTGCACACATGCAACTCGCTGCTGAAGATCTCAAATCCTTCAGGCTGCTCAATGTACACTTCTTCCTCAATGATCCCATTAAGGAACGCATCCTTCACATCCATCTGATGAATGTGCAAACCCATCTGCACTAAGAGAGCAAGGATGGTCCTTATGGAATAATATCGTGTGACAGGTGCAAAGGTTTCTTCATAATCAATCCCCTAAATCTGTGAGAAGCCCCGGGCCACAAATCTTGCCTTATAATTCTCAACACTCCCATCAATGGCTTTCTTACCTTGTAGATCCATATTGACCCTACCACTGATTTATCAACTGGCCTTGGAAAAATTTCCCAAGCACTATTTCTGACAATGGAGTCATACTCCTCCACCATTGCATCTACCCATGTGGAATCCTGCACTACTTCCTGAAAGGAAGATGGCTCAGTCACAATACATTTTCTCATGAGAGCCATGTATCCAGTGAATCGTTCAGGAGATTGTCTTTGTTTGTGTTGTGAAGTAGGAACTCCTACATTCTATGTCGCATCAAGCTTTAGCCTCTCAGCTTTTGTAGTACGCCTTCTGCCAGTTCTGATGTTTGGCTCTGCATGAGTGGACTCCTCCACCCCATGAACCTCCTTCTATGGTTGATCCACATCTAGAGACTCATCTTTGGGAACAAGCAGTTCCTCCTCTGCATGCATGTCTAGCTCCCTCTCAAGCGACAACTTCATGGATTTTTCCTCATTAAATTTTATATCCCATCGCACCACATTCATTCGATTGTTTGGAAAATACACATGATAATTATGGGGTGTTTTTGTGTACCCCACAAATATCCCAAATTCAGCAGTCAGCCCAGCTTCTTCTTGGAATTCTTGGTCACATGCACATAAACAGATGAGCCAAAAATCTTAAAGTGAGAAACATCCAGTTTCTTACCAGTAAAAGCTTCTTTAGATGTGCTCATGCCAAGTACTCTATGAGGACAACGGTTTTGCACATAAACCGCAGTGTTCCATGCTTTCGCCCACAAGTGCATTAGTAGACCCTGTTCATGTAGCATAGCTCATGCAGCCTCCACTATCATTTCGTTCTTCCTCTCCGCGACCCCATTCTGTTGTGGGTTATCAGGCGCTATGAGTTCTCTTCGAATTCCTTCTTTGCTACAGAAATATTTGAATTTGTTCGAGATATATTCACCACCATTATCGCTCCGCAGATCCTTCACTTTCTTCCCTGACTCTTTCTCCACCAATGCTTTAAACTCACATAACTTTGAGAATGTTTGATCCTACTTCTGCATGAAGAAGATCCAGCATCTACGAGAATAGTCATCAACAAAAATAACATAATACTTGTTTTTTTTTGTTGAAGCAACTAATAATGGTCCACACACATCTGTGTGAACTCTCTCCAGGATTACCGAAGCACGGTTCTCCTTTTCATGAAAGGTGGTCTTCACAAACTTACCCATAGTACATCCCTTGCACTGATATATCACCGCTAGTGTACCCTTGGCAAGTCCAATAGAAATCTGCTGCAAAATTTTCAGGGCGCCATGGTGAAGATGGCCCAATCGCCTGTGCCATAATTTTCCCTCATCCTGGCTCACCACTTCTTCTTCTTTGCCCACCATTGCAGCATAGCCATCTACCTCTAGCTTGTAGAGATTCTTGACTCAGATCCCTATCCTCTTGGTTTGACCCATTATTTTATGTCGCAGGAAAGATTTTCCATCGCTGAAAACAACGTCATAACCTCTGTCCTCCAACATCACAACTGAGACCAAGTTTTTCTTCAGACCTAGAACATGCATAACATATTTCAACAGAAAAGGTTTACCTAAATCCCTCTCAAAGGTAATGGTACCAATGCCAGTCGCACTGTATCGTCCATCATCACCCATCTCTATATGCATTTGGAGATATTTCTCCTCCAAGTCACTAAAAAGCTCATTATCTCTCGTCATGTGGAAGGAAGCACCACTATCAAGATACCACACCGATCCCATTGCGCTTGAAACCAAGCATGCGATCAAAGAGAAATCAATTTCAAATTTCGAGGCAATGGCCTCACCGGCTGTAGCTCCAGCAACATTCTTGTTCTTCTTTTTCTGTGGGAAGTTAGTGGTGAGATTCCCATGTTCATGATAGTGAAAACACTTCACCTTGGACAAATCCAGCTTCTTGCCTTTAGCCTCGTATTTTGAGTGGAATTTCTTCCCCTTCCCTTTCCTTGCTTTGGCAGCCAAAGCATTATCCTCTTCATCATCATGCTTTGATGAAGATCCATCCTTGGTGTTCCGCCTGAACTCCTCCTGCACTAGATCCGACCACAGTCGTTCCCAATCCAGCAGTTTTTCCCATCCATTGACAGAGTCTTGATAACTCTGACAACTCTTAGGAAGTCCCAAGAGAGCCAAGCTCACCAAATCATCATCAGAAACCATGATTCCCACACTCCCTAGTTCATCCTAACATTGGACAAAATTTGTGAGATACTTAGGAATATTGTCGCCCTTTTCCATTTTGATCTTTCTGTGTTTATCCTTCAGCGCCAATTTCCTATGGTCGCTACTGCTTTGGAAAATATTTGTCAAAGCCTTCCACATTGCAAATTGAGTGACTTTCCCATGAAGTCTTGAGACAATATGGTCTCTCACACCTTCCAATAGAATCCTTCTCGTCCTTGCTACTTTCTTTTTCCATGCATCAAGTAATGAAGCATCCGTCAAAGTGGGCTTAGGAACATCACTGTCAATGAATTCCTTCAAGCCATTATCTTCAAGCACCACCTCCATCATATCCTTCCATGCAATGTAGTATGAGCTGCCCTCGAGTGCATACTCTAACCAAAAACCATTGAAAGCCATTTCGATGTTCACTCAACTATCGCACCAAGAAATTCTTGCAGCAAATTTGAATTGTTTCCACCAACAAACTCATCTACTACTTCAATGTTGCAATATTCTTCGCTCTGATACCATTTAGAAAATATTAACACTGCTCTGATACCATGTAGAAATTTTAATACAATTATTTATTGCCAGAATCTCCTGATCTAACAATTATATCCACTGTTAAATACAGAATCCTTCTACTTAAATATTTGCGGAAATTTAATCGCCAATTGCAAAGACATGAAGAAAAATCAATCACACATAACACAAATGTTTTTACCAGGAAATCATAAAGCTAAAAACCCCACTATAATATATTATTTATATATCATGGATCATGAAACAATCTCATACAAAACTCTACTCCAAGAGCTCTTAGTACAATATACAATCGTCTCACACTGTCATACAAAAATTGGCTCACACATGCACCAATATACTACCTCCTGACAGCCTGCCTCCACTGCACAATCCCTACTGATGAAGATCCCTGAATGAATTTTATCTTGTCTTTCCTTGACTTTGAAATCCTCATTGGCATCTCCAATGTGTGTGTAGTTGCATTGAATGCACCACTATAGTCAGAACTGATAGTCAAACAGGCCCTTTCACCTATCTCTCAACTGGGTCTCCACTGGATCTGACATGCATGTAGTTAACAATAGTATTTCTTCAGTTGCATGTGAGACCACTAATTTTGAATTAATTAAATAATTAATTCACTGATCTCTCACTAGTGTATCTTTAGTTACAACTAGTTACAACTAGCACAACTGAGTTTAACTCACTTAACTGAGTTAAACTAAATAAAAACTCACATAACTACACATCCAACTCTATTACAACTTTGTATCACTCAGTTACAACAACTTCCACTCTGCATTTCCCACCAGCTGACCTTAGAACTTGTAATTCCTTTAGTCAACTAGATTTCCACATCAATTAACTGAAATCAAGTGCTTCAAGAGAATAGATTATTATTTATTGTCTAATTATTATTAAGGGATAATAATAATTGACATCCGATCTATTTTTAGACATGAGATCTATAAATAGACATCGCCCATGCATCTAAAAATAGAATCTCATCTATAAATATATTTTTCTCAACCATCTATAAATAGACTCTCGCTATAAATAGAATATGCTCACCACTCTAAAAATAGACATACACCTAAAAATAACCTGGGGCCCCACCTAGTGTAGGTGCTTAATTTTCACTAGGATCATCATCTTGTTGAATCTCAAAATTTGGGGTAGTAAACGCATGTAAGGAGGTAGCTGAATCATTAAATGAGTTCAATAAATTTCATTGGGACATTTGTTTAAGGAGTACATCTCAGCATCCAATCAACATGGTTGACATGGCTACATAGCTCATCATGATGCCACCTCACAAAATTGGAAAAATCACCATCTCAAATAAGTTTTAGAAGGTCTTAAATCCATTGTATCAGTTGGCCAACACATTAGCATGTCAGTTTGGTTCGATAGAAATCGTACAATTTTAATTGAAGAAAAAAGGTCTAAAGATGGTTGTGATGGAGGATGAGCCTCCTAGTCCAGGAAGGATGGTAATTTACACATTTTTGACTAATTTTTGTCTTAATATATCATAACAATGAATATGCAGGGCTATAAATATGTTTTTGGGGTTAGGAAGAAAAAAATGCAAAATTTTTGTGAAACTAGGCAAGTTCGTAGCGAGCTCCGGGATTGAGGCTGAGTTTTCGCTACGAACTCGTTGTAGAATTATTTAAGGAAAAAATCCTTAAAAAATATCATAGCAGGGGTAACTAAAGGCATGTATTTACCTTATCATCCACAAGGAAGACCCTCCAATAGTCAAAAAGGTCAAAGGTTATGCAAAAGGTGGATTTTGGAGTTTGCTACGAAATGAGCGCTACGAAATTTCTTGTACATGACTATTTTATAATTCAAGTTAAAGTTTAATTTATGATCCAATGAAAAACAATTTTGGAAATATGAAGGAGGTTTTTCTTCAAAACATTCTGACATACAAATTTTTAAAATTCATTAAGGTTTTGAAATTATGCACTCATCTTTGAGGCATATTTTTCAAAAATTTGACTAGCCAAATTTGTGTAAAAATTTTAAAATTCGATTTGGAAGAGGTCCAACTCAGCATCAACGTGGCATGATGACACATCAGTAGTCCAGTACACTCAGAAAATTAGTTGGTTTCATTTGATAATGGTTATTAAAGGGATTTGTTGAACTATTTAATGAAAGAAGATTCCTTTTTGTATTCAAACTATGCCAAACAGAAAATATCCCTAGGAAGTCTCCATGTGATGTAATCCTATTTCAAATAGGTCTCTACGGTAGGAATTCGAAGCTATCTCATGTGGAAAAACATTTTTATGACACCTCACTCTATAAATTAGTGATTTTTTAGAATTAAAGGGGGTGGATGGATGTAAATGATGAGACTACTATGTAATTTTATTTCACTCAGTTATTACACAATTGGAGAAGTGTTTATTCATACCTGAGATTCATATTGAGATTTTATGTTTTTGTGTCCATTTATATTTTGAATATTGTTTCAGCTTGCTTATACATGATTACTTGGAATTCATAAAATCTTATGCTCCAACTTCCTTTATGTATTATGTTAGCTATCAAAGTTATTGTAAAAGCTCATGTACCTCAGTTTCCATGAATAATACGCCTTTGTAATTGAATTTACATGCTGACTCCATGCCCAATGGTAGCCCTCACTCATCTTCCACCTGCAAAAATAATCTAAAAACATATAAGAGTTAGGTATATCCATTATAAGCTTGTTTCTTGAATATCTTACCTTTTTCTTGAGAGATCCCTCTATGGTTGGAAGGGCTAACTTCCAACCCCAAGTGGTTTGAAATAGTTACATCAAATTGACTGATGAACAACCTAATTAGTCCCAATTTTGTGATAACAGGATCAATATTTACAATCGTGAATATTTAATAACTCCACGCAGCCTGGATGGATGAAACTAGATCCACGGTCTTGATCTCCATCTCTCGATCCATAGTACGAATCTAACCATGCAAGTGAAGGTCTTGAAGTTGAACATGGTAGAAACCAAATGATTATCGGTCAATGATTTTAATCATTAACAGATGTGAGAGAAGCCACCAATAATGAAAATGGTCCTCAAGGTACCCCCACTACAATCTATGAAGTGTGAAAAAAAGTCTTGAAGTTGAAAAAACATAGAATCGTTCAATCGAAGGTCAATAATGAGTCATCAAATGTGAGAAACCTGTTGTTATCACTCTCCCCAACTTCCTAGGCTAGAATTAGGAGTGAAGAAAGGTAACCACATACCAAATTTTAGCTAGGCAGCTAGCCCTACCTAACGAGAGAGGGCTCTCTCCATGTCACTTTTTTAATTATTCAAATTTAGGGCTAAGTATCAAATTTTAGGCTAGATAATAGATTAATTTGTTTTAGAATTTTTTTAATGATTTGTTTGTTGGATAAAATTTATAATCAGTGAAAGCTAAAACTGATTTCAAAAACTGTACTGCAGAAAACTGAGTAAGGAAAGATAAGCAAATTATTTGAGCACGTTTAATTTTTCATTGATGTATAGTGGTAGAAAATAAAATGTTCTGAATGAGCATTTTACATGAATTCATTCATTAGAAGAAAAGACACATTGTAAAACCTTAATAAATAGAGAATTTGATTGATTTCTTCTTATAAACTTAATAAGGTTTTATACAGAAAATGAAATGGATATGAAATAACATAGATAGGCACAGTGCTCAATAAAAATACCACATGAATCTCACACAATTGCTGCAAACTCCTTTGATTTTCATAAATAGCAGGTCCACAATAAAACACATAGTTTTCAAAACTTGATTATCCAACAGAAATACTTCATACAATGAAGTATATATAGAAAAATAAAATTACAATTGTTACATTAAAGGCTATCCAAACTCACAGCGTGTTATTTGCTAACTAACTCTAACTGCATCATGGAAAATAAACTGAATCTATTGTTTTGTGATTGACTGTAACTGTAAGTTATTTGCTGAAGGAGATAATCATGGGTTGTGTTGTCTATCTGTTGACTGTTGATCTGTCAAAATTGACTTTTCTGCTTGTATTAATTACTTTTGAAACTCACATAACTTTTCCCATCACTCTTCATCAAGGATAACTAATTTAATTACCCTGCAGAAAATTTCATCTACCTTAGTGTATTTAGCAAAAGTTGGTTTCACAACAAAGACATGCTTAATTTCATACTTAATATAAATATCATTGCTTATAGCTCCCAATGGTGATTTTCCTATTAATGTGCCTTTAATATTTGAAAACTTGGAAGTATCCCTAGAAATTTTCTGAAGTCTCTTTCCCTAGTCATCTCTAGTCATCAGTTTGTCATTAATTACAAAAAGAGAAGGCAACCCTTTCCGTGTTAGAGATTCTATCTAGCTGAAGAATCTCTAAACTGTAACCTCTAGACTATGACATTTTTCTTCAAGTTGAAGAATTAAATTATTCTTTGTCAGTACTCTCTTCACTTCTAGGATGGTTTTTGTTCTATCCTCAATGCCCAACTCATCCATCTCGTACCTGTTCTTTGATTTCATAAATCTGATGATATTGGTTGTTGTTGCAAGCTTATCTCCTAGTTGTTCTTTGATTGTTGTAATGACCTCATTTTCCCTCTGGATCAATTCTTTTTGCTCAAAGTTGATTTGTATTCTTAGCCAAATTTCAGTGATGGACTCTGTGATGTTTTCTCATATAATCCCTTTCACCTAGCCCAAAGTATTACTAATGGATGACTCCTTTTGTTCTTTCTATAATCTTTCAATCAACTTTTTGGCCCTCTATGCTTCAGCTGCATGGGAGCTATCAGCATTAGTCTTCTGTAATTGCAGTAATTTAACTTGATCCTGCAACTTTTTGATCTCTTATTCCTGAATGGACATGTTCTGAACTACTTTAGTAAGCTTCTCAGCTCCATCTGCAGTGCTTGCTGTAGAAGTTTGAGATATATGAATTGTTGCTAGTGGCACTACCTCTAAATCGGCCTGAGAAGTCTTCATTTTTGCTTCCTTTTCTTTTATCATCTTCTCTAGCTATGATTCCATTTGCTTTAATTTAGAATTTTTCTCCATTATCAACTTCATCATATATGTCTTTTGACTTTCATTTTCTTCAATATCCTTTGCCAAAGGATCTTCTGTTTCTAGGATTTTCAATTTCTTTCTCAATGCTTCTATATCAGCATTTTTCTTCTCGATGATATCTTCAATAGCATTCACATTGGATGGATCATATCCAATATTCACCACCAGGTCTTCTAGAGTCTTTATTCTTGTGTCCTTTTCAAATGAAGATACCTTCTCCAATTTCAACTGTGACTGTACATTTGCTAGTGAAACCTGAAATTTGGATAAACTTAAAGCAGTATTAGTGAGAGTTGATGAAATCATGTCACCAGTTTTCTTATGAAGCTCCATTTAATCTATTGGATGAATTTATTTTGTGTCAAACTCAAATGTAGCTTTCTTATAATCTGCTTCTGACTTTGGCTGTGAGATCTGTGCTTGAAGAAATGAAAAATGCATTTTTCCCTTTTTAGAATCAAAGGCTGAAAGTAGCCTACTTTGTGAACTAGGAGTCTGTTTCCAAAATTGATTATAGGTACTAGTCTTCAACTTCATTTATTTGAAAGTTTCAAAGACAATCTTCTCTTTTTCTTTCTCCCCTGTAGCAGTTGTGCTAATATGCATGGTTTTATATTGATCTTGATAAGATGATGTTTACTGATCTTTAGGATTTGTTGTTTGCTGCTCTTTAGAAACATTATAAGTCGTAGGAGTAGCAATAATACCTTTTTCACCTACATGTGTGTAAGGAGGTGTCTCTTCAATGATAATGATCACTCCTTTCTCTGACTCTTTGTTGGGATTGACCTTCGAATTTAGCCTTGTCTTCTTCCTGTAGTGAATCTTGAATTATTTGCTAGATGAATCAGTCATTGGAGATGACTGATCTTATCTTACTCTCTTCCCTGATCTTTCCTATGAAAATGGATTTTGAAATGTTGATGTAGACAGTGTCTTCTCCTAAGCCTCCTATAGTGTGCTTTCTATCCATTCAAGTTGATTCATGTATTTTTCAATCTCTGGTATAGGTGTATGAAAATAAGTTGTAGATTTATTTTCCACCCTTAGTTTGGAAATGACACCAACTGGATCATAAGACCATGAAAATCTTTGGCTAAACTACATTTCCTTCAACAATTTATCTGCCTCTTCCCCTGTTGCTCTGCTATTACAGATAAAAGGACCGATCTGTGTTTTAATTTTAAACTATGATTTCTTCTTAGAAGAGACAAAATGCACCTCATCTGCATTAATCATTTTTCTAATATACTCTAATGCAAAGATCCTCATGGGGAGGAATTTAGGCAACTTATAAGGGGGGAGTTCACGTCCATAAACTCTGAGCTCTACATAGTTTTGGTAAAGACACTAATCCCCTGTTCTAGCTTGATCTGACAACTACAATATCTTCCTGATTTATTCACTAATTCTTGGCTCTGGAGTGATGTTCAACAAACTGAACGTTGGCTGAAGAAAAAATTCCAAAAATTGTTTATAAGAATACTCTTTTTGTTCCTTCATGACTAATGAAGTCCAGAAAATGATTGATTGTTGGTGGCCTTCTTCATCCAATTTTTGTAAAGAAAACATAAAATTTTCTCCCTGAAAGTATTAAAATAAATAGACTAACACATAGGCATAACTGAAAGCTTCTTAAATTGTGAATTTCACAAACTAATCATGGATAGCGTCTGCAATAAACTGACTGAAATTGAAAATGATGGAGGGTTTGGAATCAGTGGAAAATATGGACAAAAACCCTATGATGGCTTCATCTACCCATTGGTCTGAATAATAACCAAGAAGGTAGGAAATGACTGTGATGATTTGTCTAGTTCTTTCAGGGAATATGTATGCTAGAAATGGAGGATTTTTCTTAGGTAATGGGTCATTTTTAGTCATGAAAATCTCAAGAGTTTGAGCTCTCTTTGCAAAATCTAACTTCTGATAAATTTCTATCAAGGCTTCTAGGGAAAATGGTGTGGCATCTTCTATATTTTGGGCTTGCATCATTTGTTCAATTTTTTGGGCATTGATGGTCACTAAAACCTCTCTTGTAGGAGTGATAATAGCTCTTTGGTATGGCATATACCAAGCCTGACATCTCCTGACAAACTTTGGGCAACTATGGGTATGAGGAAATATGAAATGAGGGAGATTAGAGTCCCACAACCCTATGTCATATGATTTATCCAAGTACGTATCTTCTAACCAGCAATCTAAGTCAAAAATCTCAATATCAAACAAGGTTTCATGTATTTTATAATCTTTGTCTGCTAAGGGAATATGGTGAAAATCAAAAAGAGGATGCAATAGCATATTTACTAGTTGCTCAGGTCCTTTATTTTTCGGAGGCATGGTTGACTCTATTAGAATGGTGGAAAGCATAAATTATGTGATTCGAATGATGGAAAGCGGGAATTATTTGATACACAATAGAGGTCGAGACTGAAGATGAGCTCTGCAACTAAAAGAAAACAATAGCTGCAAGGGAAAGCTTCAAAAACTGATAAGCTCGGATCTTTAGAACTCTGTCAATCATTGTAAATTCGATAACATGTGCAAAGAATATTGAAAAGTCAAAGAGAAAGTTTAAACAGGCATGCAATTGCAAATTTATGGGCAATTGAGATTGATTTTTTGTTCAAAAATGGGCACGGGTACGTTGCCTAACGGTTAGCCTTTGAATTAATTGGCTAATAGCGGGAATTAAACTGATTGGACAGGCCAGTCAACATTGGAATGAATTTATTAGCGGGAGGAATGGTGGTTTTATATTAGTAGGTAGGTAGGATTTCAAAGGGGTGCTGGAGAAGGAAGTGGTTTCGTGTGGGGGGGGTGCAAAATCGCGCGGGCTTGACAATTAACAGTGGATTCACTGTACAATACTACTCTTTTTCGACCCCCACCCTGACGTTAATTCTCAGACGATGAGGGGGGGACAAAGTCTAATATGGACCATCAGATGAAACGGTGATGCGATGGATGATTGAAGAAGTGGCGGAGTTTTAACATATGGTGGAGGTGATTGACTGGTGGGGTAGGGGTATGACGGGGTGATGTGATATGGATGGTAAGTGAATCAATGAATGCAACGTGTCACGATCGTGATGGAGGATAATGGATAGTGGAGTATGGTAGAAGCAAAATATAACTCATAGGATTTAAGACCTATGGTTTAAAAAGTTTATTTTTGAAATATTAAATATAACTTTTTAATATAATGAAATTTTCGAAAATGTAATTTTTCAGAAAAGTTTTGATTTCCCTTTCAAATATAGCAACAAAGTATATAATTTCCCATGACACGGAATTTATTTCTAGACTATAAAATAGGCTAGCTCCTTCCACAAGACCTTTATGAATGAAATGGAATTTTGACTACCTTTTTAAAATGAAAAACTAAAGACATTTCATGGCAGTTTTGACCCTAACTTTGATCTATATGAGATGAAATGACATGACTTTAGAACTCTAAATGGGGATGAAAAAGTGTGAAGGATTAGCATATCTTGATGAGACTTGTTCAATGATCAAACTTATTACTGAAGACTTACTAAAAAAGCAAAAAAAATTAACTAATGACCTAATGTAAAACTCTTTGATCACTAAAAAAATGACTCTAACATTGGCTCCAGCTGGAGATGGAAGCTTCTTCAGGAGGTGTCAAGAACATTATAGTTCAAGTAGCCTTATCCATTGGGCTATGGAGTCAATTGGATTTAGAAAAATTGAAACAAACTGAAAGCATTGACTAAAAACAACTGACTTGACTCTAACTTGACAAAAGACTAAAACTTGAATGTATGCAGAAGTCTCATGGCCTTATCCTTGGGCTTCGAACTTTTGCAGCCATTCCCTTTTATTTACTGAACTTCAAATTTAAACTGGTATATACAATGACAATGAATTTTTTCTTAAGATTTCAAGAAACATAGTGCTTTAGAAACCTACCATTGATAGGTACTCCCAGCACTTCTTGTCCTTCAAGATCTTCTAGGAAAAATTCTTTGTTTCCTCTGAATGCCACAATATTGTAAGGTCCTTTCCATAGATTGTAAAATTTCCCATGCTTACCCTTTTCTTAATTTCTAGCATCCCATCTTAAAACAATATCTCCAATCTTGAAGTCATCGGCCTTTGTTTTTCTATCAAAAATATTTTTAATTTTGTCATGTAGCTTTGAAGTATTACCTAAAACTTCATCTCTTGATTGTTGTAATTTTATCATCTGGTTTATCCTTCATTGAATATCATTAGGCTCACTATCAACCTCTTGCAAAATATTCATTACTGGAACATCCAAAGAAGTAGGGAAAATAGTATAAATTCCATAGACAAGTTGAATTGGAGACATGTTTATTGGTCTTTTTGTGCTCAATCTATCAGCCCACAAAGCATTTGTAAGCTTCTTGTGCAAATTCCTTTTTTTTTCCTAAAACATCTTCTTAATAATATTCACTAAAGATTTGTTAGATGATTTTGCAAGCCCATTTCTTTGAGGATAATATGCAGTAGAATGACTAAGTCAAATGTGATATTTATCACAGAAATCAATTATCTTCTTTGATTTGAAAGCAATTGCATTATTAGTGATAATTTTGTATGGACAACCAAATCTTGACAAAATATTATTTTCAATAAACTGAATGATAGCAAAATTAGTTGCTTGCCTAGTGGGAATAGCCTCAATCCATTTGGTAAAATAATATGTAGCAATGAGAATCCATTTGTGTTGAGATGAAGATGGAGGATGAATTTCACCAATAAAATCAAGTCCCCATTGCTAGAATGGTGCTTGGACTTCAATTGGTTTAAGAGGCAAAGGTAAAAGTTTCATTTTTCCTTGAAATATTTGACATTCATGACAGTTATTAACTATTTTATAAACATCAGAAAACAATGTTTTCCAATAGAAACATGCTCTCAAAATCTTATTTGTTGTGTTTTTCCAATAGACATGACCTCCATAGTCACCTTTATGAAAATATGTCATGACTTTCTAAAATTCACCTTCAACTAAACAATTTAGCAATATCCCTCCGGGATCTTTCCAATATAAGACACCATTCAGAATGCAAGATTCCATTGCCTTTAACTTCAATGATCTTGCTTTACTACTTCGAAAGCCCGGAGGAGGATTTAATTGTTGCAAAGTATATACAATATCAACATACCAAGGGGATAAAGAAAATATTTCATCTATCTCAGGTAATGTGTCAGCAGTTTGTTCATCAGGCATTGCAGCAATGAAATTTATGTCTAAGGCATAAATATTAGAATCTGTCATCGGTTTTGCAGGCCTTGTCCTTTGATCAATTTTGTGCCCTTAATTTCAAAATCATACTCTAGACATTCTACAATCCATTTTCCTCTACGACCTTCTGGATCATTCTGTGTAAGTACTTCTTTAACATCATCATTTGGTACATAAGCAATGACATGAGAATGTAAAAAATGCACTCTGAAATATTTCAATGCTTTGACTAAATCTAAAGCATGTTTCTCAAAGATGTTATACTTTAAAGCAACATCTCTTATTGTTCTTCTAAAGGAAGCAATAGGTTGTTCTGTATTTTGATTTTTCTTCTGCATTAAAATAGTTGCAAGTGTATGCTCTAAAGAAAATGAAAAAATAATAAAATCAAGTGTGTATTCTGGACTAATAAGAATAGGAGCATGAGACAGAGCTAACTTGACTTGATTAAATGACTTATTTTCTTCTTCATACTATTTTACTTTAGTATATTTCTTCAACATATCAGTAATATGTCTTAAATATTCATCAAGATTGGGAACAAATATTCTCAGAAAATTGATTTTACCATTGAATGATTGAATCTTTTTTTTTCTCCTTGGATAATCTAAATTTTTAATTTCTTCAATCCTTGAAGGATCAACTCTTATTCCATATTTAGATATAATATTCCCCAGCAATTTACCTTCTTCCATAGCAAAGAGACTCTTCTTTGGATTTAATGAAATTCCAAACTTTTTGCATTTTTCAAAGACTGTTTTTAGATGCTACAACTGTTGTTCATATATTTTTGAGAAAATAGTGATATCAGCAAGGTAAATAACTAAAAACAGATCCTTTTCATTGGCAAAAGAAATCTCCATTTCTCTTTGGAAATTTTCTCCTGTATTCTTCAAACCAAAAGGCATCTTGGCATACATGAAAGTACCCCAAGGTGTAGTGAAAGTTGTCTTTTCTTGATCATCTGGGTGGAAAAGAACCTGACTGTATCCTGAATATGCATCTAACAAAGAAAGTCTAGATGATCCAACTACCCTTTGCAGAATGTGATCCATTTTTGGTAGTGGATAATTGTCTTTTAAAGATACTTTGTTCATATTTCTAAAATCAATGCACAATCTTATTTCTCCTATATTCTTTCTCACAGGTACTAGATTAGACATCATGTCAGAGAATCGAATAGGAACTATTATTCCAGCAGTGAATAATCTATTTACCTCCTTCTGGATAGATGGCAGCAATTTAGGATTCATCCTTCTCAACTTCTGGCAAAATGGTTTTTGATCTGGCTTCAAAGGTATAGTATGATGAGTAATACTTCTTTCATATACCTTCAAATCTGAATATTCCCAAGAAAAAACATCTGAAAATTGAGACATAAGTACTGCATACTTAGCTTTCATTTCTGGACTCGGGGATTTAGAAATCTTCACCATATTTGGCTTCTCTGAAGTGCCAAAATTTAAATCTTCCACTCCCACCTCTGTTGGTGATATAGAAGGCTTCCCTTCAACATCAGCCTGTTGAAAAAGTTCTTCCAAAGGTACTAAACCTCTTGGAATGGAATTATCCTTACGTTGTAGTACTTGCATCTCTGTATCATGAATTTCTTGGTCATCTATTTGGGCATTTATGAACTCTTCTTCTGTCTCCAAGAAGTTATTGATTTGATCATCATTTTGAAACACTCACCAATATTAAACATTGTCAGGGAAAGCAGGGTGATGTTTGACATTTATTTCATATTTTTTGTTTGGATACAGAGGAATCATAAACATACTAGCAGAAGTGGCCAGAGAATCAGCAATAACATTGTTGTGTCTAGGAATTAATGAAAGAGTATATTCAGGAAATTTTGTGAGGATATCTAGGACTACATTTATGTATTCTCTCATTCTAGGATGTTTG
This sequence comes from Pinus albicaulis, assembly GCA_034641835.2. Taxonomy (NCBI): domain Eukaryota; kingdom Viridiplantae; phylum Streptophyta; class Pinopsida; order Pinales; family Pinaceae; genus Pinus; species Pinus albicaulis. Next base: position 356,120,451 of record CM076575.1, read on the forward strand.
GCTCCGTACTCTCCTTTGACTTGCTTGATAAATAACTTGGAGTCGCTATATACATAAAATTTTCTTTGCACGAAGCTTTTTCAAAAAAATTAAACCAACAATTAAGGCTTCATATTCAGCTTCATTATTTGTGTAGTCAAATGCTAGTTTGTAGGAATACATTCTAACATTTGGAGGGATATCCAATGATTGATTGATTGGGATGTTAATCCATATTCCAATACCAACACCTTATTTACCCACGGCTCCATCAAAATCCATAGTTCAAAGACTATTTTCTTCATCTGGAAAATGTAAATCAGATTGTTGATTTTTATTTTCTGTTTGAGGTACCTCTATAGTATTCAAAATCTATGTTTTTTCTACTATTTTCTTATTTCCTTCTTGAGGAGATATCTTTATTTCTAAACTGTTTGGCACTAATTTACAAAGTTTTGTTTCTTCCAATTCTAAAACATAATCTGAATTTTTTGGATTTTCTGATTTTTCTTCAATCAAAAAGTCTGAAGATTTTGAGAATTCTTCATTAAATAAAATAAAAGACTCTAAATCTGCATGTACAGCATGAATGGGATGATTGCTAGGCATTTCTCTTGTACCGATCATATACTTCATCTTACTTTCTCTGTAAATTTTCCTGAATTGTCCAAAAATAGGAATTGTTGCATATGAAACGTCAAGTTGTAGAGTTCTTCTAAGCTTTGCTCCCCATGATCTAGAAAGTAGCATTCCATACCTAGGTGGAATATTAGCCACAACAACATCCATAAGGACATTCTTGGCTGGAATTTTTTCTAATGAAACCACCAAATTTTTGATAAGACCAAGAAATTTCACCCTCCCTGAATCAAATGAGTAGAGGTCATGGTAAGGTCTTGAGATGTCAAGTCCTAACTTGTCCATAATGGCTTTAGGCATGAGGTTATGAGATGCTCCAGAATCAATCATTGCATTGTGAAGAATAAAATCATGAATCTTGAAAGTTAAATAGAAGGGAGGAACTTGACTGCCTTTTGATTTTCCATCAACAGCAGGACCAAAAAGAAGCACAGGAATCATCACTCAAGTTAACCATATCATATGTTTGATAAACTCTCAGCAAATTATTAAATTGAAACTTATATTGATCATTCTTCATTATCTCAGTTAGAGGAATAGAAACCTTCAATTTGGAAATTTCATTTTCAAGAGAAAAATGAGCAACATGTTTTTCTACCTCTTTTATTGATGTATCCTTCTTTTCAGGTAGTTATTTGGATGAAGAATATTTCTTCTGCCCTCCTTCTTGAACTTCTTGATCTTTTCTTTGATTGTTGGTGGATGCTTCATTAGCTTTAGGAGAAGTAGAAGCAACAGGTGCTTTTTCTTTGCCTCTGTTTGGTGCGGAAGATTCTTTTTGTTGAGTATTAGTTTGAGAGCTTTGTTTCTTTTGATTGGAAACTATGGGAACATTTATGCTCCTCAAAACATATTGTCTTTGAACTTGTCTGAGGGAATTTTTATAACCTCTTTGATAATATTCAGTACACATTAAATCTTCATTTGACAAGGCACAACTTTATACAAATTATTGATCTTCTTCAGTGAGGAAAATATTTTGTTGATTTTCTTCAAATAAATGGTTTTCTCCATAAATTTATTCTTCATCGTCTTCATCGGGGCCTTGATTATAATTCTGTTGGAAAGGTGTTCTAACTTGTTGTTGACTTTGTGGATCCTAACCCCTATATTCCCTTTATTTAATTATGTATTGGGGTTGTTGATTTTGACCTCTGAAATTGAGATTTTTGATAGAGGATTCAGCTTGTCTATCAACACTAGACATCTTATCCATAATTTTTTCCATGGCTTTATCAAAGTATCAATTTTTCCTTTTGATGAAGTAGATGTTTCTTCTTTAATTGTGATTCTTTTCTCAGTTTTGACCTTGGCCTTTTTAATAATCAAATTTTCCTCTACACTCACTGCATTTCTTTGAATTTCCTCCAAAGTTGATAAGTTTCTCTCTCTCAACTGATAGGCCATATCAGGGTCAAAACCATCAGGGTAATGGAGTAAAGAAAGACCTAGGGGAGACTTGATATTATCAGGAATTGAATGATATATCTTATTAAATCTAGATTTGAATTCCTGGACAGATTCATTTGTATTTCTTTTCAGTGCATTATATTCAGCTAGGATTTGCAATGGATTTTTTTTCTCTTCCCATTTTTCCATGAATAAATCAATTAATTATTGTGATGTACCAATTGTACCAGCTCCAAGAGAGCGAAAACATTTCTTTAATTCTCTAGAAAAACTTTGAGCAATAATATGCATCTTAGCATCCTCGTTATCTACTTCTTCAATATCTATAAAATTAGTTACTTTAGCCACATGTTGATAGGTTGTAATTTACGATGTTCCATCAAATAGAGGTAGCCTCTTACCATAATTTTGAGGTATAGCAGTAAGTTGACCAGGTAGAATCAGTGGAGAAAATCTGGCCATAATTAATGGAGGAGGTGTTGGAGGTGTGAATTGTGGTGTGGATTGAATAAAAGTTTGCAAAGGTAAGGATGGAATGAAAGGAGGAACAGATGATGTATCTATATGAGATGGTGAGGTAAAGTAAGTACCAAAAACATGTTTCTGATATTTAAAATAGGATTTTTCAGAGGTTTCTTGAAATTTATCAACTAAGCCTTTAAGTTTATGGAAATTAAACCAAACTTCAGTATAAATTTAAGACTCAAAGGTTTCATAAAATGGTGAAAAGGACTCAAAATCAAAAGGGTCAAAAGTAGCTTCTCAAAGAGAAGTTTCAGATTTGGTTCTAATTAAATATTTTCAGGTGATGGAAAAAAATCCAAATCTTCAGTGACAAACCTCATAGGCGGGGAATTTGATTTAATTAATGGAGGAAAAACTCTTCCTGGTTGTCGAGACTTAGTCTTTTGTTTTCTCATAATACTTTCAGGATTATATACCAGGGGTTATGGATTAGGTTTAGGGTTTGACCTGGTCTATCTTTTAGGAGCCAGCTTAAGATCAAAATTATATGTTTTGGCTCAGATTTTGGACTTCAGCCCATTCATAAAATCTTTCCCAGGGAAAATATAGCAATCGTTCCTCGGCAACGGCGCCAAAATGTTTTCACTCTCCCCAACTTCCTAGGCTGAAATTAGGAGTGAAGAAAGGTAATCACAGACCAACTTTTAGCTAGGAATCTAGCCCTACCTAACCAGAGAGGGCTCTCTCCATGTCACTTTTTTAACTATTCAAATTTAGGGCTGAGTATCAGATTTTAGGCTAGATAATAGATTAATTTGTTTTAGAATTTGTTTAACGATTTTTTTGTTGGATAAAATTTATAATCAGTGAAAGCTAAAACTGTTTTCAAAGACTGTACGATAGAAAACAAAGTAAGGCAAGATAGGAAATTTATTTGAGCACATTTAATTTGTCATTGATGTATAGTGGTAGAAAAGAAAAGGTTATGAATGAGAATTTTACATGAATTCATTCATTAGAAGAAAAGACACATTGTAAAAATATTAATAAACAGATCATTTGATTGATTTCTACTTATAAACTAAATAACATTTTACACAAAAAATGAAATGGAAATGAAATAACATAGATAGGCACAGTGCTCAATAAAAATACCACATGAATCTCACACAATTGCTGCAAACTACTTTGATTTTCATTAATAGCAGATCCACAATAATACACAGAGTTTTCAAAAATCGATTATCCAACAGAAATAATTCATACAACAAAGTATATATTAAAAATAAAATTACAATTGTTACATTAAAGGTTATCCAAACTGATAGCGCTTTATTTTCTAGCTAACTCTAACAGCATCATGGAAAATAAATTGTATCTGATGTGTTATCATTGACTGTAGCTGAAATTTGTTTGCTGAAGGAGATAATCACAGGTTGTGTTGTCTATATGTTTACTGCTGATCTATCAAAATTGACTTTCTACTTTAATTAATTACTCTTGAAACTCACATAAATTTTCCTAATGCTCTTCATTAGGGATAACTAATTTAATTACCCTACGGTAAATTTCATCTCCCTCAGTGTATTTGGCAAAAGCTGGTTTCACTACAAATACATGTTTAATTTCATATTGAATATAAATATCATTGCTTATAGCTCCCAATAGTGATTTTCATGTTAATGTGACTTTAATATTTGCAAATTTGGTAGTATCCCTGGAAATTTCCTGAAGTATATTTCCATAGTCATCTCTGGTCATCAGTTTTTCATTACTTACAAAAAGAGAAGGCAACCCTTTCTGTGTTAGAGATTCAATCATGCTGAAGAATCTCTGAATTGTAACCTCCATACTATGACCTTTTTCTTCAAGTTGAAGAATTAAATTCTTCTTTGTCATCACTCTCTTCACTTCCAGGATGGTTTATGTTCTGCCCTCAATGCCCAACTCATATAGCTCATACAAGTTCTTTGAATTTAGAAATCTGATGATATTTTTTGTTGTTGCAGGCTTCTCTCCCAGTTGTTATTTTATTGTTGTAATGGCCTCATTTGCCTTTTGATCAATTCTTTTTTCTCAAAGATGATTTGTATGCTTGGCCAAATTTTAGTGATGGAATCTGTGATGTTTTCCCATATAATCTCTTTCACCTGGCCCAAAGTATTACCAATGAATGAATCCTTCTATTCTTTCTATAATCTTTCAATCAAATTTTTAGCACTCTGTGCTTCAACTACATGGGAGCTATCAGCATTAGTCTTCTGTAATTGCAGTAATTTTACCTGATCCTGCAACTTTTTTATCTCTTCTTATTTAATGGACATGTTTTGAACTACTTTAGTAAGCTTCTCAGCTCCATCTACAGTGCCTGTTGTATAAGTTTGAGTTATAGGACTTGCCGCTAGTGGCACTACTTCTAAAGTGGCCTGAGAAGTCTTCATTGTTGCTTCCTTTTCTTTTATCATCTTCTCTAGCTCTAATTCCATTTTCTTTAATTGATAATTTTGCTCCATTATCAACTTCATAATATCTATCTTTTGACTTTAATTTTCTTCAATATCCTTTGCCAAAGGATCTTCTGTTGCTGGGATTTTTAATTTCTTTCTCAATGCTGCTATATCAACATTTTTCTTCTTGATGATCTCTTCAATAGCATTCACATTAGATGGAGCATATATGATCTTCACCACCAAGTATTCTAGAGTATTTATTCTTTTGTCCTTTGCAAATGAAGATACATTTTCCAATTTCAACTGTGATTGTACATTTTCTAGTGAAACCTGCAATTTGGATAAACTTAAAGCAGTATTAGTGAGGTTTGATGAAATCATCTCATAGGTTTGCTTATGAAGCTCCATTTGATCTATTGGATGAATTTATTTTGTGTCAAACTCAAATGTATTTTTCTTATAATATTCTTCTCACTTTGGCTATGAGATATGTCCTAAAGAAATGCAAAATTCATTTTTCCCTTTTCAGAATCAAAGGCTAAAAGTAGCCTACTTTATGAACTAGGAGTATGTTTTCAAAACTGATTATCAGTACTAGCCTTCAACATTTCATTCTTCAACTTCATTTCTTTGAAAGTTTCAAACAGAATCTTCTCTTTTTCTTTCTCCCCTGTAGCATTTGTGCTAATCTACATGGCTTGCTGCTGATCTTGATAATATTATGTTTGATGATATTTAGTAACTAATGTTTGATGCTCTTTAGAAACAATAGAAGTAGTAGGAGTAGCAGTAATATTTTTTTCACCTGTCTGTATGGAGGGAGGTGTCTCTTCAGTGATAATGATCACTTATTTCTCTAAATCTTTGCTGGGATTGACCTTTGGATTTAGCTTTGTCTTCTTCCTATAGTGAATCTTGAATTATTTTCTAGATGAATCAGTCATTGGAGATGACAGATCTTCTCTAACTCTCTTCCACCCTCAATTTTGAAATGACACCAACTAGATCATAAGACCATGTAAAGCTTGGGCTAAACTACATTTCCTTCAAGAATTTATCTGCCTCTTCCCTTGCTTCTCTGCTATTACAGATAAAAGTACCTATATGTGTTTTAATTTTAAACTGTGATTCCTTCTTAGCAGAGACAAAATGCACTTCATCTTCATTAATCATTTGTATAATATACTCTAATGCAAATATCCTCATGGGGAGGAATTTAGGCAACTTATGAGGGGGAAGTTCACATCCATAAAAACTCTGAGCTCTATATAGTTTTGGTAAAGATACCAATCCCATGTTCTATAATGATCTGACAAATGCAATACCTTTCTGATTTGTTCACTAATTCTTGGCTCTGCAGTGTTGTTCAACAAACTAAATGTTGGTTGAAGAAACAATTCTACAAATTGTTTATAAGAATACTCTTTATGTTCCTTCATGAATAATGAAGTCCAGAAAATGATTGATTTTTGGTGGCCTTCTTCATCCAATTTCTGTAAAGAAAGCTTAAATCTGTCTCCCTGAGAGTACAAAAATAAATAGACTAACACAGAGGCATAACTGAAAGCTTCTTCAGTTGTGAATTTCATAAAATGATCATGGATAGCATCTGCAATAAACTGACTGAAATTGAAAATGGAAGAGGGTTTGGAATCAGTGGAAAATATGGACAAAAACCTTATGATGGATTCATCTACCCATTGGTCTGAATAATAACCAAGAAGGGAGGAAATGACAGTGATGATTTATCTAGTTCTTTCAAGGAATATGGATGCTAGAAATGGAGGGTTTTTCTTAGGTAATGGGTCATTCTCAGTCTTGAAAAGCTCAAGAGTTTGAGCTCTCTTTGAAAAATCTAAATTTTGATAAATTTATATCAAGGCTTCTCGGGAAAATTGTGTGGCATCTTCTATATTTGGGGCTTTCATCATTTGTTCAATTGTTTGGGCATCAATGGCCACTAAAACCTCTCCTGTAGGAGCGATAATAGCTCTCTGGTATGGCATATACCAAGCCTAACATCTCTTGAAAAACTCTGGGAAACTATGGGTATGAGGAAAGATGAAATGAGAGAGATTAGAGTCCCACAGCCCTATGTCATCTAATTTATCCAAGTACTTATCTTCTAACCAGAAATATAAGTGAAAAATATCAATATCAGACAAGGTTTCATGTATTTTATAATCTTTGTCTACTAAGGGAATATGGTGAAATCAACTGGAGGATGCAATAGTAGACTTACTGGTTGCTCAGGTCCTTTGTTTTTCATAGGCATGGTTGACTCTGTTAGAATGGTGGAAATCAGAAATCCTATGATTGGAATGATGGAAACCAGGAATTATTTGATACACAACAGTGGTCGAGACTGAAGATGAGCTCTGAAACTAAAAGAAAACAATAGTTGCAAGGGAAAGCTTCAAATACTAATAAGTTCTGATCTCTGGAACTCTGTCAATAGCTGTAAATTCGATAACTTGTACAAATCAGATTGAAAATTCAAAGAGAATGTTTAAACAGGCATGCAATGGTGAATTTATGGGCAATTGAGGTTGATTTTCCATTTTAAAATGGGCGCAAGTACGTTTCCTAGTGGTTAGCCTTTGAATTAATTAGCTAACGATCAGGAGAACGTGGGAATTAAACTGATTGGACAGGACATTCCATGTTGGCATGAATTTATTGGTGGGAGGAATGGTGGTTTTATATCAGCGGGTAGGTGGGATTTCGAAGGGGTGTTGGAGCGGTAAGTGGTTTCGTGTGGGGGGGGTGTGAAATCGCATGGGCCTGACACGTAGCGACGGACTGACTATACAATACCACTCTTTTCAGACCCCCACACTCCCCTTGACGTTAAGTCTCGAATGATGACAGGGGGCCTAAGTCTAATATAGGTCATCAAATGAAACAATGATGCGATGGATGATTGACGAAGTGGCGAAGTTTTAACATACGGTGGAGGTGATTGATTGGAGGGGTAGGGGTATGATGGAGTGATGTGATATGGATGGTAAGTGAATCAAGGAATTCAACGTATCACGGTCATGGTGGAGGATAATGGATAGTGGAGTATGATGGAAGCAAAATATAACTCATAGGATTTAATACCTATGGTTTAAAAATTTATTTTTGAAATATTAAATATAACTTTTTAATATAATGCAATTTTCGAAAATATACTTTTTCAGCAAAGTTTTGATTTCCCTTTGAAATATAGCAATATATCATAGAATTTCCCATGACACTTAATTTATTTCTAGACTATAAAACAGGCTAGGTCCTTCCACAAGACCTTTATGAATGAAATGGAATTTTGACTGCCTTTTTAAAATTAAAAAATAAAGACTTTTCACGACAGCTTTGACCCTAAATTTGACCTATATGAGATGAAATGACATGAATTTATACCTCTGAATGGAGATGAAAAAGGGTGAAGGAGTAGCATATCTTGATTATATTTGTTCATTAATAAAATTTATTGTTGAAGACTGACTGAAAAAGAAAAAAAATTGAGAAATGACCTAATCGAAAACTCTCAAAAGAGTTATCTTTGATCACTAAAAAACTGACTCTAACACCTGCCATTAAGGCATGAAGGCCCCAAGTTACTGAAAAGGGTTTCTAGATTATCTTCCTAGATAGTGAGTTGCAGTCGACAGGAATTGATCCGTCGTAGGAGGGCCTTGTTGCACTGAAAATTGTCACCTTGACATTTCGTTGTCCGTATGAGCTCATTATTACTCATGCTTTCCTCCTTTGCAAGTCTAAAAACATTAGTTCCTCGTGTCAAGCCTTAAAAATAAGAGAAAAGCTCTCAGAATTCTCTAAAAATCTAGTATCGCACTTTCTCTTTTTCTTACTTGCGGTCTCGCACCTAATGGTCATGTCTCCTGCATACCTAACCGCACTTTCTCTGTGTTAAGGATGAAAACCCCTGTAAAAGATTAAAAAGGCGCAAGTAAACTCTAAAAATCTCACTTTCAGTCATTTCTAGAAGCTTCTGGAAGGAATCTTGTGGTGGCAAGTCTGCTCTTTTCAGGTTCATGTATCCCATGCCTTAAGAAGCTAACCCCTTGATGTGAGGAGCTTATCCCTTTGAAGCCTTCTATCCCTTCACAGGTGGAACTATGACCTCCTCTTTTGCACTATAAAAAGAGGCATTGGGCAGCCTCAAAGGGTTACAACTAGACAATTGAGGAGTTCAAGCTTTAGTGTTATTTGAGGTAAAGTGTTGTTGGAACTTAGACTCCTTTAGCTAAGATTTTATGAGGAAAGATTACATACCTGTATGTATCTCAGTTGGAAGAGTGCAAGGCTTGTCAGAGTAAAGGAAATTCCTACTTTGGACCCTGGGAAGACCTGTTCAACATCAAGGCTGAAAAGGTTGTAAGGTTCTTCTACTATTTCAAAGTTAATACAAATAAGTTTGTTTTTCTCAATAAGCTGTCAAATGATTGTTTATTTTATGGATTCCTTGATCACCATAATAGATATGATTTATGAATATATGCTATGCAGGTGCTATTTGATGTTTGTTTGTTTGTGATTGCAGGTCTTCAAATATAACTCTTTCGAGTGACTGAAGGACGACTACTACAAACAAGCGTTGGATCAAGGTAGGATCGTAACACCTTTGTAGCACTTACTTATAAATCGTGATATATCTAGAGAAAGATATATTTAATTGTGTGTTTGTTGCTAGACTATCTTTTGATACTAGGGAGATCGGTCTTGTCCGCAAGATCGATTTATCCAGCTAATAGGCCTACGAGATGAAACTTCATGTCAAGTTGAAGAAATGTTTGCAAGGATTATCTCAAGGATGGTCGATGCAAATTACGACTAATATTTGCAAGAAAACAGGAACAAAGTTTGAACTTCTCTTGAGAACATGGCGACACGAAAATTGACTTGGCAGAATTTGACTCAACGATAATACCCAAAACCAGTTGAAGACTTTCAATGAGATTCGATTAATTGTGAGACAAATGGCTTACCCAACCCAGACACAAGTGTGACAGAGTGTCGTGTTTAAGAGTGACATATTTCCTTTAAATGAATGCAAAAATAAATAGCTTTTCCCAATTTTCCCCCACCATTACTGGCAAGTATCTCTTTATTTTTTTTAATCTTGAGGAGGATAACATTTTCTTGTTATCTAATCTCATCCTTCGGATGAGTCCTATGAAGTATTTTTAATGAACCCTAAGAAGGAGTGGTTCGGTCTTGTCATGATTGATGAATATTGCACTGTTTAGTTTTATGAGTCCAGTGTAGGGTTAACTCGAAGTCGTTTTCATGTCTAAAGAGTTTGAAAAGACACAAAAAGAAAACTCATTCAGTTCTTTCAATGAATATTTTTAACGAGCCCGAAGAAAGTAAAACTCGATGTTTTTCATTTTTAGGGAGTCAAAATAAAAACGTAAGAAAACTCCAAAATTTTATTTTTCACAAATTTAGTCTCTCAAGCCTGAAAAAGGATAAAATGATGCAGTAGAGAACTCTATTGGCCGTGATTAATCAACGTAAACATTTTTCGCAAATAGTGTAATTCATTTCGGAAAAGGGGTAAACTTATACTGAATAGATGAATGTTCATTTACTTTTTCAAGTTCGAATATTCAAGTACTCTGTGATATTTTCATGCTTAGAGAGTCTGAAAAAGGGCTTAAAAGAGAACTCTAGGGTTTCACTTTTTCATAAGTTTTAATGAGTCTGAAAAAAGTGATAAAACTATACTCATATCATGAACTTTCAATTTAATTAACGAGTAGTAAAAGACGGAAATAACTCGATATTTTCATGTATGTTTTACTAGTATGAAAAGACAGCAAAAGAATATCGGTATTTTCATGAGTTTAATGAGTCTTGAAAATAATAATTGAAAATAAAGAAAAACTATGCTTGAGAGTGGTTTCATTTTTATACAAGATTGAAAAATAGGAAAATTTATTCTTGAGATAGGTTTCAATGCCCCGCGAGCATAACCTGCATGGGCACATGCCCCCCAAGCTTCATTTCATTCACCTAACGCGAATACTGGTTACTAATAGCTGGATGGAATGAAAGTTCATTTATGAGATCAGATGAAAGACTCGACTTCACATTTACGAGATCTAGTCAAAAACTTAACTCAATTATGGGAGGATTTGTTTCATTTTTTAACGAGGTTGACATAGTAAAAGAACTATCCTCAGGAAACAATTTTTCATTTTTTAACGAGTTTGACCATGTTGAGAATTTGGAAGGGTAGGAATTAATTCAAATTATCTTATTGATAATTACTTGTGAGATTACTTCTTTTACATATTTCTTTTCTTCTTAGCTTATTATGTCTTTCATCAAGCCAATTACCAAAAAATACAAGAGACACAAATTTAGGCTTTTCGAGCCAGGGCCAAAACCTCTCCCTCTTGGAGAGGAAAACCCGCAAGAAATTATTCTTATATACTTTTAGATGACAAGTACCATGACCATGACTTAGACCCTTGACCCTTTTATGCCTCCAAGGCCTTGTCTCTGCTTATTCCTTGACTTCTTGAGCTGATCCTTCTTTTCTACACCTTCCTGCATTGTTTTGCACTAGACTTAGAGAGCTCAGTCTCTAGTCCTTGTTTTCTTCATTTACTTGGATCCTTCTTGACTTCTATATTTATACTGAAGACATTTATGTATACTTTTGTACCAATCCATTGTATATAGCCCTTCTAACACATTTATAGATATCCTTTTATAGTACTCTCCCTTATTGCACTTGTTGTGACCCTTTAACACAGTTTTATAATTGCACTTCACTACACCCTAACATAAGTCATGTAACCACACTTTACTATACCTTAACATAGTCAGGGATATGCAAATCAATCTAGCTCTTCCATAGTCTTATGTACGCACCTTGAAATAGTCTCTTTCTTTACTTCAACGTAGGTATATCTTCCACTCAATCCTTCACTTCAGTCTTGTAACTCGCACCTTAAATCAGCACTTATTGTAGGTTAAAGTCCACACTAATTTCTGTTTGAAATCCACACTAAATCACAGTCTGAAATCCACACAAAATCATAGAATTTATTGACCGAAATTCACTTTTTTATGCGCAGTACCTATAGGGTATAAATAGTTGTTTCCACCTGTAATTGGGCCGACCTGTCAGAGGGTAATATAGCCGACCTGATATATGGTTATAGAGCCAACTTGTAGGGAACATCTTCCAGCATTGATGAGGTAGACATGAGGGTTGTCTAGATCCATTCCTTCATAGTTTCATGAAAAGGTCTTGAAGGAATATTCTAATGACTAGACTCTTCATAAACATGACACTTAATTTACAGTTATAACCAGAAGACAAATACTAATAGACATCAAGAAGAATTTTATGGACCTATAATAAAAATATTTCTCATGAAACCCATGAAGCAAGCATAACAAAAATACATTTTATTATCTTTGTCTTCTTCTTTACATAATTACATAATTACATAGTCAATATGAAGATCGATCCCAGTTACACTTTTCAACACTCCCTCTTAACTAGGCAGGTATTCATATAGGTACATGGTCACTTTCAACTGAAGAATCCCATAAGAAGAATTGGATTGGTAATCGCATCTGTATAAAATCATATCAACCAGCATTGTCCCAATGTAAGGCCTTGACAAACAACCCCATATCTCAACGAGACAATGAGCTACAATGTTGTCAAGACACATGACTTATAGACACCACAATCATTGTCTCTCCAAGGTACATACTCCACCCAGGTGTTCCCATAGTATGACCTTATTGGACTATTCTTCTCTTGGATAACCAGCCATCAAAGAATATCAGTCCCTGACTACTCTTATCTTGAATGTCGTATCACATTCTCAAAGAGTATCGAAAGCCATATGATTACCCACTTGTTGGAACAGGGTCTCCTACAAGCTGCGAAACTGGTCCGATTTTGTATATTTTTTATTATATTTAGTCTAGCACAGGGGTTTTGGGGTGGGTCAAAGCCGTGAAATGGTTGTAAAGAGGTCAAAGGGTAGACCTAGAGTTCGCAAACCATGGTTTGCGGACCATAGGAAATATTAGGCTAGATTGTTATAAATAGAGGAACATTTTGAATTGTGAGGTAAGAAGAGGATGAACTTTTGATGCGCATTGTGGATTAGCAGATCTATTTGGGTTTTGGGGAGAGGACTCCTGCTGGTTGTGTGCGTGGAGATCCCAAGTCCTACTGTGTGCGGACCCTACTGCTGTGTGCGCAGGTTGGGTTGGGTGTTGTAAGAAGGAATTGACGGATTGATGAATAATAAAGGTTGTTTGGGTAACTGAATTTGCATATATTGTTTATGCGAATCTGTGGTAATTATTGATTTATGCATACTCTGTTAAGCTATGAAAATAATGTGTAAGTGGTTTTACTACATTTGAACATGTTCTGTCATGTTTTATGCAATACTGCGCTACTGCCTTAGAAGTATATAATTTATTGAGTAATGTAGTATAGTTGACCTTGCGCACGTGGATGCAAAGGAGACCTATAGATATGGCTCTATAATAGGTGAACGGTTCATTGTAAAGCTAGACGCAGCTCTGGTGGACTTACCTACCCTCTCTCAGGGTGCAGAAACCTGGTTCCAGCACCCGCCCATACTACTTCGGGTGAGACTTTGACCTGCGCAAGCAGGTCACTGCCGAAAGGGCCAGTAGTATAGGGGTTTGTTGGCAAACCTTCACCTCTGAACCTAGGTTAGGACCCCTCGAGCTAACAAACGGTTTTTTTTCCAGGACTGGGCGTAATTTGAGAGAGGGATCGGGTAATGACGAGGGAGTACTGGAAGCCTGAAAGGAAGGAAATTGAAGAGTGGTTCAAAAAACAGATTCAGGAATTTGCGATAAAAGAGAATCACAGCATAAGGTTAACGGCAGAAAAGTGGAAAAATAGGTACGTTCTTACAGAAAGCTACAAAATTTTCTTTGTAACATTTGCAACTGAGCTTCAGGAGTGGCTGGCTAGGCTCGTAGAGTTCCAGAATTGTTGGAAGGACGAACGAGTCACTCAGTGGACTCCAGAGTTGATCCAGCAGCTAGAAGAGACTGATAATACCTTCACTCGCACAGTGGATAATTGGGTAGACAGTGTGCTAGGAGGATTTGTGACAGAATTTGCCATTGATCAGTTCATCTCCTACTCTGAATCAGAGCGGAGATTCTTTAAAGGGTTTCGAGGAAAGTTTTTGAAGACGTTACCTTTGCTGATTAAGATATTACTGTGCGAGAAGAGTATTTTTTGCAGTCATACCGAGTGAATGACCTTGGATCCAGATGAGAGCACGACATGCAGTGGTAAATACTATTGAACCAACCTTGAAAACGGGAGATCTGTCTATAAATATTCGTGAGAGACGGCTGCACAAAGCCCCCCGGCCGCACCGCCGTCTAGCCCGCGCAAGGGTAAGAGTTCACCCCTACAACCACCTCCGTCGGATAGTGATATGGCTGTGCACCTGAAACTACCCACCTTCAAGGAGGTAGGAGATGAGGATATGGAAAAATTTTGGTTTGTTGCAAATTTCGTATGGACTGCGCAGAATGTGACAAACGCTACTGTGAAGAGGGCACAACTTTCCCTGGCATTCGAAGAAAGAGCATTGGACTGGTTTATGCGACACCTATCTTAGAATGGGAATGCATCTATTCAAGATATTAAGGACGCGCTGAAGCAACAATTCTGGAAGCCAAAATCTTACTCTCTGTTAGTGGCAGAAGTGAAGGACTTCAGGCAAGGTGCATCTGAATCAGTATGGGAGGTGGATCATCGACTAGAGAGAGCAATCATGGAGGGGGGATTTGAGTATGACAATAGGCAACATATGGAATGGTTCATCGCTATGTTTTTTCCCCACTTGCGCACGACAATGAGTCACAAAACCTTCGAGTCTCGAAAAAAATCTATGGAAGTCGCCATGAAACTAGAAGCTACGCCTAGAGAAGATACTTCATTAGGAGTAAAACAAATCCAGGAGCAGCTCGGAGCTATGCACATGGAAATTTAGACCCTGCAAAAGGAACGAGGAAAAGGAGCTAGCACGGATCTATGGTGCATACGATGTCGGGTATCTAGCCATACAAAGGATCAATGCCCTCTATTGGCAGATTACATGTAGGTAGGAGGACCTAGTCCAGTCCACCCAAGAGCAATTTGAAAATCCAACTTAGTATGTCCAAGCTCAAGTGGGTCTGTGTTATGGTGCAATGACTACCACGTTGCGGGGCTGCATGATACGAACCATTTCCCCCGGCTAGGAGCGTATGTCCTAGAACTAAAGCAACAGTGGTGCAGGTTCTGTCGATCGGTAGGACACTATGAGCAGAACTGTCAAACTTATGACCTGATGATCGATAGAGGGAACCTATATAGGGTACAGTCAGACCCTATGTCACCTAATCTCCCATGAGCTTTGGTGGCTCTCCATCAAGGGGTAGGGGAGGTCGGGGAGGAAGCGCAGGTCGAGGACATGGCCAGCTAATCTGTTATAACTACGGGGAAGTAGGACACTTTGCAAGGGACTGCCCCAATCCTACAAGGAAATCTTGCAAATATTGTAGATAGCTAGACCATGTGATCGAATATTGCCCAATTTTAATAGCCAAAATGCAGGAAAAGTATCCCACTCCTACGCAGAATGTGCAAAGAGTTAAAGCTGAGCTCAAGAACATAGACCTAAAGGTGAACGTCATAGCACATAGTGGGATGGTCACCCAGGGACCAAAGGAAGAGGTTGCCAGGGATCCTCTGACCTGTTAAGAAGGATCGAATATAAAAAAGGGACAAGAGACAATGGTCGTAGCTGACCAGGACTTCGTTCAGAAGAAAGCAACTACTGCGCAGGCACCAACACACCCCAAGATAGATGACGGGGTTGAGCCCTTTCTACACGCATGTATGAAGTTGCTACGTAATACAAAGGTTGTCAAGAACCTTCGAGCATTAATGAATAGCTACGCGGCATGGCCTGAGTCAACCAAGGATGTGCACAAACTATACAGGTATAAAAAATGCACCGAAAGAGAAATGTGCTTGACTGCGCAAATTGGTGACTACGAGATGGATCAGGTTATTTTAGACCTTGGATCGGATGTGAACGTATTACCTAAACAAACATGGCAAAAAATGGGAGAACCTAAGTTGGAATGATCCACCATCCAGCCGCACATGGTGAATCAACAGAAGATCATCCCTCTAGGAAGGCTTCAAAAGGTCATGGTAGATATTGCAAGAGTAAAGGCCCAAGTTGACTTTGAGGTAATAGAAATAGTAGAAGATGCGGACCCCTACCCTGCACTCCGAGGAATGGACTGGGCTATAGATATGGGGGGTGTTATCAAACTCAAAAATCGTAGCATGGTGTTTGAAAATAATGGCACACGAGTAATAGTACCGTTGGATCCCACGGAAGGCACACGGTATACAGAGCCAGCGCGAGATGAGGAGGAAGTGGATCAAATTTACAAGCTCATTACGCAGGATGAAGATTTGATTAACCCCACGGTAGAAGGAGTACTCTATTGGGAAAAGGACAGTGAATTATTTTCCGACTCCGATGGGGAACTAGAGAATTTGCAAGGCCGGTTGCATGAGGTGTCGGCGTTGCAATGTCTTTGGGTCACCAGGAACTTCCGCTGCATCTCCTCCGAGGTAAGTACCTGTCCTACTTTGGGGATTCAAATAACATTAAGGAATTATTATGCGCATTCGAAGTAGAAGTGCCCCAAGGACACAGGCTAGGGGCCCTTAAGCTAGCCCTGCGCGGAACACCTGCGCACTGGTGGGATATGCATGGGGAGGAAATTCGTGATTGGGAAGAATGTAGGGATAAGATGCTCTTGCAGTTTGAAGCTCTAGCTGAGAGACGAATCCAAAATTTCCTTGGGTCAGAAGATCCACACAGATATTTTCTTGCATGGGAAACACAATGGTGCGACAGAACCCCAAATGAATGAGTCCACCTATTTTTCCATGCTCTAGGACTGTGTCCAACTGCATGGTATTTAGATGCGGAGCTACATCAGTGCACTCGCCATTGGGAGAATTTGTGAGATGATTTTCTGCAAATATTTAGGGTGGTAGATGGCACAGGAGCGCTCGACGCAGCCCTGCAGAACACTGACACCTTGACTCAGGGTAGTCCAAACCTGTACATCGCCTCTAAATCCTGGGGAACGACGGTACCACACATGGCAGGATACTGTAGCCTCATCCCAACGGATGGAAAGGATGATCCCCGAACTATCCCAACCATGGCATTGGACAGGATGCGCACGGTTTCCAAGTTGATTAGACTGTACCTGAATTGCATTACAACACACCCGACGTCGGCCATAATTCGGGGTGCGCAAGTAGCATGGATGCTTCATCCAAGGTCGGTCGATCTGTGGGAAGACCATTGAGTGCGAATAATGACAGTTAGAACACTGAACTCTGGTAAAAAGGGAATATTACCACTATGGAAAATAGGTGGCTGGCAATTAATTCGGCAATTTATGGTGAGTTTTTACCATTTTCTTGATGGTAAGTTCCAAGTTAGATTCACTCTACCATTGGATAGCCACGGGAATTATAAGGGAGAACGGATAACTCTGATAAAGGCTCCATATCACCTTTGTAATATGTTATTTTGTTACGTGATTGTCTAGCCCTTTAGCATTTTTTTCATACTCGATCAACCTACTTCCACTGTCTGCGAGTCTCCAAATTTAGGATCTCCTCCTTACATTTCTATGGAAGTTCCTAATCCCGTGAACGCATCAGCGCCTACCTATCCAGTGCCTGCAGACATTTTGTTGAAAGGGTCTGGGGATGCCAATATTGATGCGCTCATTGCCCTCAGGCTCCCTGAAGGGAAAATTGACTTCGCACCCTACGCAGACTGGCGTCCAGGATATATTACAGAAGTTAACGCCCTTTCCAACCCTGATATGATCGCAGGCCCCATCCGGATGGGCTCGGAAGTAGCCATGCAAGATGATACGCAACTCCGACAGATCACTATGAGAGCGGACACAGTCGTGTCACAGCTAGTCTCGCGAACAACAGGGCTGACTAACACAGATTCAACATCCCCCCAGGGTACGAAGCAGTACAGGGATACGCTGCACCCTACCAGCAGTACCGAGCTAACTATCAATGGAATCCATGCTTATTCACTGCCCAGCACTACCCTGGTCGACGACCACCTTCCAATCACTATGAGACTAAAATTGGACATGGTGCAGCTGCCCCACAAGGATTTACATGGTTTGCACACCGTCGTGCTTCAAGAGACCCATCATCATGAATGGACCACGTAGCAACTACTTGATATGGCCACACTACTCATCGCATGACAAACTAAATATGTCCCCTTTTCTATCTTGCAGACGGCGCAGCTCAAACCAATGGTTCACCATCTTGGCACAAAGGCCCCGAAGAAGCTCACCATAGAAGACTTGGTTGCAGTATTAAAATCATCCCGAGCCGAAATACATACCCTCAAGATCCAAATGGCCCGCCAGGTCACCACGTTACAGGACCCAGTACAGCCTGCCACACCTCCGGAGGTACAAACACAGCGTGCCGCGCTGGTCACTGAAGCTACGAAAAATATTAAGGGACAGCTTACTCTGGGTACACATTTACTCAAGGTGGCCATGCAGCTCTGGAAAACGGTCCAGTTCAACCCGGTTCTTCAGAACGTCAAGAAGGACTTACAACAGAATGAAGCCGCTTTTGACCAGCTCGAAGCTACCTCACCCAACCTAGGCCTGCAGCGTCTGGCACTCTTGAAGACTAGCAACGCATTCCGAGACACGGTTATGGATCTCTGATGAGTGAAGCATACCCTTACAAAGTGCTTCAAGCCATGGGGCGACACCGCCTTCCAGATATCATAGGGTGCTCATGACGCAATCGCGCTGCTCAACCAGATATTAGAGCAAGTTACCATGGCTACTGAAGAACCAACCTCCTAGAAGCTTGTAGACATCGCACAGAGTGTTGCTACCCAGAGTCAAGAAGGGTTACCTCTGCTAATCATCGCCATCAATACCTTACATACACAGATAGACACTGCACCACCGCATTGACTTGGGACGAGTCACAAGATTGTGTTGGGGGACTGGTGGAACAGGGTCTCCTACAAGTTGCGAAACTGGTCCGATTTTGTATATTTTTTATTATATTTAGTCTAGCACAAGGTTTTGGGGTGGGTCAAAGCCCCAAAATGGTTGTAATGGGTCAAAGGGTAGACCTAGAGTTCACAACCCACGGTTTATGGACCATAGGAAATATTAGGCTAGATTGTTATAAATAGAGGAACATTTTGAATTGTGAGGTAAGAAGAGGATGAAATTTTGATGCGAATTGTGGATTGGTAGATCTGTTTGGGTTTTGGGGAGAGGACTCCTGCTGGCTGTGTGCATGGAGATCCCAAGTCCTGCTGTGTGCGGACCCTACTACTGTGTGCGCAGGTTGGGTTGGGTGTTGTAAGAAGGAATTGACGAATTGATGAATAATAAAGGTTGTTTGGGTAACTAAATTTGCATATAATGTTTATGTGAATCTGTGGTATTTATTGCTTTATGCATACTCTGTTAAGCTACGAAAATACTGTGTAAGTGGTTTTACTACATGTGAACATGTTCAGTCATGTTTTATGCAATGCTGCGCTATTGTATTAGAACTATATAATTTATTGAGTAATGTAGTATAGTTGACCTTGCACACGTGGATGCAAAGGAGACCTATAGATATGGCTCTATAATAGGTGAACGGTTCATTGTAAAGCTAGACGCAGCTCTGGTGGACTTACCTACCCTCTCTCAGGGATGAGATTTTGATGCGAATTGTGGATTAGTAGATCTGTTTGGGTTTTGGGGAGAGGACTCCTACTAGCTGTTTGCACGGAGATCCCAAGTCCTGCTGTGTGCGGACCCTGCTGTTGTGTGCACAGGTTGGGTTGGGTGTTGTAAGAAGGAATTGATGAATTGATGAATAAGAAAGGTTGTTTGGGTAACTGAATCTTCATATACTGTTTATGCAAATTTGTGGTAATTACTGCTTTATGCATACTCTTTTAAGCTGCGAAAATACTGTGTAAGTGGTTTTACTACATCTGAATCCGTTATGTCATGTTTTATGCTATACTGCGCTACTGTATTAGAAGTATATAATTTATTGAGCACTATAGTATAGTCGACCTTGCACACATGGATGCGAAGGAGACCTATAGATTTGGCTTTGTAATAGGTGAACGGTTCATTGTAAAGCCAGACGTAGCTCTGCTAGACTTACCTACCTTCTCTCGGGGTGCAGAAAGTTGGTTCCAGCACCCACCCATACTACCTTGGGTGAGACTTTGACCTGCGCAAACAGGTCACTGCCGAAAGGTCCAGTAGTATAGGGGTTTGTTGGCAAACCTTCACCTCCGAACCTAGGTCAGGGCCACTCGAGCCAACACCACTCCTCCATTATTTCTTCCCAAGTGAAGTCCAGAATGTTATGTATATCCATTCTCTCCACATGGCCTTCACTGAGACTTACGATTTTTAGTCATGGTCTATTACATGACACATGTATTAGAGAATCATATACGTCACTCCCTCTTAACTCAGGAAGGACATACTTCAAGTTATTCCGAGCAATAAACTTATCGCTAGGCTCCCTCTCAACCAGGGACCTCCAGCAGCAATGGTGAGACACCCAGCTTCTCATGAATTCCTCCTCTCGATGTCATGGACTTCGATATTGAGGAATATTCAACCTTTGGCTCCATACGGCACAGATCATCCATCACGTTGATCCTTGAGTCATGTCATATATCAGAAAGTGATTCATATTAATTTCTTATCTGGACCACTTTTATGCCATGTTGTTTTTCTTCGAACCATCTCCCAAGGATTTTACATTCTTCCACATGATTGGAAATCCTGCATAAACTTATCTAAATAAACATATACATATGAACTTTTAAATCAATATTTACCTCAGTGATGATCTTTCACGATGACATCTTCTTGTAGGCATCGACATCCTTTATTCAGATTGACACATCTCCTAAAGATATGTCTTGTCAAAGGTCTTCTTCTTTACCATACTTATATTAGAGTCTACATATCCTCCCAGGAGATATCCTAGTCATATCTCCTTGGCTTATGGATGATAACCACCTCTTTGCATGGTTTCACTTCATGATCTCTTCAATTCTTTCTATGCACAGCTTCATATCCAAGAACTTCCAGTATCCAGTTCCGTGTTTGTATACAACTACCTCATATTCCATATGAGGACATATTCAATTTCATTTGTTAGTGGCAACCTATGCACCGTGAGAGATCCTCCTCCATAGATCATACTTCTAAAGATAGAAGTATGTTACTTGCAACCATATGACATGACTTCACAGCATTCAGTGTCTGCATATAAGTATATATATATATATATATATATATATATATATATATATATATATATACCTCATACATTTTTCCTTTGAGTCATCCTGTAGAAATTTTACTAGAATGAAGAATTGTGTTCCATTGACATACTTCATCAATATGTCATCACGTCCTAATCCTATAATTTTATAGAATATAATTCTCTATGAAACCTTTCTGCTTTCTTTATAATCAGTGAACCCATAGAGAACTCCATTAGAAAATGTCAGCACATGTTTCCATGACGACCCTTGATCTTGATGCTTCCATCAATGTTGTTTATGAGTGAGGTTTTCCAGGAAATGTTTCACCAAGAGCTCCTACCATGCTTCTATCATGATGATATTAATATACATTGCTTCCTGTCATACTATTTTACAAAAAACAGAAATCACTTAAAGAGGAAGATGATCTCAATCATAATAGATATCACTCGCTTCTTCTTTCTTAGATTTCATTATATCAGGTTCTTCCTTTATATCTGTGACATGCGCTTCTTCCTTTTTCCTCTTTTATTTTCCAGATTTAGGACAATATATTTTATAATGCCCAAGTTCATTACATCCAAAGCATCGTACTTTGTCCATATTTCTTCTTTTATTCTGAGGACCAAATTTTATGAATCTTCCTTTCTTCCTGGATATGGCTACAAAGGCTTGATTCCCTTCACTTGATCTTGTATCAGCTTTGGCTTTCAATATTATTTCCTATATTTTACATAGAGACCATAGATCGTTGAATGGTGTTGCTTCTTTCTTCCTGTATAAGCTTCAGGTGAAGTTTCCCCATTCTTTTGGTAGGGCATTCAGTACCATTGTAGTCATATCAGTTTCAAACATTACTTCTCCCAATTCCTACTGTTGGTCTCTTATTTTAGAAATCCTCATAAATTATGAAATAATTCCTTCTTCTCTTGACAATTTCATTTTGTATATTTCTTGTCTCAGAGAGATTTCTTCTCCTCCAGTACTCACAGAGAATAGATCCACCAGTTTCTCATATATTTTTTTCGCATTTTTTAGTTTTGATACATAGGGTATGAGTGAATCCTTAATGGATTCTATGAGAATCCTCTGGGCTCTGATTCCTCCTTTCATGTTTTTGGCATGAGCTGGAGCATCTTGTTTTGAGGGTTGAATGGTAGATCCTTCGATGTAGCCCATATATTCATCTTCAATTAGATTCAAATTTGTCCTCTTCTTGCATGCACTAAAGTTTAATGACCCAACCAAATTTTTTCTTTCTTCACAATAAGTCATTTTGATAGATTTAGTTAAGGTCAGAGATAATTACTTGAATAGGATAACTTCCTCCTTCTAGAAGTTTCTTTGATAATGATGAAGATGAGAGATCCTTATTAGATTGAATTCTCCAATGTAGGTGATCTTGAATCATTGATGATAAAGGATGTCTTCCAAAATGATGATGTCTCTTCCAACAATGTCTTGAATATAAATATTTTATGGAAAATATTATATTCTTGATTAGTGGATCCTTTTAAGTATATACCTTGAAAACTAATCTGATATTTTAACCCAAAATTTTATCTTTGCTTCCTTGAGTTCCTTCTTGTCAAGTAGCCCTAGTGTCTAGCACCTTAGCTATGATCCTTGTTGAGAATTTGGAGGGGCAGGAATTAATTCAAATTCTCTTCTTGATAATTACTTGTGAGCTTACTTCTTTTACATATGTCTTTTCTTCTTATCATATTATGTATTTCATCGATTCAATTACCAAAAAACACAAGAGATAGAAAATTAGGCTTTTCGAGCCAGGGCCAAAACCTCTCCCTCTTGGAGAGGAAAACCCGCAAGAAATTCTTCTTATAGACTTTCAGATGAAAAGTACCATGACCATGACTCAGACCCTTGACCCGGTATGCCTCCAATACCTTGTCTCTGCTTATTCCTTGACTTCTTGAGTTGATCCTTATTTTTTGCACCATCCTGCACTGTTTTGCACCAGACTTAGAGAGCTCGGTCTCTAGTCCTTGTTTTCTTCTTTAAATTGGATCCATCTTGACTTCTAGATTTATACTCAAGACAATGATGTATACTTCTATACCAATATATTGTATACAACCCTTCTAACACACTATAGATATCCTTTTATAGTACTTTCCCTTCTTGCACTTATTGTAACCCTTTAACATATATTTATAACCGCACTTCGCTACACCCTAACGCAAGTCATGTAATTACACTTTACTATACCTTAACACAGTCGAGAATTCGCACTTCAATCCAGCTCTTCCACAGTCTTATGTACGCACCTTAAAACAACCTCTTTCTTTAATTGAACACGGGTATATCTTCCCTTCAATCCTTCACTTCAATCCTATAACCCACACCTTAAATCCGCACTTATTGCAGGCTGAATTCCGCACTTATTGTTGCCTGAAATCCGCACTAAATCACAGAATTTTTTGACTGAAATTATCTATGTTCTACGTAGTACTTATAGGGTATAAATAGTTGTTTCCACTTTTAATTGAGTTGGCATGTCAAAGGGTAATATAGCTGACCTGATATATGGTTATAGAGCTGACTTGTAGGGCACATCTTCCAGCATTGATGAGGTAGACATGAGGGTTGTCTAGAGCCATTCCTTCACAGTTTCATGACAAGGTATTGAAGGCATATTCTGATGACTAGACTCTTCATATACATGACTCTCAATTTATATTTATAACCAGAAGAAAAATCCTAATAGACATCAAGAAGAATTCTATTGACCTATAATAAAATTCTTGCTCATGAAACCCATGAAGCAAGCATAAAAAAAATACATTTTATTATCTTTGTCTTCTTCTTTACATAAATACATAATTACATAGTCAATATGAAGACCGATCCTAGTTACACTTTTCAACGGACCCAAGAAAAGGAATTATGCTCATAGTGACCTGTTTCAATTTTTAATGAGGTTGACACAATAAAAGAACTATCCTCATTAGAACATGTTTAATTTTTTAACGAGGTTGACACAGTAAAGGAACCATCCTCATAGGACCTGTTTCATTTTTTAATGAGGTTGACACAGTAAAAAAACCATCCTCATAAGGGCATGTTTCATTTTTTAACGAGGTTGACATAGTAAAAAACCATCCTCGTAGGGAATTGTTTCATTTTTTAAAGATGTTGACACAGTAAAAGAACCATCCTCGTGGGAACATGTTTAATTTTTTTAGAGGTTGACACAGTAAAGAAACATCATCATAAGGACATGTTTCATATTTTAATGAGGTTGACACTATAAAATAACTATCCTCATTGGGCTTGTTTCATTTTTTAACGAGATTGACACAGTAAAGGAACCATCCTCATAGAGAACATGGATCATGGCTTCCAAGTGGAAGGAACACATGCCAAGGGACACAACTTGATCATGGCTTCCAAGAGATCTTCATCGGAAGGGATAATAGTTCTATGGAAGGAAAAAATGTCAAGGGATTCAATACGGATAATAACATCACGTTCACATACCCCCATAGTGTTTAACATGTCAATTACTAGATCTAAGTCAAAAGAATTCGAGAAAATAGTGAGAGGCTCGCTTACATCGGTAATTGAATGCATGGAACAGGCTACCACATAATTAACCCATGGTTGGGTGGGTACCACTTCCATATAAGGAACATTCAAGGATGTCAGATGATTAGTATTTGAATCAAGAACAACAAATGAAAGTTGGTCAACAATCACAATGCTTCCATTGTGAGGGGAAGACATCACATGAAATAGTGTCGATAAAACATCTTTAATTGCATATAAATAGTCTTTTCCAAGGATTAAATTAAAATCCAAGGGGCCTTGGACTACCATAAGATCAATACAGACATTTTTACCTTCCAAGGTAATAGGGAACTTAGGAAGGATCCCTAAATTTTCACTAATGGTTCTATTAAAAGCTAGTAGATTCTTTCTAATAGGCACAAGCTTAGGGGAACCAAAATATTTCCAAGCAGTTGAGGATAAAATACTAACAAAAGCACCTTCATCTACATTTGTGTGATGCAGATTCTTACCACAAGCCTTCACAGTGATTTGGAAATGGGTGGAAGAAGGAAGATGAGTTTACTTCAGTCTACTCCAATCAAAGGAAATAACCTCATTACTTGGAGGGGGTTCTGTGGAAATGGGTGAAATTCCCCCTTGTGTAGAAAGATCTAAAGTAACAAGAAGAACCTTAATTTCACTCTCTAAAGGGAGGGTGGGATCGACTGAATGTGAAATTGATTCGATCACTTTATCAACCAATGGTTCATCAACCTGAGTGATATGTGTTTCACTCTCCAATGGAAGAAAGAGATTGACTGTACTTGGAATTAGATCAATCACTTATTCAACTAGCAGTAGGTTGTGAGAAATTTTACGGTAACCAGTTGGAAGTTTTTGTTGTGAAACAGTAATTTTTTCCAACAATTTTGAGGCTTCATCCATATGATGGAAAAGGTGAGTTTGATGACTCCCTTTGCATAACCTACAAGTAAACCTAACTTTACCCTTTTTCCCTGAAACCTGAAAATCATTGGTTGATGTATCAAATGTAAGTTGATAATAATTTTCTAACCATACTTTCAATACCTTAGGAATACCAAGACAATTGATAAGGAAATGGTCACCCTTACACAGCTTGCAAGGCTATTTGGACTTATGATGCATGTTGGAGGTTCCTTCAACATTACGAATACTTACAGCCATTCTTGGTTGGTTGATTTCTTTCTTATCTTACTTCTTCTTCTTCTTCCCTTTCTTCTTCTACTTAGCCACCTGGTTACTAGCATCAGGGCTTTTACGAAGAGAAGAAGAAGAAAGGGAGGAAGACATGTTGGGTGAAGAAGGTAAAGGGTCAACATGAGGTTGGTGATGTTGATATGGTGAACTCGATTGAGGTAAAGTATCTAGTTGACGTAGAGAATTTTGATTATTTTATGCTAATTAAGTTGAAAAAAAACATATTGGTAAACCTATCGTAAATCCAGGTAATGACAATGTAGCCATATAAGGAGGACCAAAATTTCCAAAGCAAGGAAAATGACTAGGATTCTCATTAAGAGGGGTTCCTTGGTTGGTGAACTTCAGAAATTTTTCCATTAGATTCAACTTTAGCGAATTTTATTAAAAATCTTAATTCACAATCAACACCTAAGGCCTCTAAAAATTAAAAACAAGAAAATAACACACGCTAAAAAATCTAGGAGCCAAACCACAGAAAAAACATTTTCACAGCGAAGTCACTAGTTGGTGATGAAATTCAACGTAGCATAAATCAAGGTGAAAATTTTATATAGATAGAGTGAGTGGAACCAGTTACCCTAACAACCTTCTTAATGAAATAATCTGGTGCAAGTAACTCTTCTTATCCCATCTCAATTGAATATTATCCTCCAAAAGGTCCAAGTGTGTCTATTCAACGTCTGTTCCAGGTATAGTAGAGACCTTCCCTCTACCGTCACCTTGGGAAAAAAACCCTAAGATTATGGTCACTAAGGTTACCAACTATCACAATTCAACCTGGGGGGACAGTAACGTACACACAAGGGAAGAGTAACTAAGCTATCCCCTTGAAATATCCTTGACATGGTAAATATGAGGTTTACTAACAAATGACCCAAATTACCTTTCAATCTTGTTTGTATTGCATGCAAATATTCTATTTTTACTAATGAAGGAGGTACGATTACTTCATTGGGTCCATTATGACCTCGTGCTTAACTCTTTTGTAAGAATAACTTCCCAGAGAAAAACTGTAATAATTGGATTTACTCCCTACTGCAAGGTTCTACTATTTTTTAATTTCTTTGGAAAGTTTACTCACTTCCCTATTCCAAAGCACTAACCTGATCTATGTAGGTGGAATGAGCCCTAAAAATGTAAAAATTTCTAGATTGATTTTAATTAACATTGTGTTATTTTGCTATTACTTACTCAGTAGGTAAATGGAGGTGAAACTTATGGTGTTATGACCTAAGTCAAAATTATAATGCATTCGAACATGAAATTTGTAATCTTTTCATTTCGATGAAGATCTACCTAAATGAAGGAAGGAAATTCAAACAATTTTGCAACAAATGACAATGCAAAAAATAATAATTTCCTACACTAGATCTTAAACCAAACTCTTCTAATGCAATTCAAAGCCCAAAATTCCAAACCATGCAGTGTAATCTATGTGCAATTTTCTTGAAAACTATGCAAATGTAATCTATGCACAATTTCCGTTCATATTATGAAAATGAAAATTCTAACTATGCAAATGTAATCTATGTAAGAAAATTCTCCAAAACAAACATAAGATGATTCTAAATCAGCGAAATAAAAACAAGGTTTTTTTCCTTAACCAATGTAATCTAAAGAACCAATCAAGTGTAAGTAAAGGAAATTGGGTAAAAATTCCAAATGTAAAAATTAATAACACTTGAAGGTGATTAACACTCGGACACAATTTTCTTGCAAAAACGAAAGCAAAAATATGCAAAAAAATGTTAAGAAACTGAGAGAAACCTTTGAGTAATGACCAAAGGAAATAAAATTAAGAATTTCTTAAAAAATAAAATTCAAAACACCCAATCAAGTTAACAGAGACTAAATGAGAATGTAAACAAGCTAACATGATCATAAAAACAAAAAAAGGACTTTATAGCAGAGAAACCTTAACTTTTTTTAAAAAATTACAATCCCAAACCAGAAATTTAAATTCTTAAAAGGGTCTAAAGGTGTCAAAGGACACAGATGGACACAAAGGAAAACTCTCTTTCCCCTGAAGATTCGCCAATTTTTTATGTGTACAAATCCCTTATGCAGACTAAAGCGACCTCCGTAGAATCCTAAAGGAAAAATAGAAAAAAAAACAAGAAAATAATTGTTACCTTTCGTTAGCCTATAACTAAAACATGAAACATGTAGTCTGAAAATGACTACTTACCTATTAACGAAGTGCTTGTAGAAGTCCTTCCTGCACTTTCCATAGCTAGCTTTCCCTCAATGCCTTAGAGGTTTTCCAAATGCTTTCCATAGCTTCTCTGTGATGCTCCAAAAGAGATCTGCATAGACAAAAAATTAAAAGGGATAAAATCATGTCGCATATGAAATCAAAGGTAAATGAATTCCATAATTTAGCATACAACATATAATTGAATCAATATTCAGTTATAAACTATGTGAGTGATCAAGGAATCTCACAAATAACATCAAAATAGACGCAATTAGGAAAGAATGATTACTTTTTATCAAAGTCAAAGGGAAAACAAGCTTACAACCCGGTTGCCTTGATGTCATGAGCCAATTCCAATGGTATCCTTTCCTTTCCTTGATGACAAGATCTTCAGACCCAAAACCAACAACATAAGTATACAAATCCAAGTCTCCCATTATTTTAGTCCTATGCTCATTTTATAGGAAGGATGAGGAGGTTTCTAGTACCTCTTATCAAGGGATATGATGCTTAAGAAGATGAGATTAGTTCCATGTCCCAAGGAATTAGGTGCAGGTATGTAGTGGTTCAAAGTTTCTAATTTGGATAAGATTCATCAACCAAACATTCTAGAGCTTACTTTTTTATTTTTATCTATGTGAATAGGCCTGTGTAGTTTATAGTGGAATAAAGTGCGCATATCTACGCAGTTTACAGTGGAAGAAACTGTGCATGCACGGGTTTTGTTCAGGAAACTGCGCACATTCTTAAAAATGGGTTTTAAGCAGTGCAACCCAAAATTCCTTTTTTCCATGGTATTATTTTACTTCAAGATTCATAGGGGATTCACTTGAGACACTTCACTAGATGGAAAAGGATATGAATTGAAAATCATGGTGACCAAATTTAGTGTAACACCAGTGCCACTGTTGCCACCACCAAGATCTAGAAGGATGACCGCGAAGATCCAGAGGAGGGGGGAACCTCTTCAATTCTCAAATGTGGGTTAAGGGTTCTCCACTACAATTCATTGCTGACAATAGGAGCCAAAATAACTTCATTTCAGCATAGGTCGTGAAGTGGTTGGTCTAGTTGAAGTTATGAAATTGTGTTTAAATTACACTATGGATAGATGATATAATGAAGATAATAATTTCAATGTATTCCTCTTTTCAAGAGGACCAAAATCAACCTATAGATTGCCCCAATTGGTTAAGCAGAAGTTAAATTTGAATTATTTTATTTATTAGAGTGAGATGGAATGGGTTGGCCTAAGCACATGTTGAATTAGTCAAGTCATCCCCAACCCCAAGCAGACCCACACAAAATCTATAAATAGAAGCGACCTCAATCTCATTCTCACACACTTGCTTTAGCGGCCTTCTATTTGCATTATTTGTCTTGGTTCCTCTATTTTGTTTTAGCTTGCACAGGTTCGATGGAAGGAGTTTGTGTAGGGTCTGGAATCATAGGCGAGAGGCTCGCTCTGATATAATGTTTCTAGATCATAGTTTTAGGCATAATACTAAGATTTATGGGTCATATCCATGGGAACAGTGTGTTCTACCTATGACCAGGGTGTCATAATCGCAGACATAGTGTGGCAAGGTAGCAGAAATGGCTTTAGGGCCTAATCGGGCTCATATGGGCCATATCCATAAGCACAGAGTGTCTTTCCTACGGCCATGGACCCATAGCCACTAGCACGGAGTCTCAAGGGTCTGGATAATGTATTTTTGAGAAGATATGGGCTAGAATGACCTCATATTTCCCGTGTAGTGTTTCACAATATAATTTGCATAGTGACATATGCTTGTAGTCAATTTTTAGTAGTGTCCTGAATTTAGATGTAGGATTTGACAGGTTATTTTAGTTGGCTTCAGTGATCTATTAGGTCTGTGTTTCTTATTGGTGTAGATTTGCATATCTGTAGTTTTTTTCTTCATATTTTTGTTCCAGATTGGGCCCTCAAAGATGCATCTACATATTCTTTGAAGTTTCTTCTAAGTGAAAATAATGTTAAAAAGTATACTATACGCAATGACAATGTATTACAGTTCCTAGAATTAGGATCCTTCAACAAAAGTATGTTTAAGGTTATATTATGCATGTGCTAGTTGGTTTACTACATTATGAAGATATGGATCAATGGATCATTGTACTCTTGTTTTTTGAATCATTTGATGATGATCTAAGAAAAATAATTTGTAAGGGTTTACCCCACAATGGGTTTCGCCCTGGTCTCAGACCAATATTGGTGTCTCTATGTGTGCATGTTTTTCTTCCATTTGTTTCTTTATGTTTCATTACATAGATGATGATGATGTTATTTTTATTTCTACATAGTTTCATATGTTGATGGTTAATAATGTAAATATGGGTAATCAGATATAATGATATGGGGTGAACTTAATGTGTTTATGAAGAAATGAAACTATCAAAGCAAACATCAATGTAGCCATATGAAAAATTAACATGTTTTTAGAGCTGGACTGAAGAAAATCCATGGAGATCACCCCCATGGAGACACTTTTGATGGAAGCAAGAAGAGGATGTTGGATACTTTAAATAATTCTAGGGTACGAAGAAAATCCTTGGTAGTTAGCGCATGAGGGTTTGATGATAAGGGTTTGAGAGAAACCTTGATTTATGGTAAAGACTTGAGATTTAAAACCCTAGCATGGTCTATGTGAAGATGCTCAAGCACTTGGGATTGATTTTATGAATCCCTCAATGGGATAGCCTCTAGTAGACCCGGTTTTTGACAAAGTTGATTGAAGTAAACATTGTTATGTGGTCTATGGATGGCTCTTGAAGGTTGGTTCAAGAGGGAGAGAATCATCTCTCATTGAAGATAAGTATTCCTTGACTTATGACTTTACTCTTGTTTAGAATTATGGATCTGACTATTGTTATTATTGTTCCTAAATTTATATTTTAAGTATACATATGTATCTAACCTCTTTTATGAGATGCGATAAGTGGATCCCTCTTGAGGATCATTTGATATGCAGGAAATAAAAACTAGATCTGGAAACGATAAAGAGGCACTTGATGAAAAGGTGACAAGAACTATAATTTTCCTATGTGCATAGGTATGCA
This sequence comes from Pinus albicaulis, assembly GCA_034641835.2. Classification (NCBI taxonomy): domain Eukaryota; kingdom Viridiplantae; phylum Streptophyta; class Pinopsida; order Pinales; family Pinaceae; genus Pinus; species Pinus albicaulis. The sequence goes on from CM076575.1 coordinate 356,151,869, forward strand.
TGGCATGTTGTATTTCAGCAGTAATATAGGTTATCCCTATGATATATTGAGAATGTATCCTTAGCAAATGGCTCATGCATGCATACGAAAGTGTTATTGCATTTATGTTTCCTTTAATTAAATGGTGCTCCTGGTATTGAACATTTTGATCATGATGATCTTCTTGATTCTATGAGGCTACTTATTTTTTTATCTTGGATATAATGCTATACTTGATTTATGGCTAACATCTATCTCTTAGATATTTTGAAGAAGGCCGGCACCTTGACTCTAGTAGATGATACTACTGATGATGGATCTCACATAAAAGGATAGCTCATTAAATACTTTACATGATATTATTAATAATGATTGTGATAAGCATGATGAAAGTTCATGGAAAGAGAGAATGACACCCTTTTGGTAAATATTTATTCAATAACCTAACTTGATCCTATTGATCATGATAATAATGGTAACCTTGATGATAGAGGTATATCTATGAGATTGATGTTCTAGATCTATTACTACTTGTGTTCATGTCTTTATGGGTTGACTTGATAGAAAATTTTATTATGTTCATAATATTTGAGATATGATGCCACACCCATCTGCTTGATAACATGATGTTGATGATCATGATAGATATGTGTTTATGATCTAACATATTTGATGTTGCATGCCTAGTAAATACAGGTTGATGACATGAATGAATATTTATGGGCATCTTACATTGTTATGGGTATCTGACATTGTTGATCAACAGCAGAGGTCTGAGCCTCACTCACACAAAGGAAGGCCCATAGGTGTTACTATGCCTAATAGATACAAAATTTAAGTTGTGTACACGAAAACAGTATTTACTCTAAATCAAGGGATCTCTGACATGTCCTACCATTGTAAACTTATTTCTAAAGTTGTTGGGTTAAAATTGTTGATCACATAAAATGAAGGATTGAGCATGAAATCAGATAGTCACATGGAAGATGTCAGTTCTGCAAATTTGTTGAAGATATTAGTAAGATATGCTAGCAAGAAAATTTCATATGGTTGAACTTAAATTGTGTTTTTAGGTGACAAGATATTCATATGAATATGTCATTTTTTTGTGCTACAAAATTTTGACATGATTTGGCTGATTTATATAGAGGAGTTTTGTTTCTAGCTTTGACATGATTCTTATCAATTAATTAGAACTTTGAATTTATGATTGAGACATATATATGATATATAGATCTCTCTATGATAACAAATTTGGACTTGACCTAATGTATAATTATTTAATCTGATGATTTTTTATTTTCCCTCATGTCAATTCTATGTGGCCATAGTAACCTTCAGTGACTTACGTGAGTATTCGAAGAAGAAAAAATGTTTTTGTATTGGCCTCCTCATTCCAAGCACAATGGTTGAAGTATTGATAACTGTGATTCTGTATAAAGATGGAACTTGCATGACTTAACTTTGATGTATGTATTTACATCTAGTGATAGAAATGTCTTGTAATGGGATTAAAGATGTCAGACTTGTTGAATTCAATACTTGATATGAGCTTTACCTGTCACCTGGTTGAAAGAAGTGAAACTATGATATCAATGACTATGATAATAGTTTTGGTTTGGCTTCTAAATTCTGATGAGCCGAATTTGTTGATACAACATTGATTTATGTAAGGTTGATTATGTTGTCTTTGTAATAAAGTATTCTTGCAGAGAGAATTGTGTGATCGAAGCTCCCCAATTCATATTTGTCCATATATGACAATTATGTGATGAATTCAGGATAATGAGTTCCAAGGTATGGCCTTGATTTTTATTATGACTTTGATTTTACCTACTGATAATCTACTCTTGATAGGTGATGAGTCTATGATGAACTAAAAAAGAGGGATAAGGCTTTTGAAGTGTATCATGGCATGATGAATCGATTTTTGTAATTTGGGAAAGAAATCCTTTATTTCAAAGTTGTTGAAAAAGAATTTTTAATGATGGAAATGTAAATCCTTGAACACTCTGATTTAAATTTCAATTTTTTTTGAACTTGACATGGCATTTGAAAGTTAATTGAAGCATTGATGTTTCATTTGGAACATCCATCTATATATGATGTGCATAGAACATGATTAAATTCATGATTGAGTTGCTTCATTCAGAGTTTCCACCAAACATCTTTTGTAATATCTGCATGAAACGTTCTATTTGTAAAGGATGAGACATTTCTCCTATGATATGTGGTTGCATGAATGTAGTGATGATGTTTGGAATTATTATTTATGAGCACATTTGGATTTTTCCTTAATATGAGATTTGTCATGATATCTTGGATGAGAGGTCCATAGCGCGACTAAGGTTGAGTACGATGTTGCTAGGATGGATAGTTGTGAGGCAGGATGAAATCTCCTTAGATATTTGTATGAACATGATCTGGATATGACATGGATACATTGTGATGAAATAGAATCCAATAGTTGGGACTGATATTTCTCCATACATTGAGACAGTGCTTAATGTCTTGCATGAATAGGAATCAACTTCTATTGATACAAACAGATAGCACATTTGAAGTATGATGAGAGCAATGTTGATCGAGGACACTAAGCCAACTCTTCCTCCCTAACTAAGCTCTAAGGATGATTAATTGAGAACGAGGGCTCCTGGGGTTGAGGGAACACTTGAAAATAGGGAATGACCCCTATATGTTACTCATAGGGTTAGATATGGTGCTCCTCTATCTTCATAGGGTCAAAGAACGTTGCTCCCATGTCTGGTTTTTGCAGATTATACCCTAGTTGGCATCATACTTACAAGTAGGGATTGTTGGGAATGTCGCTATTCATTTGGCCAACGGGTTGAGAGTGTACTTGGGGTGTACAGCACAAGTAGATTATGATGCAGGTGTTTTACCATGTGACTATTCATGATCATAGATGGGGAGATCATTAGGCAATAAGATGGGTTGAGATAACCCTATGCAGTTCCAGGATGAGATTGAGCTCTCTGATGTAATCCCAAAGTTGATATTGGATCCCTTGTGTGTTTGGCTATCCTATTGCTCAATATGGGGTTGAATATGTATATCTCCCCCATGATATTTTGGGTCGAGATATTCTCCTCGATGTGGTTACAGGTCGAGATGTACTCTTTGATGATATGCTCTCTGACGATGATTGATGATGATATTATGGGTAGTAGCCCATTGGCAGAGATTCTGAATGGCAGCCTAAGCTCCCCTTCAGTGACAAATTGTTCTTCTTCTAGATACAATAATGTTTATCATATGAGCAAAAACAATCAAGAGATAAGAAGGAATAAGCATGAGAAGTACATTGATGATTTATAAGGATGAAGGATCTCAGCATGAAGACTACATGACAGATTTGATCAGTGATGATGCATGATGATGCGTGAAGATACTAGAATGTCATATTGATCGACGAATAGATATTGGCAGGTATAATTCTCCTTTGTTGATAGGCAGTGTTAAAATAATGCAACTTTGGTCTAATGAATATAATAATTTCAATAGTTTCCTATTTTCGAGATGACCAAAATCAACCAATAGATCGCCCCAATCGGTTAAGCAGAAGTTAAATTTTGAATTATTTTATTTATTAAAGTGAAATATAATGCATCGGCCTAATCACATGTGGAATTATTCAAGTCATCCTCAACCCCAAGAAAACCCTCACAAAAGCTATAAATAGAAGCAACCTCAATCTCATTCTCACACACTTTCTCCAACAATCTTCTATTTGAATTCTTTACCTTGGTTCGTCTATTTTGTTATGGCTCGAATAGGTTTGAAAAAAGGAGTTTGTGCAGGGTTCAGAACCACAGGCGAGAGGCTCGCTCTAATATAGGGTTTTTGGATCATAGTCGTAGGCATAACACTAAGATTTCTAGTCCATATTCGCGGGCACAATGTGTTCTTCCTACAGAAAGGGTGTCATAGCAGTAGGCACAGTGTGGCAAGGTAGTGGCTAGGGCTTTAGAGCCTGATCGGGCTAATCTGGGCCATAGCCGTAGGAACAAAGTGTCCTTCCTATAGCCAGGGACCTATAGCCACTAGCAAAGAGTCTCAAGGGTGCAACTAAGGTATTTTTGAGCATATTTGGTCTAGATAGACCTCATATTTCTCATGCAGTGTCTCTTCATATCATCTACATAGTCATAGATGCTCGCGGTCAATTTTTGGTAGCATCCTGCATTCAAATGTAGGGTTTTACAGTTGATTTTAGTTGGCTTCAGTGATCTATTAGATATGTGTTTCTTATTGGTGTATATTTTCATATCTGTAGATTTGTTCTATATATTTCCGCTACATATTGGGCCCTCAAATATGCATCTACAGATTCTCTGAAGTTTTCGCTCAGTGACAACAATGTTCAAAAGTATGCTACATGCAATGACAGTGTATTACAGTTCCTAGAATCAATATCCTTCAGTAGAAGTATGTTTAAGGTTATATTATGCATGTGCTAGTTCTTTTACTACATTATGAAGAATGGATCAACGGATCATTATATTCTTGTTTGTTGAATCATTTGATGACAATCTAAGAAGAATTATTTGCAAGGTTTTTCCCCACAGTGGGTTTTTCCCTAGTGTCGGACCAATCATGGTGTCTCTATGTGTGCATGATTTTCTTCAATTTTTTTGTTTATGTTCTGATGTATAGATGATGATGACGTTATTGTTCTTTCTACATAGTTCCATATGTTGATGGCTAATATTGTAAATCAGGATAATGATAAAATGATATGGGGTGAACCTAATGTCTTTATGAAGAAATGTAACTATCAAAGAAAATATCAATGTCTCCCTATGAAAAATTAATAGGGCCTAATGACCACAACACACCCGCAGTCGTACACCATCGGGTGGCTTCACCAAGGGTGAGATCTTCACGTCATCCAGTTGTGTCATCTTCCCTACAACATCAAGCCCTTCATAGATGACGTATTGTGTGATGTTTCTCCTCTTGAATTTTGTGATGTATTATTATTCCAATCATACTTGTGGAAGTGACATGTTGTGTATGTGATTAGAATCTGGATCAATGGAAAAAATTATCTCAAAAATTAAAGTGCTCATAATTGCACCAAACCAGAACCACAGCGACCGTTTCGTCGCAAGGAATTCAATGCAACTCGTTTCGTTGAAAACCGAGTTCAAATGAAGGAGTTATGGTCTGTCATTCGCCGTTCAAAATAGGAAAATTTAAATATATATATATATATATATATATATATATATATATATATATATATATATATATATAGATATATATTGCAGAATAGGTATAGCTGATGACATGGTATTCCAGTTAGGATATAGAGAATCTTCATCAATTTTTGTCCAATGGGACTATGACAAGTGTCACAATTGGATTCGTCAGTTTGGTTGGTGAAGGTAAAAATCGCCCAATGTCCTCCAAAGTTGAATTTGGTTTCGTGATGACTTTAATGTGGGAAATTATTTTTTAATTAATTAAAGTTGGATATATATATATTATATTTCAATTTAATTTCAAACTTTATTAAATTCTAAATTCCGCATAATATCATTCATGTTCCAAAGTTCCAAGGTATAAAACATTACATTGGCATGTTTTAATTAAAGTTCCAAAGTATAAAACATTATTTTGGCATGTTTTAATTAAAACCATATTTCGAGTTTATATGGTGGAGGTGGCGTATTAAATAATTTGGTGTGTATAAGGTTCGATGGCACATATTAAAGGCCATTCAGAATGCAATTCAATGGTTGGAGTGATATATATATATATATATATATATATATATATATATATATTTGCAAAGTTATGTGTATATGTTGTAGAAATTATACAATATATATATATATTATCACAAAATTGCACTTGATTGGCTGTTGATCAGACAACTCTATTTAACTTTTTCAAACCAGCTTTTGACTGAAGCTTAGCCTCTTCAGTCTGAGAGGGCTCTCTTAAAGGGCTTTATAATATTAGATAATGATAGGATTAGATGGCTAACTCTATTTGAAAAGTAACCTGATTTTTGTGTATGTACGTTGAAACGAATGCAAGCTTGCAACCATTGGGCTTATGGAGTCAAAAAATCAGTAGATTCAGTGGCAAGGTTTCTTGTCATGAAAGCTGAGGCAGATAAGAGTCTTTAACAAAGGAAAATCAGACATAGAACATACGGCAACACAATCACTTCATCAATAAAGGAAGTCAGAGCATAAACATATGAATTCTGAGTAATAAATATGAAATCTACTACAAGTGGTACACATAAAGATATAGATCAGAAATGCATTAAAAACTCCATGAGAATCTCAGGTCTGTCAAGAAGAATTCCTCTGTATTACTAATATCAATCAAATTACATAAAGCAACATATGGTGCAAAAAATCTCCAACCTCTTACAACTTCGATAATCTACCTTTAAATAGACCTTCTTACATCAGAGATGATCTGCCTCTTGGCTATATTCATCGAAATCCTCCTATGACACCTCATATAACAGAAAAAACATGTTCTTTAGCAGGAAAATGACGACTACACCCTAAAGATGACTTTTCCTAATAGGATTCAAACTCCTATTTATTACGTCAAACTACCTTATCTTTTAAAATAGTTACAAATAAATGACAACTAAGCTTCACATTTTCGAATAGGATATGAAATAGCTCATCACCACTTGACATATTAAATATCCTCCTAAGCATATGGAACCAAACCCTATTTTTCCGGAAAACAGGACCTTATCTTCAACGAAAACTTCACCTGATGAGTTCTCTTCATTGCATGGTCTTCAAGTCATAGATGTTTGGTGGAAAGGTCCCTTGACCTGTTGGATGTGTCCATCTGTCCAAAAATTATTTTAAACTACTCAGAAACCTTCAAAAACAACTCGCTACGAAAACAGGGCAATTTCGCAGTGTGCTTTCGTAGCGTCCAAAAAATGGATTTTGCACTCAAAATTTCTGCTTCTTTTCTCTTGCATGGTGTCCATAATGACATGAAACCTAATCATCACCATTATCCCCTCTTGAAAGCTGAAAAAAGTGGTTTTAAAGGAAAAAAATAAAGCTACAGAAATTTCCATATTGTTTTCCTGGCTTTAAGCCTAGGAAACGCTACGAAATTGTGAAAAACTGTGAAATTTCCAGATTTTGACCCTGTCTCAAAAAAGTAACCTCCAGTTGTAGAAATTTTTTCTTCAACATGCCATTAACCTCTTAAAACATATTCAAACTCAACTTAAGAGCCTTGAGGTGTTTCCTCTTCATTAATGATAAGTTGAGTTATGGGCTCTTCAACTACAGTCATCTTTAAGCCCTTCTTCTCCAGCTCCTCATGGATCAATTCTAACTGCTCTTGGAGGTCTTTGACTTGGTCCTTCAGTTTTCTATTCCTAGATTTCAAGTGCAGGTTCATCCTTATGATATGCTTCACCTCTCCTCTCAATGGCTAAGTCCATTTGATCAATTTTTGTGTGTTATCTAAAGTCTTTGACTCACTATTAACCTGCTCTTTCCAAACTTCTTTCATTTTCTCAAACTGCACCTTCTGAACATTATGTTTCCTTGCTTCTTTCTTCAAGACTGCTATTTCATGATTTTCTAACTTCAACTACTCCTCAAGGACCTCAATCTCTATTTTTTAATGATTTTCTCATTTCCTTTCTTTTGCTTGATGACTGAATCTTCTTTTGCAGGTGATGATAGGTCAATGATACTTGGTGTTGGTTGCACAGTTTCAGTGACCTTCTGATCTTCCTTTCTGCTTTCCAAGACCTTTCTGGCATGCCTTGTCATTTGTTTCCTAGCCTGAAACATGAAACCTGCATCCTTTCCTTCAAATTCTAACTTCTTAGCTGACTTGGCTTTCTTGAGTTTCTTTCCTCCCTCATCTATATCTTTAGCCTGGAATATGGGGGCTTCCTCAATATCAATAGCATGCAGAATGTCTTCTAAATTGCCCTTAGCTTCTTGTAATCATTTTTCTGCCACATTTACTCACAATTGGCTCTTTCTTTGTAGGTTTTCTCAAAGTTGGCTTTTGTTTTGCAGGTAAAACAGCAGGTGCATCAAGTTTCTTCAATTGATCTGTTTCCATGATTACTGGTTCACTTTGCTCTACCCCTATAGCCTCACATTTTTTCTTTGCCACTGAAGGTGATGGTATACCTCTAGTTTTAAGAGTTCTTTTAGGGGTAATGGCATCCACTTCAAAACCACTAAGAAACATAAAAGAAGACCAGTCTCTGCCTAGTATTTTTAACTCCTCTAAAACCAGCAACTTGATTAAACCATGATGAAAGAGTGAGCTTTCATTTCCTTCAGATTTAGCTTGAACTTTATCTGCCATTTTTTCTAAGCTTCTATATAATTAAAAAGGTATATCAAGAGATTTATTACCAATAAAATGTAGCAGAAGCTTGAAGTGATAATAATAAACCATATGATACCTCCCTTCACAGGTGAAGTACTTCTGAATGATAAGCAGTAGCTTTGAGAAATTTTCTTTCATGTAGCTCCTTGGAATGGCATTTGTAAGGTCAATCTCACTATGTTCTGGTTTGATAAATTCCTTACAATCTTGCATGTTGAATTTGAAACCTTTGAACCATTTTTCTCCTCCTCTTGGAATTCCTGTTGCTACTACAATAGTCTCTGGTGTTATACTGAGGTTCAACATTCCCACTTTTGCAGTTGTCCCATTGAAATTGATGGTAAAATCTTTAGAAACATGCACATGGCATCCTTGTAGTCTTTTGAAAAATTGCAAACACCCTGTTCTTCTGAAAACTTCTAAATTTTTTGGGTCTTCATTTTTCAAGTTCATGTCTGATGGCTCACATATGAGATAGTGGCCACCTTTCTTGGTCTTCCTCTTTGCAGCCATGGTACTTTTATGTCTTCTTTACCTCGCTTGATCAGTGATACTTGCAAACTTTTGAAAATGCTAGCCATAGATTGGGCTTAGTGAAATAGCTCTCCAGAGCTCAATTACATGCAATGACAGAGTGGAGAACGACAAATGACTCAATTGGGAAAGATTTTAAAGTTTCAATGAAAACTCATGGCATAATCATGACTCATGCATGCTTAAAACGGTAATAATGACTTTAGCCATGACCATTGTACCTTGATTTAACCCTAACTGACTCCAATGGCATCTACCCAAACCCTTTCAATCATTGACTGGCACCTAGCATGTGTTTTGAAAAGACAGACAGAAATACCTCCTTTTATAGCATACTTAGTGTATTTCTGGGCAGTCTCGCCGTGAAAGTATTAGCAGTTTCGTAGCGAAAAGTGCGTTTTTTCCCTATAATTCGCTACAAAAGTAGGAAATCTTGGCTAAAATGACCTTTTCGGAGTTGTAAGCTTGGGAAATTAAATATTTCAAGAAATAATGACTGAATTGACTTAAAATACTTGAATGGGGGTGGGTTTGGACCTTAGGATAGGCTAATAAGAAAATTTTAAAATTTTCCTTTACCAAGTAATGAAAAATGAATTATATGACCATACCTTTGACTCGTGAACCTCTAAGAATATGTCAAATGGCGTTTCACTTGTTCCTGAGTGATAATAGATTCACCTGATCTAACAATGTACTAAATGTAAATATTGAATCGCTTATACAAATATTTTGTAGAATTAAAAACACAATCGCTAATCACATGAGGTAAAGAAGAACCAAATCAAACCACAACACAAATAATTTCTCAGGGAAATATTGTTGCTCAAAACCCCACTATCTTCTATTGTATATTTAGCATGGATCATGAAACAATTGCATACAAAAATATTCTCACAAGAGCCCTCCAGTACTCATCTAATTGTCTCACGTTGTCATACAAAAACTGACCAATACTTAGCCAATTTACTGCCTCCAGACAGCCTGCCTTGCTTGCGCAATCCCTAATGAATGCAATCCCTAAAATATAGGAATTATGGCCTTCCTTGACTGCTCAAATATCATGGGCAATCCAATGGGTGTTTGGTTGCATGTGTGCAACCCAATAATCTTACAACTGATAGTCAACTTCCCTTTCACTTATATCTCAACTAGGTCTCCACTAGATCTGACATGCATGCAACTAATAATAGTAAATCCTCCTTTGCATGTGAGATCACTGATTATGAAATAATTAATATTTAATTCACTTGATCTCTGACTAGTGTATCTTCAGCTACAACTAGCACAACTGAGTTTAACTCACTTAACTGAGTTAAACTAATTACAACCTGCATTAACTAATGCACCACTGCACTTCAAACTTTGTTACAACTATAATTACTCTGCATGCCTCTCCAACTACCTATAACTCGAAATCCACTAGATAACTGATTTTATCACTCTCAATTAATTATTACAAGTTATCATTGAGAATATATTACTGTTTATTGTCCATCTTAATTAAGGGATAACTAAAATATACATGCACCAAAAATAGCACTGTGGGCCCCACCCTAGTGTAGGTGCTTAATGCACTAGGCGTGGGTGCTGAAATTTTCTTGTTGAATCTCAACACTCCCTCTCAACAAGAAAGGGATTATCCTTCATCCCGATCATGTCTCTAAGGTATTCGAATTTTCTCCTGGTGAGTGCCTTCGTCAGAATATCTACATCCTGATCTTCCGTGGGAATGTACTGAAGAAAAATTATCCTTCTCTGCACACAATCTCTGAGATAATGGAATCGGATATCTAAATGCTTGGAAATATCATGAAACACAGGATTAATTGAGATTTTAATGCAACTCTGATTGTCACAATGTATCATTGTCGAACCCATCTGAGAACCAAACAAACCAACCAAGATCTTTCTCATCCACATATCCTCACATGCAGCTTGACTTGCTGCCATGTATTCTGCTTCCGGTGAACTGAGTGACATAGATAGTTGTTTCCGGTTGTACCAGGAAACTGCTATCGATCCTATGTTGAAGATCCCTCCTGGTGTGCTCTTTTTGTCTGATGAACTACCCACCCAAGCTGCATCTGTGAAGCCTTGAAGCTTCACTCTCTTTGTCTGTCTGTACCATAGACCATACTCTGATGTGCCCCTCAAGTATCTCAAGACATGCTTCCCCTCCTTCCAAAAGAGCTTGGTAGGCTTAACCATAGCTTGACTCAATTGGTTTACTGCGTATAAAATGTCTGGTCTGGTGTTCACTAGATACATCAGTGAACCAAGTAACTTCCTATAGACAGTAGCATCCACTACCTCTCCAGAAGTAGCATCCTTTGTCCTCCAATTTCCTGGAAGAGGAGTATCCATGGGTTTGCAGCTCTCCATGTGAAACTTACCCAATATCTCCTTTGCATACTTGCCTTGAGACAAAAAAATTTCACCATCCCACTGCCATATTTCCAATCCAAGGAAATAATGAAGGAGTCCCATGTCCTTCATTTTGAACTCCCTTGCAATATTCTTCTTGCATGAGTGTATCAGCTACTCATCACCAGTCAAAATTAGATCATCAACATAAAGAAAAATAATCAATAGCGTACCCTCAACCACAATCTGGGATAGGTTTTCATCTGCTTCACTTTTGGTGAAGCCCAATCTAGTGAAATATTTGTCTATCCGAGTGTACCAAGCACGGGGTCCTTACTTTAGCCCATACAGTGCTCTTTTGAGTCAACACACATGTGCCTCACTATTGAAGATCTCGAAAACTTTAGGATTCTCTATTTACACCTCTTCCTCAATGATCCCAATGAGAAGCGCAGTTTTCACATCCATTTGATGAATGCACCAGCCCATCTGCACTGAGAGTGCAAGGATGGATCTTATGGAAGAGTACCTTGCAACAGGTGAAAAAGTCTCATCATAATCAATCCCCTCAATCTGTGAGAATCCCTGGGCCACAGATTTTTCCTTGTATTTCTCCACACTCCCATCAACAACTTGATTTACCTTTTAGATCCATCTCAATCCAACCACTGATTTGTCGACCGGCCTTGGGACTATCTCCCATGCATTGTTCTTGACAATGGATTCATACTCCTCCACCATTGCATCAACCCAAGTTGTTTGTTGCACAAATTCCTGAAAGGAAGATGGTTCAGTCACAATACATGTTCTCATAAGATCCATGTATCCAGTAAATTGGTCAGGAGACTGTCTCTATCTACGCTGTGAAATAGGGGCTCCTACATTCTCTATAGCATCAAGTCTCAATCTATCAGCTTCCATGGTGTGCCTTCTGACATTTCTGATGGATGGCTCTGCATGAGTGTTTTCCTTAACTCCATGAACCTCTGCATACCTCTGATCCACATCTTGAGGCTTATCCTTGGGAACCAACATTTGCTCCTCTGCATGCAAGTCTAGCTCCCTCTCAAGGGAAAATTGCATGGCTTTCTCCTCATCAAATTTTATATCCCTTTGCACAATAGTCATTCTATTGTTTGGGAAATACACACGATAATTATGCAGTGTTTCAGTGTACCCCACAAAAATCTCGATCTTAGTTGTTGGTTCTAGCTTCTTCCTAGCATCCTTGGTCAATGCACATAAACAGATGATCCAAAAATCTTAAAGTGTGAAACATAAGGTTTCTTACCATTGAAAGCCTCTTCAGGTGTACTCATGCCAAGTATCCTATGAGGACAATAGTTTTGCACAAATACTGCAGTGTTGCATGCTTCCGCACACATATGCATTGGTAGGCCTTGATCATGCAACATCGCTCTTGCTACACCCACAATGGTTATGTTCTTTATTTACGTGACCCCATTCTGTTGTGAGTTATGAGGCGCTATCAGTTCTCTTCGAATTTCGTCTTTTCTGCAAAAGTCCTTGAATTCCTTAGAGATGTACTCTCCACCATTATTGCTCCTAAGAGCCTTCACTCGCTTCCCCCACTCTTTCTCCACCAGTGCCCTAAACTCAATAAACTTAGAGAATGACTGATCTTTCTTCTACATGAAGAAGATCCAGCACTTACGAGAAAATTCATCAAAAAATATTACATAGTACTTATGTTTTGATGTCGAAGCAACAGAGAAGGTCCACACACGTCTATGTGAACTCTCTCAAGGATCCCTGAAGCTCGGTTCTCCTTCTCATGAAAGGTGTCCTTTACACATTTTCCCATAGTACATCCCTTGCAAGTGTCTAAATGTGCAAGTGTACCCCTGGGAAGACTGGTAGAATTTTGTTGCATGACTTTAAATGCTCCATGGTGAGGATGGCCCAATATCCTGTGCCATAATTTGCCCTCATCCCGGCTCACCACTTGATCTGCCTTGCCCATCATTGTTGCGCATCCATCTACCTCCAACTTGTAGAGGTCCTTAACTTGAATCTCTATCCTCTTAGCGTTTCCTATTGTTTTATGTCGTAGGAAATCTTTTCCTTCACTAAAAACAACATGATAGCCTCTATCCTCCAACATTGTGACTGAGACTCCTGGATGCGGGTGTTTATCAAGACCGACAAGTGGGCGGGATTTTTGGTTGGCAAGTGGCATAGCCACATGGCCACCCACAGGTCTTAGCAGTGGGCATTAAATTGTTCCAACCGCTCCCACACTCGCAACTTAATTCAGCCCATTTTCTGATGCCATTTCCATTCCTTCAAAATGAATGCGCAGGGTTGTCTTCCTCCTCTGCCTGGTTGTCTTCCTCCTTTGCCTAGTCATCTTCCTCCTTCGCCTCAGCCACTGAGCTGCAATTTCCTTTCTAGAGTCGCAGAGCCGAGCTCCCGCATGCCTACAGGGCAGCGTTGCAGTCTCCTCTGCTGCATTGAGGTGATCTTTGGCCTCCATTTCTCGCAGAGTCTCCTCTGCCTTCTGAATTTCACCTCTGCGGATAGCTTCACCCCTACTTCTATGCCCTCGGCCCTTTGGATCCCTTATCCCACTACTTCTTCGACTCATATTTCTCACCCTCCCCACTGCTCCACCATGCCTCATTTTCATCACTGCATGCACTGTAGACGTGCTAGCAGCAGAGGGTAGGCCGCTCACTCCTCCCCCTCGTTCCACTCTGACACTACTCCCTCCTCTCTAGTGCATTCTCATAGATGCTATCCGGCCACTCAAAGTGGGTGTGCCCGTGCTAGAACTTCAGGCCGGTCCCACTCTCTAGCTCTGCATACTCCTACCATAACCGTAACCCCACTGTTGCCTCAGTTGGAAACGACTGCATCTCTGCCATCCACCCATTCTGCTCAATTTCACTTCCTGTGCACCCTGGACCGCCCACGCGTCACTGCTACTATCAATGTTTCCTTCAAAGAGGAACCTACCACTGTGGTTGGTCTCTGTCCTAGAAAATTGCAGAAATTCTCCAACCAAAACGCTCCTTCTGCAGCCGAGAAGAGTGACCTTGCTTCCAGCAGTTGCAGCAAAGGCTCCAACAGCAGCAGTGAATACTGGAAGAGTGGCAAAGATGTTCCTGGCAAAGCTCGTGATACCAAGGAGCCCCGGAATATAGAGGATGCCACCCACAACAAGCTAGCAGATGACACCGATGAGTACAGGTGTCTAATTTTGGAAGAGACACCTCCCTGTCCAAATGACACCTAAGCACTCAGGTTCTTTATGGATTATGGTTTTTGGTTCCAAGGTTTTTGGGCCTATTTATTTAGTTTATGGTTTCAATTTCTGTTTGAGGTCTACAAAAAATTATCAGTTTTCCATGTGTAACACTAGTTTCCTCTCTGTAGGCAGCAAAATAACTACTTATTGGACTGGTTTCATCTTCGTGGCAGTCCCAATTTTGATATTTTTGAGAATTATGCCTTTGAAATAGGCTAGGACAGCAGAGGCCCAAGCCTCCTTGTATTTTTATGTTACATTAATAGAAAGTAGTCTTATTTAGAAAGGAAAAAAAACCATTGTGACTGAAACTAAATTTTTCTTCAAACCTGGTACATGCATTACATATTTTAATTGAAAGGGTTTACCTGACTGCCTCTGGAAGGTAATGTCACCAACCTCGGTAGCACTATACTACCCGTCATCACCCATTTCAATATGCATCTGGAGATCTTTCTCCTCCAAGTCACTAAAAATTTCCTTGTCTCCCGTCATGTGAAAGGAAGCGCCACTATCCAAATACCACACAGTTCCCAATGCACTTGACACCATGCATGCGATCAATGAGAATTCAAGCTCAAATTGCGAGGCAAGGGCCTCACCGGCTATAGATCCTCAAGCCTTCTTGTTCTTCTTCTTTTGTGGACATTTAGTAGCAAAATGCCTATGCTCGTGATAGTGAAAACACTTCACCTTGGACATGTCCTACTTCTTTCCATCCTTGGACTTGAATTTGGAATGGAATTTATTCCCCTTCCCCTTCTTTGCCTTGGCATCCAAAAAAAAATACTCTTCATCTTCATTCTTAGATGAATATCCATCTCTGGTGTTCCGTCTAAACTCCTCCTGCACCAAATTCGACCACAGTCATTCCCAATCTGGTCATTTTTCCCTTCCATTGACAGATTCTTGATAACTGTGCCAACTCTTGGGAAGTCCTAGGAGAGACAAGCTCACCAAATCATCATCAGCGATTGTTATACCAACACTCCTTAGTTCATTCCGACATTGGACAAAAATTGTTAGATATTTTGGTATGGAGTCGCCCTTCTCCATCTTGATCTTCCTGAGTTTATCTTTCAGCGCCAATTTCATATAGTCGTTGTTTCTTTGGAATAGATTCATCAAAGCCATCCACATTGCATATGGTGTGGCTTTCGCATGGAGGCTTGAGAAAATTTAGTCTCCTACTCCCTCCAATAGGATCCCCCTCGCCTTTTCCACTTTCTTTTTCCATGCATTAATATTTTCAACATCTGTCACAGCGGGTTTAGGAACATCATTTTCAATGAATTCCTTTAATCCATTGTCTTCGAGTACTGCCTTCATCTTGTCCTTCCAAGAAATATAGTTTGAGTTTCCCTCGAGTGCATACTCCAACCTCAAGCCATTGAAATCCATCTCGATCTTGAATCAGTTGTAGCACCAAGAAATTATTTCTACAAATTCAAATTATATCCAATCACAAACTCAAGTCCTGATTCACTTCTGGAATTTCCTGTGCCCTGATACCATGTAGACATTATACAACATGCATGTATGTCATGGATTCACCCAATATAACAATGTACTAAAGTTAAATATTGAATCGCTTCTACAAATATTTTGTGGAATTAAAAACACAATAGCTAATCACATGAAGTAAAGAAGAATCAAATCAAACCACAACACATATAATTTCCCGAGGAAAGTTTGCTGCTCAAAACCCCATGATATTCTATTGTATATTCAGCATGGATAATGAAACAACTACATACAAAACTCTTCTCACAAGATCCCTCCAGTACTCAGCTAATTGTCTCACATTTTCATACAAAAACTAACCAATACTAGCCAATCTACTGCCTCCAGACAACTTGCCTTGCTTGCGCAATCCCTGATGAATGAAATCCATAAAATATAGGAATTATGGCCTTCCCTGATTACGCAAGTATCATGGGCACTCCAATGGGTGTTTAGTTGCATGTGTACAACCCAATAATCCTACAATTGATAGTCAACTTCCCTTTCACCTAAAATTCAACTGGGTCTCCACTAGATCTGACATGCATGCAGCTAATAATAGTAAATCCTCAGTTGCATATGAGATCACTGATTGTGAATTAATTAATATTGAATTCACTTGATCTCTAACTAGTGTATCTTCAGTTACAACTAGCACAACTGAGTTTAACTCACTTAACTGAGTTTAACTAATTACAACCTGCATTAACTAATGCACCACTGCACTTTGAACTCTGTTACAACTAGAATTACTCTGCATGCCTCACCAACTACCTCTAACTCGAAATCCACTAGCTAACTGATTTTATCACTTTTAGTTAACTATTACAACTTATCATTGAGAATAGATTATAGTTTGTTGTCCATATTAATTAAGGTTGTTACAAAGCATTTTTTTCACCGTCCCTGCAATCCCCCGTCCCGCATATTAAAGGGCCTTTCCCATGACCTGTGAGAAGTGACATGACCTGAAACCACTTTCATGGCATCCCCCTTGACAACGACAATCATTCCTCTGAAGAAAGTTTCCTCTGCAAAACCCTTAAAACTGATCTTTTAGCCTTAGCGCGACCAACCAGTTCAACCCTCGCGCCAATGGGGAAAATCCACCATAGAGGGCGTGCCAACTGGCGCTCTGTCCTAGTGTCTCACTCGCACCAAGCTTAATAAGGGATTTTTTTTTTTTAATAAATGGTGGAAGTTCGATTCCAACAAAATCCTGAATGAGTATCTAAATGAGTTGGGAAGTTTGGCTCTGGATCTCCATGTATGGGAGGTGGTTTTCCACCTATCATGGAAGCTTCCTTAGAGATAGAGCCAATCCCATGATTGTAGGGATCCCAAATCCCCTTCCACCATCTATATAAGCTTGCCTTTTCCCTTATCAAGCTAAGAGTTGAACTTGTAGGAAGGAAACTATAGCCGGGAAAATATTGAGAGCTAAGCCGAAGAGAATCCTGTAAGAGAGAGAGCTTCATCCAAATTCTTGACAGGCTTTGTTGAGACACACTCTGCTGCAAGCCCCACCGAAGGAAGATCATAGCGTCAGATCATTTGGTTGTAATCTCCCTTTTTGTCATTTATAATATAAGCGACTCTGATTTTGGTTCCATTCATGTGTTCATTTCTTTATGTAATGCAATGAAATATATCCTCTTTGACTGATATATAGTTACATGCTTTAGATGTTACATTGTATGTCGTCATTTCTCTGTGTGTGTACAGGTGTTCGGACATGATGAATGGAAGGATTGTGATCTGTCAAGATAGTGACGAGGAGCACCGCTTCTTCATCGACAACAACAGCGTGGGATTCGAGGTAGGCTACTTATCACGATCTTTGTCTTTCTCATAACTAGGAACCAACGTCTTTGCATGATTTGATTGTTGCTAGACCTAATCTGGGCTAGTGGGATCGCCTCTGTCCGCAGAGGGTATTTACCTCTTCAACAAAATTGGTGACTCCACTGGGGAATCAGTGAGAGTTAGTCCTTCTTCCATTTGGGTTGTTTTTTTGGCTTTTGATTGATTTATTTTCTCTTTTGGTTCACCCTCCTTGGTGTTAGACCCCTGTTCATCCCCAGAGGATCAGATCTGACCTCTGCTTTTCCAAAATTTTCATCTTTTCATGGCTGGCTTGATTGGTGCAGTTTCCACCCTGAGAATCGCGCCCATTGGCGCAAGTTGCCAGTTCATCAATCGCGCCATCCCCTGTCTAATGAGGATTACAGCCAGACAGTCGTGCCATTTCCTGTAGGTGCTGGGGTTTTCCCTTGTTCGAGAGTTTTTTGGTCAATAATTTTGCTTCTGGGTTATTTTTATATTTTGCTTGAAGTGGTGAGTCTAGTCTTGATTGGGAGAAATTATTTGTTTTTCCATTTTCAGGCATTGGTGCTTGTTGTCAGTTAGCAACCCGCGCTAATTGGCCATTGGCACTAGTTTTCAGTGAGCAAGTCGCGCTAGTTGGCGCTAGTTTCACCCACAAAAGTCATGCCAATTTCAGGGTGTGTGAAAATTGAGATTTTTTCCCTAAATACTTCACCAGTTTGTCTTTCCCTTCCGGTCTTTTCTCTATATGAGCATAGATTACATTGCTCATTGTTCAGCTGAAATTTCTTCTTTCCATGATTTCTTGATGTAAAAGGGAATGAATGCCTTGTTTTGATCTCATGCTTTGGAAGTCCTCTTTGTGTTGACCTCATATGTCTTGTAGCCTTTTGAGAAATTTTGTTACAAAGTGTTTAAAACAACAATTGCATTCTTAGTGTTTGTTTGCATCCCTTTTGCATTCATCCTTTCATTAAGGGAATTTGTGTTCATTTAGTTTTCGTCTCATAGTTTGCTTTTCGTTAAAATGCATTAGATCACATTGCATTGAAAAGTCTTTTTTGAGATCCATCATTGAACTTGGATTACATTGTTTAATGATTGAAAGCTAAAAATTGCATCGAGTGCATTCTCTTTCATTAAAAGCATGCATTAAGTAGATTCTCATTTCATCGAAAAATGCATTGAGTGCATTCTTATTCTTTCAAAAAAAAGGGAAATTGTGCATAGATTACAATTGCATAGTTTTCAAAAAAAGAGGATTTTGCATAGATTACATTGCATAATTCGCATCATTGAATGTTTTAGATTAATTTTGGATAGTGAAAGTCATCTAGTTTGGAAAATTTTCATTTGCAGTGTTTTTGTATGTTGCATCATTATTTGAAGCTCTTCCCTTAACTAGATAGCATTCATCGAATTGAAAGATTTCTTTCCTCATATAGCTGCATATAGGAGATTGTTAGATGACATGCGGTAGGGCCTTGAAATTGAAACGTAAATTGAATATCAACTTTAAAATTTACTGACTTAACCTAATGCAACATTGAAACATTAACGGAATATCTAGTAGTCTAAGGTAGAGACGTGTTTCGGCGTCTTTAAGACTAGTAGTTGTCGCTCACCTTCTAGTTACAGACAGCGCTAGTACAGACTTGTGCTCCCCATACCGTCGTGTATATAAAGGGAGACCCCATTAGGTTGCAATCCTGTATTTGTAGGAATTCGAGTCTGTCGCCTTTTAACCATGATACACCAGACATAGCATTCGGGGAGATTACCTGCATGTACGTCAATTCCTTGGTTGATTTCTCTTTCATTTTTACCAAGGTGTATATGGCAGTTCATGGATATCTGGAACACCCATTTACCTAGATTACCAGAGTAGTCATTTTGATCTTTATTGACTAATTAAATTTGAAAATATCATCAAGCACTTGTCCTTTCACGCTTGTTTTCAAACTGAAAGTGATAGAGTCACCTTTCACTCGTTTCTCGACTCTTGAAACATGAAACGATGAATTTTTGGTTTCAATGTCATAAAATTAATAGCCCACGAAATATTATTGGTTAGAATTTTTGTCCTTAGTGTTTGGGTTCAAGGTTGTTTCCAATGGAAACTTTCCCAGAGTTCACCAACCAAGGAATCCCCTCCAATGAGAATCCTGGTCCCTTTCCTACTTTTGGAAATGTTGGTGCTCCTTATATGGCAACGTTGTCCCTTCTGGGGTTAACTGTTGGGTTTCCTATTTGGTTTTTTTCAACCTCTGTGGTCCCAAATGTCCTGGCTATTGTTCAATCAATTCCTCTGCCTAAACAATGTCATGTTGATTCCAAGGTGGACCTCTCCCCTTCTTCGCCTGTTTCTGCGTCCTCCTCTTCTACTTTGCCTAGTGAAAGTCTGGATTTGAGTAACCAAGTGGCTAAGAAGAAGAAGAAGTTAGATAAGCGAGAGGCTAAGTCTGTAGCTGTTTCTTCTAAAACACCTGCTCTCGATGAACCGTCCAACCCTCTGCGGAAAGTTAAGTTCCCTTGCATGTTATGCCAGGGAAACCATCTTCTTCGAGATTTCCCTGGCATTCCCAAGGTGCTCGAAGTATGGTCCAATGGTCGTCCATCGTTGCCTTTGGCTTTCGGGAGTCAGGTTGGGGGCATGTCTTCAGCTAGTGCTGGTAAAGCTCCTAAGAAGTAGGGTAAGCTTTCCCATCCCTATAATTTGTGTGAAGATCATCATGGCATTCACCTTTTTCCGTATATGGATGAAGCCAATAGAGTTTTGGAAAACTCGAATTTTTCTTCACCGTGCCTTCCGACTAGTTACAAATAGATTTCTTTGAGTCCTCCACTAGTTGATTCGACAATCAGTCAAGAGTCATCCTTGCTTGATCTCGCTCCCCTAGAAATTCCAAATCACATATCCATCCCTGACCAACCATTGGTTGTGGGATCGGTTGAGCTGGCCTTGTCTGCAGTGCACCAGGTCTTTTCCGTTGAGAGTGGATCTCACATCCCTCAGGTTCTTCTCGTTTCCTCAGATTCCTCGGACTTGGAGAAATATTCTCCTGTCCCTATATCTATGGAAGCTATTCCTCTGCCTCCCATGATGGAGGTCCCGGAGGATACTCCTTCTGCCTCCATGATGGAAGTGGCGGAGGATGCTCCTCCTTCTCCCATAACACTAGGGAAGATCATCTTGGTTCTATGGTAGCCCCTCCAAGTAGTTTGGTCACTTCCTTCGATTGGGGTCGATTCGCAGGTTATCGCCTTCCTTCTTATGTGCCCTTTGAGATCATGGTACAGGCCTCACATCTGGTCATACCCAGCACCATTATAGATGAAGGCGCATTTGTTAGTATTTTATCCTCGACTGCTTGGCAAGCTTTCAATTCGCCGCTACTTGTGCCTATTACGCAGAATCTGTTGGCATTTAACAGAGGAACTAGTCAACCGTTAGGGATCCTTCTGAAGTTACCTGTTACTTTGGGAGGGAAAACTGTCCATATGGACGTGATGGTTGTTTCTAGACCCTTGGACTTTAATTTACTCCTAGGACACAATTATAGTTATGCCATGGGAGCGCTTGTCTCCTTCCTCTTTCGTGTGATGTGTTTTCCGCATCTAGGTCGGATCGTGACCATCGATCAGCGTGTGTTCTTTGTTCTAAATATGGCAGCTAGTCCGCCATCATCCCTCCCATATCTTTATCCGCTGGTTTTGTCATCTCTGCCGCATGTCAATTATGTGGCTACCTGTCTTGTGCCCGTATTCAGCGGTAGTGCCGTTGTACATCATTTGCTGGGGGCATTGGGTCCAGACTTCCAGGAAATTTTCCTTCCATTGGACGGGAAACTCTTGGAAGTGATGAATTCTTATTCATTATGATGAGGTCTGTCGGAGCATGGTTCATATGCTTGTGTCAAGCTCTTTAAACCATGAAACAAGGTCTGTCGGAGCATAATTTGTATTCTTGTGTCAAGCTCGTTAAAAAATGAAACAAGGCGTCGGAGCAGAGTTCGTTTTCTTGTGTCAAGCTCCTTAAAAAATGAAACAAGGTCTTCAGAGCAGAGTTTGTTTTCTTGTGTCAAGCTCATTAAAAAATGAAACAAGGTGTCCAAAGCATAGTTCATTTTCTTGTGTCAAGCTCGTTAAAAAATGAAACAAGGTGTTCCAAGGATAGATTGTCTTCTGTATCAACCTCGTCAAAAAATGAAACAAGGTCATCTGAGGATAGTTCTTTTAATGTTTCAACCTCGTTAAAACAATGAAACACTTTCCTATTCAATTCGAGTCTTTGATAAGATATCGTAAAATCCCAGTCGAGTCTTTCTCTTGATCTCGTAACTTGAACCTTCAGTCCATCTGCCTTTCATATAAATTGAAGCTTGAGGGGCATGTACCTCGAATTGAGTCACCATGCTAGGGGCATGCAAAATTTTTCAAGCATAGTTTGTTTCCATTTCAAGCTTGTGTAAAAATGAAACCGGTTTCAAGCATAGTTTATTTTAATTTCAAGCTTGTGTAAAAATGAAACCAACTTCAAGTAGAGTTTCTTGATTTCAAGCTTGTGTAAAAATGAAACCATTCGCATTTTACCTCTCGTGATTGCCATTTTATCAGCCTGTTTTTCCAGATGAGCCTTGGTTTTCTCATTCCACCGTCACTATTTGCTTGGCCGATCATATGCCTTCACTTGGTTTTTTTACCCATTCCTAAGGAACCGATGTGATGAGTGGTCTTGTTAGCCAGCCTCTTGACATTTATCTTGTTCTGAGTAGTTCCACCATCACCGGAACTAGTTGCTACCCTTTATACCACTCGTTCCTCTAGGAGGAGTCAACTTTCAGCTCTTTTATGACTCTTAAAAATTGAAAAGATTTCCAAGACTCTTGTCGTTTTGAACTCATTAAATGGCTGCAAAGAAACATCTACCCAATATACGTTTACCCCTTTTTGGGGCTGGGATAGATTATTTACGAAAAAGGAATACCCTAGCCTATTGTGACTAGGAGGTTTTCTCAGATAGTTTTCTACCTTTTCGGATCTGAGGGACTATTTACGAAAAGGGACTGCTGGAGTTTTCTTTTCTGCTGTCTTTTCAAACTCTCTAAACATGAAAAGACGTCGAGCTCTTCCTTTGTCAGACTTGTTAAAACCTGATGACATCGGACTCCGTCGTAATGACGTTACTCGAGTTCCTCCTTCCTAGGGCTCATTAAATGTACTAGGTTGGATTTGTCCAAAGGAAAAAATTATATGACAAGCATATGCTATCCTCTTCAAGCTTGTGTAAAAATAAAGAGGTACTCGCCAGAAATGGTGGGGGGAAAATGGAACCAGTATCACCGTCGTGTCGACAGTATATCGCTCTTGAATATGGCACTTTTCTGCATTCGTGTCGGGTTGGGGACATCTCATCTTGTTTTCTGTTTGCCTCCTTGGGTTTGGGTAGTCCCTTTTGACCGCTCATCTGCTCTTTTCCGCGTCATCATGACCTCAGAACCTTTGATGTCAAATACTTCCAAATCTAGCGTCGTGCCGCCGATATGTTCAAGAGAAGTTTACCTTTGTAGTTTTCAACCTCCCTCTTATCCTGATTCATGAACGCTATGTTCCTCTGTCTCGTGTCGATGATGTGGGAAACACTATGGCCCACCTTCAATCAAGGTCACTTCCTGTCAACTTCAACTCATTATCCAGGAAGCTGATCTAGAGACACCCTTTAGGTACCTTGGGGCCTGCATTCCTCAATGGTAGGTTCTTCGCATTCGACGCAAGGTTTTCATCATTGGCCTTCAATCGAGTGATTCTGCAGGTGTTCGACGCCAGCTCACTATTCACATTCCGTGGATTATACCTATAGTACCTTGAGGGCCATCGTCATTATTGGTGGTTCCTCTCACATCTGTTAATGGCTTTCATCATTGGCTAGTAATCACAAGATGTTCTTGCATGTTCGACTTCAGCTCACATATTCACATGCTTGAACTTGTACTCTATTCGGGTCGAGATGGAGCGCAAGACCCTGGGTTTTTTCTGATGAAATCCAGGCTGCGGATTTTGTGGATTATCATGATTGGCTACATGACTCATTGATTGGATGGCTGCAACCATACCTGAGTCTACTTATTGATCCTTTCTGGATGGCTGCGTCCATACCTTAGATCCTAATTATTGTACACTCTATTATGGATGGCTGCGCCCATACCACATATCATGTATCAGAGATATCAGTTGTGCTTGTAATTGTAGGTCTTCCGACAGCAGTGTTTTCAGTTGGGTGTGTTCTCATAAAGCATTTCACCCCTCTCTCTCTCTCTCGAGCCTCATGCTTTAGGGGGCATCTGTTACACAGCATTTTGTCACCGTCCTTGCAATCCCCCGTCCCGCATATTGGAGGGCCTTTCCAATGACCTGTGAGCAGTGACATGACCTGTGAGCAGTGACATGACCTGAAACCACTTTCATGGCATCCCCCTTGACAAGGAAAATCATTCCTCTGAAGAAATTTTCCTCTGCAAAACCCTAAAAACTGATCTTTTAGCCTTGGCACAGCTAGCCAGTTTAGCCCTTGCACCAATGGGGAAAATCCACCATAGAGGGTGTGCCAACTAGCGCTCTGTCCCAGTATCTCAATCGCACCAAGATTAATAAGGGATTTTTTTAAAAATAAATGGTGAAAGTTTGATTCCAACAAACTCCTGAACGAGTCTCTAAATGAGTTGGGAAGTTTGGCTCCAGATCTCCATGTATGGGAGGTGGTTTCCACCTATCATGGAAGCTTCCTTAGAGATAGGCCCAATCCCATGATTGTAGGGATCCCAACTCCCCTTCCACCATCTAATAATCTTGTCTTTTCCCTTAGCAAGCTAAGAGCTGAACTTGTAGGAAGGAAACTATAGCTGGGAAAATATTGAGAGCTAAGCTGAAGAGATTCCCGTAAGAGAGAGAGCTTCGTCCAGATTCCCGACCGGCTTTGTTGAGACACACTCCGCTGCAAGCCCCGCCGAAGGAAGATCATAGCGTCAGAGAATTTGGTTGTAATTTCCCTTTTTGTCATTTATAATATAAGTGACTCTGATTTTGGTTCCATTCATGTGTTCATTTCTTTATGTAATGCGACGAATTATATCCTCTCTGACTGATATATAGTTACATGCTTTAGATGTTACGTTGTATGTCGTCATTTCTCTGCGTGTGTACAGGTGTCTGGACGTGATGAACAAAAGGATTGTGATTTTTTAGGCTAGGGAAGAGGAGCACCACTTCTTCATTGACAACAGCAGCATGGGATTCAAGGTAGGATACTTATCGCAATCTTTGTCTTTCTCATAACTAGGAACCAACGTCTTTGCGTGATTTGATTGTTGCTAGACCCGATCTGGGCTAGTGGGATCACCTCTGTCCGCAGAAGGGATTTACCTCTCCCAAAAACTGGTAACTCCACTGGGGATGTACCTCGAATTAAGTCACCATGCTGGGGGCATGCAAAAATTTTCAAGCATAGTTTGTTTCCGTTTCAAGCTTGTGTAAAAATGAAACCGGTTTCAAGCATAGTTTATTTTTGTTTCAAGCTTGTGTAAAAATGAAACCAACTTCAAGTAGAGTTTCCTGATTTCAAGCTTGTGTAAAAATGAAACCATTCCCATTTTACCTCTCGAGATTTCCATTTTATCAGCCTGTTTTGCCAGATGAGCCTTGGTTTTCTCATTCCACTGTCACTATCTGCTTGGTCGAGCATATGCCTTCACTTGGTTTTTTTACCCATTCCTGAGGAACCGCTGTGATGAGTGGTCTTGTTAGCCAGCCTCTTGACCTTTGTCTTGTTCTGAGTAGTTCCACCATCATTGGAACTAGTTGCTACCCTTTATACCACTCGTTCCTCTAGGAGGAGTCAACTTTCAGCTCTTTTCTGACTCTTAAAAATTGAAAATATTGTCGAGACTCTTGTCGTTTTGAACTCGTTAAATGGTTGCGAAGTGAAATCTACCAAGTATATGTTTACCCCTTTTTCGGGCTGGGATAGATTATTTATGAAAAGGAATACCCTAGCCTATCGTGACTAGGAGGTTTTCTCAGACACAGTTTTCTACCTTTTCGAATCTGAGGGACTATTTACGAAAAGGGACTGCTGGAGTTTTATTTTCCGTTGTCTTTTCAAACTCTCTAAACATGAAAAGACGTCGAGCTCTTCCTTTATCAGACTCGTTAAAACCTGATGACATCGGACTCCGTCGTAATGACGTTACTCGAGTTCCTCCTTCCTAGGGCTCGTTAAATGTACTAAGTTGGATTTCTCTGAAGGACAAACTTATATGAAAAGCATATGTTATCCTCTTCAAGATTGTGTAAAAATAAAGAGGTACTCGCCAAAAATTGTGGGGGGAAAATGGAACCAGTATCACCGTCGTGTCGGTAGTATGTCGCTCTTGAACATGGCACTTGTCTGCATTCATGTCGGGTTGGGGACATCTCATCTTGTTTTCTGTTTGCCTCCCTGGGTTTGGGTAATCCCTTTTGACCGCTCATCTGCTCTTTTCCGCATCATCATGACCTCAGAACCTTTGATGTAAAATACTTCCAAATCCAATGTCGTGCCACCGATATGTTCAAGAGAAGTTGACCTCTGCAGTTTTCAACCTCCCTCTGATTCTCATCTGATCTTGATTCACGAATGCTATGTTCCTCTGTCTCGTGTCGATGATGTGGGAAACACTATCACCCACCTTCGATCAAGGTCACTTCCTGTCAAATTCAACTCATTATCCAGGAAGCTGACCTAGAGACTCCCTTCAGGTACCTTGGGGCCTGCATGCCTCAATGGCAGGTTCTTCGCATTCGACGCAAGATTTTCATCATTGGCCTTCGATCAAGTGATTCTGCGGGTGTTCTATGCCAGCTCATTGTTCACATTCTGTGGATTGTACTTATAGTACCTTGAGGGCCATCGTCATTATTGGTGGTTCCTCTCACGTCTGTTAACGGCTTTCATCATTGGCTGGTAATAGACGATGTTCTTGCATGTTCGACTTCAACTCACATATTCACATGCTTGAACTTGTACTCTGTTTGGGTCAAGATGGAGCACAAGAGCCTAGGTTTTATCTGATGAAATCCAGGGTGCGGATTTTGTGGATTATCATGATTGGTTACATGACTCATTGATTGGATGGCTGCGACCATACCTGAGTCTACTTATTGATCCTTTCTGGATGGCTGCATCCATACCTTGGATCCCGGTTATTGTACAATATATTATGGATGGTTGCGCCCATACCACATATCATGTATCAGAGATATCAGTTGTACTTGTATTTGTAGGTCTTCCGACGGCAGTGTTTTCAGTTAGGTGCGTTCTCATAAATCATTTCACCCCTCTCTCTCTCTCGGGCCTCATGCTTTAGGGGGCATCTGTTACACAGCATTTTTTCACCATCCCTGCAATCCCTCGTCCCGCATATTGGAGGACCTTTCCCATGACCTGTGAGCAGTGACATGACCTGAAACCACTTTCATGGCATCCCCTTTGACAAGGAAAATCATTCCTCTTAAGAAATTTTCCTTTGCAAAACCCTAAAAACTGATTTTTTAGCCTTGGCGTGACCAGCCTGTTCAGCCCTCGCGCCAATGGGGAAAATCCACCATAGAGGGCACACCAACTGGAGCTCTATCCCAATGTCTCACTTGTGCCAAGTTTTATAAGGGACGTTTTTTAAAAATAAATGGTGGAAGTTTGATTCCAACAAACTCCTGAACGAGTCTCTAAATGAGTTGGGAAGTTTGGCTCCAGATCTCCATGTATGGGAGGTGGTTTTCCACCTATCATGGAAGCTTCCTTAGAGATAGGACCAATCCCATGATTGTAGGGATCCCAACTCCCCTTCCACCATCTATATAAGCTTGCCTTTTCCCTTAGCAAGCTAAGACCTAAACTTGTAGGAAGGAAACTATAGCCGAGAAAATATTGAGAGCTAAGCCGAAGAGAATCACATAAGAGAGAGAGCTTCGTCCAGATTCTCGACAAGCTTTGTTGAGACACGCTCCGCTGCAAGCCCTGCCGAAGGAAGATCATAGTGTCAGAGCATTTGGTTGTAATCTCCCTTTTTTTCATTTATAATATAAGCAACTCTGATTTTGGTTCCATTCATGTGTTCATTTCTTTCATTTCTTTATGTAATGCAATGAATTATATCCTCTCTGACTAATATATAGTTACATGCTTTAGATGTTACGTTGTATGTCGTCATTTCTTTGTGTGTGTACAGGTGTCCAGACGTGATGAACGGAAGGATTGTGATCTGTCAGGCTAGGGACAAGGAGTACCGCTTCTTCATCGACAACAACAGCATGGGATTCGATGTAGGCTACTTATCGTGATCTTTTTCTTTCTCGTAACTAGGAACCAACGTCTTTGCGTGATTTTATTATTGCTAGACCCGATCTGGGCTAGTGGGATCGCCTCTGTCCATAGAGGGGATTTACCTCTCCAACAAAGGTATAACTAAAATAGACATGCACCAAAAAGAGCACTGTGGGCCCCACCCTAGTGTAGGTGCTTAATGCACTAGGCGTGGATGCTGAAATTTTCTTGTTGAATCTCAACATATGCCATATGGTATTGGAGCATTAAACCAAAGTTCAAAAATGATAATGAGGGGTGAGGTCGGGGTTAGACCACGTGAAATCCCCCTCACCACTCTACCCATTTGCCAATGCGCCACACGTTCAAACTTGAAAACAAAGGTACAAAAATCATATTTGAAGCTTAGTGTCCGACAACGGAAGGAGAGGGGCCAGCCCTCCTCCTCACAGAACTGCGTCCCATATGACCCAGTATTAAGCGCCCAATTAAGTGCGGCTTAGTGCGCATTAAGAATTATTATCCATTAATTAAACATTTAGTTAGGCTGGTGGGAATTTCGTCGGATTCCCCAAATTTAGCGCCTCTTCCAGATTTGGTGGAGCTAACTGGCAGTTTTCTAGATTTAGAGGCAGAATCTAGGGGATAGCCATTCTTAGTAGATTGGAATGCTCTGAATCCATTGGAATATATTTCAAAGGCAAAGGAGCTCATATACAAGTGTTTTTTGTCACTTCAAGTATTTTGAAGTCTAGGGCCACCAGGAGGGAACGCCATGCCCAGATCAACTAAAGGTCGTTTTCAGTGAATGAATAGTCAATTTTTTATTTTTTTGATGCTCTAAACACATTGGTACAGTTTATAAGGCATTGGAGCACATCTGAAGGTGACTTTGTTACTTTGGAGATTAAACAAGCCCATGGCCACTAAGGTTGGAGGTCAAGCCTAGAGGAGCTATGAACCAAATTCAGAGATTGGTTAGTCATTTTTAGGGTATTTGAGTGTTATGAAGCCAATGAACAGTCAGAAAATCCATTGGACGAATATTGGTGCTTGTAATCAGACATTTTACTCATAATCCCAAGAGGGCCTAGCTAGTTAAAGCAGGTCCATGGAGATGTAGCCCAGAAGGGGTGAACTCCATAATCATCCATTGTGTTATGTGATTATTCTAATTTTTATTTCTGCATTTCATTTGTTGTTTATGAGTTTTTAAATTTTAATTAAATCATAATTTGATCATCAAAGAAACATGAACACACATCAAACTAGACATATAAACCCATTCATAAATGATTAACATGATCCGATCCTTAAACACATTTTTAATACTGATGAGGGAGCTTGCATAGAAAAAACAATTTTTCCCATATTCACATCAAGTTGGTATCAAAGAAAAATTTTAGCTAATTTTAGCCAAGGTTAGCTATGTCTTCTATAGCTATTGGTTTGTTGAATTTGTGTAAGGAGAATTTAACATTTTGCCGAGTTTATGTGTGAAGAATAAGGTCAAAATTGTGAATTCAATTCTCAAAACACATCAAATAAGCTTTGTATTCATTGCATGTGTGATGGCAGCTTCATTAGTGATGTTTCAAGTCAATCTTCCTTACAAAAACTCTTTGATAAAGAGATGTTGCAGAAAATCTACATCACGATTGTTAGGGTGCAAGAGAAGTATGAAAATAAGAACATTAAAATTCAAGAGCATTTTATTTCCATGAAGGAGGAGAAGCAATAACTTCTTGAAAAGTTTCATGAGATGGAGACTCAACTCCATATTTCAAATGAGAACCTTGAAAAGATGCATGAGATGGAGACTCGACTCCATATTGCCAAGGAAGCCTTAGCCAAGCATGTTCTTCAAAAAGAGATATGCAATTCAATTTTATCTTCAATTTCCTCTCAAAATGAATGTGTAGGTGCTTTTGAAAGATGCACTAGAGGAATAGGGTCCAAATTATTGATGAATATGGGCTATGAGGGTAAAGGATTAGGAAAACATGCACAAGGCATAGTTGAGCCAATTATTGTTGAGGAAAGGCCTAAGTATTTGGGTATTGGCTATGGGCAACATGATGGAGAAAGCTATAAAGACAAGGAGGCACATGAAGGTGTTACAAGAAGTACTTTAATTTCATGTCCATTACCTCAAGCTTGTGAAGATTGTGTTCATGAGGAATGCAAAAGTTTTACACCCACTTTGCAAGAAGGTGCTCATAAGCATGCAGCTAATGAGAATGGCAAACAAGAGCAAGTTGAAAGCTCTACAGTCATTGAATGAATTGTTGGTATTCCAAAGAGAGCCACTACCTTGTCAAATTCACCTCCTCAAGAAGGTGACAAAGTTGAATGTTCAAGGTATAAATCTGTTTCTAATCAAGTTTCTTTTGATTATGATAAACATGGAAAATTATCACATAAGATTTGGATAAAAGTTGCATGTTCATTTTGTGGTTTGGATAATGCACAGGAAACTTTCAAAGAAAAGGAGGCAGGAAAAGAAGATGCAATTGTTTTTCACCCATTGCCATAAGCAAGGTCATCTTGTAGACAAGTGTTGGACTTTGTATCCAACAACTCATCCAAAACATTTAAAGAAGGTGGAGAAAGAGAATGGTGGGAATGGAAAAGAAGATTCCATAATTGATGTGGGTCAAGAGGATTCACATGATGATGATGTGCATTTTAAGGAAGCGCCATTGAAATGGTTTGGTAAGATATGCTTAGATTTCTTATCCAATTAAGGCTTTGCATGTCTTTTGATGTTGATGCATTTCATTGCCTATGGAATGCATGTTTCATGTTTATGCCAAGAAGGTGATTGAATGTGGAGTATGTTGACTCACTATTATTGCAGCAAAATTTATTCATTTCAGCTTTAAGTACATGTACATATGAATTGATTTCTTATACTTATGATTGTACTTGTGAGAGAGTTGAATAATTGTGTACATGCATGAGATTTTGTGTGTATGAATAGTGGAATTTTGATGATTTCATTGTGCTTGAACATGCATGAGTAAATGACTTGTGTTGGTTGATTGCTTTGTTTAACATGTATGTTGTCAAATTCAGAGTGTTAATCATTTGCACATGCATGAGTGTCGACATGTGTTGATCGATTGTGCGCTGCATGCATATCATATCGACTTGGAAGAGTTGATTTTGTCTCCAAAGATGAAAAGGAGATGTTGATGAAGTGTTTCAAGAGATGTGAAATTCATTTTGTTTACACATGCTTATGCTTGAATTGAAGAGTCAGTATTTTGGAAGAGGCATGCTTTTGTCGACTTATGTTGGTAGATAAGTTTTGACACCAAGATGTGAGAGTACATGGTGATGTCCACGTGATGTGAAATTAGTTTCTTTGAAGGAGAAAAAGCATATGTCGTCAAGTTATTTCTTGCATGATGTGTTTTTTGTGAAAAGATGTCAAGAAAAGAAGGTTTGCAGCCATTGTAGACCATGTTATGTGTTGACACCCAAAAGAGAAGGAGATGGTGAATGCATTCTTCTAGATGTGCAATTTGGAATCATGGAGGTAAAATAATGGTCATTTATTTTCTTGTTTTTACTGATGATTGAAACTCATTGTTGTAGTTCACTCATTGTGCAAAGAAGTAACATGATTCTCAGTGGTAAGGCACCAAGGAATTTATTTGGTACATCAAAATTTTTATATCAACAAGCATCCAACAAGTGTTGGATTGGGTCGGTAGCAAAAGGAGAACAGTGGTTCAAGAGCCAAGTCATTTGCAAGGCAAGGCAAGGCATGTCAGTGGACAAATGGTTGTCATAGAGATTTCTCCAAGTAGAATCAAGATGATAGAACTTAGGAAACATAAGAGAGTTTAGCTCTTATGAGATAACCATCTTTTGTGGATCCAAAAGCATGTCGGTCAGAAGGAGTGATCAGACTCTGTATCGGGGGAAAAAAATTAGCTAAAAAATTAAAGTGTTCAGAATTGCACCAAACCAAAACCATAGTGACCATCCCATCATAGGGAATCCAATGCAACTCGTTTCTTTGAAAATCAAGTTCGGATGAAGGAGTTATGGTCTGTTGATTGTCGTTCAGAATAGGGAAATTTTAAAAATATATATTGCAGAACAGGTATAGCTGATGACATGGAAATCCAGTCAACATGCAGAGAATATTCTTCAGTTTTGGTCCAATGGGACTGTGACAAGTGTCATAATTGGATTCGCAAATTTGGTTGGTGAAGGTAAAAATCGCCCAATGTCCTCCAAAGTTGAATTTGGTTTCATGATGATTTTTATGTGGGAAATTATTTTTTAATTAATTAATGTTGGATATACATATATATATATATATATATATATATATATATATATATATATATATATATATATAATTTCAATTTAATTAAAAGGGGTGGTGTATTAAATAATTTGGAGTGTATAAGGTTCGATGGCACATATTAAAGGCAATTCAGATCGCAATTCAATGGTTTGAGTGATATATATATTGAACGTTTGCAAAGTTATGCGTATATGACATATGATATTGGAGCATTAAACCAAAGTTCAAAAACGATAATGAGGGGTGAGGTCGGGGTTCAACCCCATGACCTCCCCCTCACCACTCTGCCCATTTACCAATGCGCCACATGTTAAAACTTTAAAAAAAGGCACAGAGATCATATTTGAAGCTTAATGCAGTGTTTGATGGCGGAAGGAGAGGGGCCAGCCCTCCCCCTCATAAAACCACGTCCCATATGACCCAGTCTTAAGCGCCCAGTTAAGTGCAGCTTAGCGTGCACTAAGCATGGTTATCCGTTAATTAAACATGCAGTTAAGTTGGTGGGAATTTCGGCGGATTCCCCAAATTTAACACCACTTCCAGATTTGGTGGAGCTAATTGACATTTTTCCATATTTAGAGGAAGAATCTAGGGGAAACTTTAATGATGCCTTTCTTGGTCAATTTTCTACCAATTTTTGCTCAAGGATAATCATTCTTAGTAGATTTTCATGCTCTGAATCCATTGGAATATCTTTCAAAGTCAAAGGATCTCATCTACAGGTGTTTTTGGTCACTTGAAGAATTTTGAAGCCTAGGGCCACCAGTAGGGAAGGCCATGCCCAGATCAGCTGAAGGTCGTTTTCAATGAATGAATAGTCAAATTTTGATGTATTTGATGCTATGAACACATTGGTACAGTTTATAGATGCGTTGGATCACATCTGAAAGTTCTTTTATCACTTTGGAGATTAAACAAGCCCATGGCCACCAGGGTTGAAGGTCAAGCCTAGAGGAGTTGTGAACCAAATTCAGAGATTAGATAGTTTTTTTGGGGGTATTTGAGTTTTATGAAGCCAATGGAACAGTTATCGAATCCATTGGAGCAATATTTGTGCTTTTAATCAGACATTTTACTCATAATCCCAAGAGGGTCTAGCTAATTAAATCAGGTCCATGGAGATGTAGCCCAGGAGGGGTGAACTCCATCATCATCCATTATGTTATGTGATTGTTGTGAGTTGTATTTATGCATTTCATTTGTTTTTTATGAGTTTTTAAATGTTAATTAACTCATAATTTTATCATCAAAGACACATGAAGGCACATGAAACTACACAAATAAACCCCTTCATAAATGGTTAACATGAGTCGATCCTTAAACACATTTTTAATACCGATGAGGGAGCTTGCATAGAGAAAAAAAAATTTCCCATATTCAGATCTGTATTAGTATAGGCCTCGCACTGTTATTATTACTTTGGGAAATATTTTTTACAATATATTGGGGGTAGCACCGCCTACCACCATCTATTTGATCACTGTGAAGCAATGCAGTAAGATCATTTCCCAGACCAGGAGATTTGTTTTCCTTATTATTCACCCTCAGGGAAAGAAGAATATTGTGGCCACGGCCTCCAAATAGGGTTCCCTCACGCGGCTGCAGAAAATGGAAAAGGTTTTGGAGGATTACAGGGACATATTCACCTCACCCAAAGGGGTACCTCTATACTTTCAGGTCAAGCACTCCATTGATCTAACCCCGGGCGCGCAGCTACCCTATGGATCAATCTATTAACACTCTATTTTGGAGAAAAATGAAATCAAGATGCAGATATAGGATTTTTTTCAGAAAGGGAACATCAAGCCAAGTTCATCACCCCGTGGGATCCTGATCGTGTTGGAAGGACGACACCTAGAGACTATGTATTGACTATCGGGCACTAAACAAGATCACTGTCCAGAATAGGTATCTGATCCCATGGATCGATGACCTTCTGGAACAGCTCAAGGGGCCCAAATATTTTAGCAAGATTGACTTGAATTCTGACTATCAATAGGTACCAATCAAACCCTCTGATGTGTGGAAGATTGTCTTCAAATCTAAGGAGGGACTATTCAAATTGTTGGTCATGCCTTTCGGGTTGAAAAATTCCCCCGCAACATTAATTCGACTAATGGATGATATCTTATGACCCTTCACTAACTCATTCATGGTGTTGTATTTGGATGACATCCTAATCTTCAACCATAGTTGGGAAGAGCACCTCCACCATCTTCAACAGGTCCTCCAAACCTTACGACAACACAATTTATGTGCCAATTTGGAGAAATGTGATTTTGGTATGACCCAAGTTCAATATCTGGGGTACATCATTGATTAGTGGGGTGTGCATGTGGACCTAGCCAAGATAAAATTTATTTAGTATTGGCCAGCCCCAACCACTCTAACAAAGCTCCACATATTTCTGGGTATTTCCAACTTCTGTCGCAGGCTCATGTTGGGGTTCTCTCATATCACTTGGCCTTTGAGTCAAGTCATCAAGGGAGGAGCAAAGGAAAATTTCTTTTGGTATGAATCCCAACAGAAGGAATTTTACATGTTGAAGCATTGCCTCTTCTCTGCGCCAATGCTCATATTACCAGACCTGCAACAACCATTTTAGATTGAGACATATGCCTGTAACTATGCGATTAGTGTAGTTCTTTCTCAATAGGGGAATCTAATGGCATATCACTATGAGACACTTTTAGACACAATCCAAAAGTATCCCACTTATGACAAGGAGATGTATTCCATTTCGCAAGCATACCGAAAATGGAAGCATTACATGTTGGGAAGGAAACAGTCTTCAACACAGACCACCGACCCCTGCAGTTCATACAAACACAAGGGAAGTTGCAGAATGATTGCCATCAGAAATGGTCCACATACCTACAACAGTTCCATTTGAAAATTAAGTATAATAAGGGAAGCACCAAAAATTTTCATACTGCCTCAACCGACTGATGGTCATAGCGCTGACCACTGCTCAACTCTTGTGGGCACGAGACTTCAGGGTGGCTGACTCTTTATAAAAGCGATCTAGAATTTGGAAATACATACCAGATGCTCCTAGAAGGCAAGAAAATTCCAAATTATCACCTCCATGATGCACTATTATGCCACCTGGGACACCTTTGTATTTCTTCAAGCGAGCATGCCAAGATGATTTTTGAAGCGCACTACAGTCGAGTCGTTGGACATTTCAGGGTAGAGAAAATATTGGCAGTACTGCAGAAGTATTTTTATTGGCCAAACCTTTGATAGGATTTTGGGAAGTAAATTAGATCCTACACTGGTTGTGCCATTTCCAAACTGACCATATAGAAGCAAGGCCTATATACTCCTCTGCCTACTCCTATTCAACCTTGGGAATCCATCTCCATGGATTAAATTCCTGGCATTCCTTCTACTAATCATGGAAACGATTGTGTTTTTGTGTTCGTCGAGAGATTTTATAAAATGGCCATTATGGTGGCATGCAAGAAGAGTATCACAGCAGAAGCCACTACTAAGCTCTTCTTTCACCGAGTGTGGGTACACTTTGGGATCATATAGACCATTATCTCATATCTGGACAGCAAGTCCCTAAGTACATTTTGGTCAATCATTTGGTCGATGTTGGATACCAAGCTCAATAATTCTATGACTTTCCACCCCCAAAATAATGGCCAAATAGAGGTTGTAAATAGGATGATCATACACATTCTAAGCATTTACAACTCGAATCATCCATTCACATGGGACGAAATCCTCCCCTATATACATCATAACTACCATAGAGCTCTCTATAGCTCAACTGGACACAACCCCTTTCAAGTGGGGTTGGTATTCGAGTCACTATGTCTCACTGATGTGTCTATACCATTTGCAGCTACTCATGCAGATTTGGATCATGTCTAGTCCAAAGTTGACAAAGATAACAACTTTAATGAGTGTATTCAGCATGTTTTCCAGTAGGTCCATGACATATTGGATAGAGCCAATGATAATTACAAGCAATTACATGATCAACATCGGGTGCCACACAAGTTCCAGGTGGATGACAAAGTTTTCCTACATTTGCAGAAGGACCACCTCATTGGGCCCCACCAAAACCTTCACCCACTTTGATATGGGTCATACACCATCACCAAGGTTGTAGGTTACAATGCCTTTGAGCTCGACACTCCACCATTCCTTGGCCTCCACCCAATGTTCAATATGGATCGCCTTCGGCCATACTTTCTACCATTACTGGACCCATTAGACATTGCAGAACAACTCACACCAACAGACTTAAACCCACATTGCATGGAATAGGCCACAACTAATAATATCATGGACATGCAGATCAAGAACACTCACCAACATAGGATCCAGCTATATCGAGTTTTCAAAGCAGGCCAACTCCTTCACCAGGGCAGGTGGTTCACTAGGGACTAGGTTCAACATAAATTTCCTCACCTCATGAAGGCTCTACATGTAGTGGGGAAAATTTCTTCCTAAGGAGGGAGGACTGATCTAGGTGTATATTGGTGGCCACCCTCCTATTCCACATAGACCTCCATTCGGTTTCATTTTTTTTCTTCTTTATAGTAGCATTTAATATTTTTAGCAGTTTTTCGGGTCATGAGCTTCCAAAGCAGTTTTGACCCCCTAAACGACGCTTTTTTTAGGTCCAAAGTAGCCTCATAGCTATAGGTAAGGGCCTATGGAAAACCCTGTATTACTTGGATATATATTTCCAATGAGGTATTGTACACGTCAAACAAAGATAATATGACCAAGTTATGACCCCAGGAAGTTGGATGCCCAACTAACCCCAACGGGGCCCAAAAACTCTTGGTGTTCCATATCCTGGGGTTAGGGTTTTGGTTGTTTAGGGTTTTCTCTTATTGTTCAATAATAAAAATTCCCTTGAGCCTCATTGTAACACAGTTCAGAGGCATATAGTTGCCACATATCTTCTCAGAGATAAGCTACCATTGCCCGAGCTACTTTATTTCCATTCTGTCTATAAGCATATTTCAGTTCTTTAATATTAGTGAATGAAGTGTTATTTCTATTGCATCTTTGTATTTATGGTTATATATGTATTATATTTTTTTCCTGTTTAAGTTCAGATCAATCCACTTCCCCATTTTTTCATTCTTAAAGAGGTTTGAGGAAAGGATGCCCTCTGTCTCCACTCATTTTGTTGTTAGCAGCTAAATGGTTGAGTAGTTTATTATCGAATGCTAACCGAAGGGGGACCTTTAGGGCACTAGAATGGCTACAAATATATTTATCACACACATTATTTTTGTTGGTCATGTTTTGATATTTAGTAATGGATCCAGGTAGGACATGTAAACTGTTAAAGATGTTATCCCTCTCTTTCAGAATCCATAAATACTTGACCAAGTTCACTCAATGTTGAGATGATCTTGGAAGTGTTGGGATTACTGTAGCTGATGATGACTTGGTGAGCCTAGAAATTCTAGGCCTTCCCAAGGGCTAGCATAGTTATTAGGACTCCATGAATGGGAGGGTTCAGTTACCAAAGTGGGAGCAACTATGGTCAGATTGTTTGGAAATACTGAGGTAACCGTATTCCTTTCAATTAGTATTATTATTAATATTTCAGAGCATTAGTTAATATTCAGTTATTATCAGTGTTTGTACATTGATAGTAGTAAACACAAGGAACACAAATGGACACAATTTTTAAGGTGGAAAGCCCCTCCGGGATGAAAACTACCTGAATGTTTTTCCAATAATTCATTAATATTAAACTCCAAATGAAAATAAATCTCCAACTTCCTAGAATCTAGAAAATCATTCTTCTCTAGCTCCCACTAGATGGATGCTCCAATGCCTGAGATTCTTCAGTATTCAACTGAATGGATACCCCAACACCCAATGAGCTACAACTCATCCTAGCACCACCCTACCACCCTAAATTTTTCACAGGATTGAACTTGTTGGTGACTTCATGCACCAGCCTAGCACCACCCTACCACCCTATAGAAGAATAAAAGAATAATGGACTCTCGTACCATGGAAAATGGTCCATTTTACAATGATATAGAATGATGCAGAAGAAGAAGATGTAGGTTTTAACCCTGTACAGAAATTATCTACAAATGAATCTTAAAACAGAAAATAAACAATAGCGAGAGCATAAAACATAAAACAGATAAACACAGAGATTTTCCCCTGGATCCCAAATCGGGACAACCAGCTTGATTTTTCATTATATTCATTTTAGTGTTACAACACACCAAAACCATGGGTGGGTCCACAAAATCATGCACAAAACCATGGGCTAGTGGTGGAAACAATATAACACATACCCAATAGAAGACACACTAGACCATAACCCCAACTATGACACAAATACCTAATGATGATCCTAGAACTCCCAACACTGCCTCTTCACTTATTGGCAGATAGACACTTGTACAAATTTTACAATGATTATCTTACAATGACTCAATACAATAATACCTTTACAATGATTGTATGTAGTGATGCCCATGTGAAGACTTCAAGTGGTAAACTTCTTGCTGTTGTTATGCACCTTGATTGCTTCTCTTGTCATGCTACCCTTTCTCACTCTTAAAAACATTAGATCATGCATTGAGTATTATCTTGATGAATATATAATACCTGCAAAAATCCTTCAAGGAAATACCCATGACATGATAATAGCAAAACTTACCTCATCCTACAGAGCATATGTCAGTGCTAAACAAAAATAACAAATTATAATACAAAGAACCTAATGCAATTGAGAGATGAACATGCATATAAAGAATTTACTTACCTGGAGCTTACCTCTGTTGCACCTTTCTTTGTTTTTCTGCCCTAGAAATTCTAGTCCTTTAGAGCCCTTGACAACACATGATCTAGCTTTTCTTGCCTTCTAGGAGCTTGATATTGAATCTAGTGTATCTATGTTGTTTCAGAACCAAAATATGTTATTTTCCATATTGTAGTATTCCTCTGAGTCTTCTTTCCAATTCCACAGTTTTGGCCTAATTTGGATTCTTCAAGACAAATTTATGCCCAATATCTCACAAAGACCTAATTATGGACTGATTTGGTAGAGTGAACTTGTACGGAGTGCCAAGTGTCCCTGTTTCTTCATTTAGCTCTAAAATTGATATAAAGAAAATTGCAATATGTGCGCTATCCTCCACTTTTTACAGAATTCCAATCCGACACTGAGAGAGAGATTTATGACAATTTTCCCAAGGTCACCTCTTTGAGATGAAGTTCAAGAGCCTACAAAAACCCTAACTTACACAGATCATATCTCTGAAAATATTGTGCACCATGATCTGAAATTTTTACAGGAGCTTTCTAAGGATTTTTTGTTCGCCTCGTAAAAAATTCAGCTTCTGAACCTTCGTAAAAAAAAATTAATAGTGAAAATTCCACGATGACCTGTTCCAAGTAGCGAAATCCCCACATGAGGAGGATATGAGGATCACAATTTATATAAATGATTAGGTTGAGAGATAATTCAAAAAGTGAACATGGGAGGTATTTTAGGAGCTTAAAAATTATTAATTATTTACTTTTCAATGACCCATGCCACAACCCCATGGGGTTTTAGCCCACAAACTAGGGTTACTAACTTCAAACATGAATATCTCTCAAACCGTGAAGAATTTTGTGGCGTGCCATATATCAACGGAAACATATCAACAAGAAGAAACCATGAAAAATATCCTTGAATCGTAATATAGTAATTTGGTAGGTCAAAATTCCCATGCAAGATCGGGGTAGCCCCTGGTGTTGCTTTGGTTGACATCAATGACAACCACTAATCAACAATATCCCCCATTGGCATTGATGGAAACACAAGCACTCCCCCTGCAATCATGACACCTCTTCCTACAACATTATCTCCCCCTTTGACATCAATGGCAAAGGGTAACTCCCCTTGACACACAACCATCCTGCGGACCTGTACACACTTCCACTCCCCCTTTATATTCTAAATAAGGAAAATCTAATGAGAACTTGGGAGAATCCCAAGCTTATGGCGAATATATTCAAATTCTTCACGAGGTAAAGGTTTAGTGAAGATATCAACGATTTTTTCTTTTGTACCAACATATTCAAGTTTTATATTATTTTCAGTGACTTGTTTTCTAACAAAATTATATTTGATCGGAATGCGTTTTTTTTTTGAATGCATGACATGATTCTTGGAGATCCTGATGGCACTGGTGTTATCACATAATATGGGAATAGGCTCAATGAATTATACTTGAAGATATTGCAAAGTTTGTTTCATCCAAAGGACTTGAGTACAACAAGTTGTCGCTGCAATGTATTCTACTTCCACTGTAGATAACGAGATTAAGGTTTTCTTTTTTCTCAACCATGATACGAGACAACCACCTAGATAGAATGTTGCTCCACTAGTACTCTTACGATCATCAATGCTTCCTGCCCAGTCTGCATCTATAAAGGCTTGAATAATGAGATTGTTACCCTTGGGATACCACAAGCCATATTCTTTTGTGCCCTTTATATATCGAAGAATTCTTTTGACGGAAATAATATGTGATTCTTTTGGTGTTGCTTGGAATATTGCTACTTGTCCAATTGCTTTCATAACATCTGGTCGGGATGTTGTTACGTATATGATACTACTAATCATATATCTATACAACCTCTGATCCACATCCTTAGATGATTCGTCTATGTTCAATTTCCAACCTGTTACCATCGGAGTAAGGATAGGTTTGCAATCTTCCATTTTTAATTTCTGAGCATTTCCTTGATGTACTTGGCTTGACATATAAATATTCCTTTCTCTTGTTGAGATATTTGAAGCCCTAAGAAGTATGTCAGCTCACCAAGTAAAGACATCTCGAACTCACTTTGCATATTTGTGGCAAATTTCTTACTTTGTCGATCATCATTGCTACCAAATATTATATCATCCACATATACCTCAATGAATGTTAAATTATCTTTATCTATTTGTACATAAATATTTCTATCAGCAGTACCTTTCTTGAACCTTGTTGACATAGATATCCATAAAGACGAGTATACCATGCTCTGGGAACCTGCTTGAGACCATATAGAGCCTTCTTTAACCTGCAAACATGGACTTCTTTTTCTGATAGTAGAAAACCTTCAAGTTGTTCGATGTAAACTTCTTCTTCTAATTCGCCATTCAGAAATGCTGACTTAACATCCATTTGGTAGACTCTGATGTTTTTTGAACATGCATAGACGAGAAACATTCAAATGGCTTCCATTATAGCAACTGGTGAAAATGTTTCATCGAAATCAATTCCTTCCACTTGTGCATAGCCTTTGCAAACCAGTCTTGCTTTGTTTCTAGTAACATGTCCATCTTCATTCAATTTGTTCTAGAACACCCATTTAGTCCCAATGACATTTTTATCTTTTGGTCGTGAAACTAATTCCCAGGTGTTATTCTTCTCGATTTGATCCAATTCTTCATTCATAGCTACTACCCAATGTTCATTCTGGTTGGCTTCCTCAAAACTACTAGGCTCAAAGGTTGCTAGAAAAGCAATGTGATTTTGTTGTGATGAAAAAATTTGTCGACCTTCATTTATGTCACCAATTATTTGATTTCATGGATGGTTCTTATGAAGCCATTCTTTTGTTCTCTTTGGAGGAGCTTCTTGTTGTTGTTCTGGTATATCTTGATGATAATTATTTATTTCTTCTTCGTTGATAGTTGCTTCTTGTTCTAGAATTTTCTCTGTCTTTTTCAGCCTCTCTCTCAAGTTTCAAATATTCTAGATCCTCATCCTTATTCCTTAAAATACCATCTTCATCAAATGTAACATTTATTCTCTCCACTATCTATTTTCGTCTTAGATTATAGCATTTATAGGCCTTTCTTTTGCGTGAGTAACCAAAAAAGATACCTTCGTCAACACGTGATTCAAATTTACCAAACTTTTGATCTTCTCTTTTGATATAACATTCAGCTCCTGAACCTTCGTAGAAAAAAAGTTATAACGCAAATTCCATGATGACCTATTCCAAATAGCGAAATCCCCACATGAGGAGGATATGAGGATCAAAATTTATATAAATGCTTAGGTTCAGAGGGACCTCAACAGGTGAATGTGGGAGGGATTTTAGGAGCTTAAAATTATTAATTATTGGCTTTTCAATGGCCTATGCCACAACCCATGGGGTTTTAGCCCAAGAACTGGGGTTACCAACTTCAAACATGAATATCTCTCAAATCGTGAAGAATTACGTGGCGTTCCATATATCGCAGGGGGAGTAATTATGTTTCCATCAATGACAACCACTGATCAATAGGATTTGGTACAAGAAGATTTTTGGCGGAATACCAGGGATGGATCCTCATCCAAGACTGATGATGAGGAAAATTGTACCTTAGCTGGAAATTCAAAGAAGGGGAAAGGGAATAAGTCAAAGGAGAAAAGAAGGAAAGAAGTGAGATATGTCAAAGGAGAAAAGTTTCAACTATCATGATCATGGACACTATGCCACAAATTTTCCACAAAAGAAGAAGAACAACAAGAAGGCTCTAGGAGCTGCAGCGGGTGAATATTTAGCCTCATAGTTTGAGCTAGAATTCTATCTCATCGCATGCATGGTGTCAACTGTGATGGGATCTATGTGGAACTTGGATATTGGAGCATATTTCCACATGAATGGCAACAAATAACTCTTTAGTAGCTTGGAGGAGAAGGATCTTCATATGCACATCGATATGGATGATGACGGGAGGTATAGCACTGCCAGGATTGGTACAGTTACTTTCCAAAGAGAGTCAGGTAAACCTTTCATATTGAGAAGAAAAAGTAAGAGTAAGAGGAAGAGCAAGGAACGAAGCCGATGAAGGCAGTGAGTTGGGTCGAAGTTCAGTTCGAAGGTCGAAGATCAAAGATCTCAGGTGGAGAGTTATGGGTATCTATCGAGTTTGATATAAGGTCGAAGGTTTGTTTTCAATCAGTCTCCCCTCACCCACCATGTGCTCTATAGGGAATATGAACCAAGCCTATAGGAATGGTCTCATATGAGTAAAAAGCCTTGCATGTACCATGGGTGACTTGGATATCATCATCTATATAATGCATATGAACCAAGGCATCATAGGAAATCACATTAACCCTAGACCCATAGTCAAAAAGCAACTACTTAACATAGCATGGGCCAATGGGTTTGAAATTTTTTTTTTGTTTTAGTTGCTATGTTGGAGGATCTTGGATATGATGTG
Source organism: Pinus albicaulis (assembly GCA_034641835.2). Lineage (NCBI taxonomy): Eukaryota > Viridiplantae > Streptophyta > Pinopsida > Pinales > Pinaceae > Pinus > Pinus albicaulis. The sequence continues at coordinate 356,195,628 of CM076575.1, forward strand.
GTTTTCAGTGAAGGAAAGGCATTCCTTCATCACAAATCTTCAGGACAGGTAAAGAAGTTTAGGGTTCGTGTGAAGAACCTCTACAAACTTGATGTAGATGGATACGTAGCATTGAGTAGTAAACTAGATGAGGTGGTGAGCCATGATATCATTGAGTTATGGCACAGGATGTTGGGCCATCTACACCACATTGCTTTGAGGATCATGTAGTAGATTTCTACAGGTCTTCCAAAGGGTACACTTGTGTAGAGAGACACATGCAAGGGATGTACTTGGGGAAGTATACAAAGGCCAACTTTCATGAGAAGGAGAACCGATCAGCGTAAATCCTTGAGAGGGTTCACTCGGACGTGTGTGGACCATTCTCAACAACTTCCACAAAAAAGCACAGGTATTATGTGATTTTTATTGATGATTTTTCTAGAAAGTGTTGGATTTTCTTCATGCAGAATAAATATCAGACATTCTCCAATTTTTGTGAGTTCAAATAACTAGTACATAAAGATACAGGGAAGAAGGTGAAGGCTCTAAGGAGTGACAATGGTGGTGAGTATACCTCTAATGAATTCAAGAAATTATGCGCCAAATAAGGAATTCGGAGAGAATTGATTGACCTCATAACCCACAACAGAATGGGGTTGCAGAAAGAAAGAATAGAACAATTGTGGGAGCAGCACGATTTATATTACATTATCAAGGCCTACCATTGCATCTATGGGCAGAGGCATGCAACACAGCGGTATTTGTGCACAACCGTAGTCCTCATCAGATAGTTGGCATGAGTATACCGAGGATGCTATTTTAGGTAAGAAACCGAATGTTTCATATTTTGAAATTTTTGGCTCATCTGTCTATTTCCATGTGACCAAATATGCCAGGAAGAAGCTAGAACAAACAACAGAGGTTGGGATATTTGTGGGGTATAAAGATACTCCCCACAATTATTGGGTGTATTTTCCGACAAATAGGATGACAATTGTCAGGAGAGATGTGAAATTTGATGAGGAACATGTAATTGTCCCTTGAGAGGGAGCTTGACTTGCATGTAGAAGAGGAACTCTTAGTTCCAAAGGATGGACCTCAGGATGTGGAGAAGCCACAAGCATAGGAACAGAGAGTGGTAGAAACCACTCATGTAAATCCATCCTCTAGAAATGGTAGGAAGCGAACCAGAGAGACTGACAAATTGATGCTAGATGTGATAGAGAATGTAGGTGCACCTACATCATAGTGTAGGTAGAGAAGGTCCCTAGACAAGTATATTGGATATGACTCTTATGAGCGAATGTATTGTGGCAGAACCATGCTCTTTCGAGGAAGCAATGCAGTAGTCAGTATGGGTTGATGCCATCATTGAGAAGCATGAATCTATTATCAGAAACAGTGCATGAGAAGTGGTCCCAAGGCCAGTGGGGAGTTCAGTGGTTAGATCTAGGTGGATCTATAAGGTGAAGAAAGTAGCAGATGGGAGTGTAGATAAATACAAGGCTAGATTCGTGGCCAAAGGATTCTCACAGGTGGAGGGGATTGACTATGAGGAGACTTTTTCACCGGTTACAAGGTACTCATTGATTAGATCCATCCTTGCACTCTCAGCGTAGATGGGATGGTAAAAACATCAGATGGATGTAAAGACAAACTTTCTCAATGGATTTATTGAGGAAGAAGTGTACATTGAGTAGCCATAAGGTTTTGAGACCTTTGACAGGGATTCTCATGTGTGCAGACTCAAGACAGCACTGTATGGGCTAAAGAAAGCACCTTGTGCTCGATACACCAGGATCGACAGTTATTTCACCTAGTTAGGCTTCACAAAAAGTGAAGTGGATGCTAACCTATAGCATATTGTGGTTGATGGTAATCTTCTGATTATTGTACTTTATGTTGTTGATCTTTTTGTCACCCTGTAATTCCGAAGGCTGAAGACAGAACCACGAGGGGAAACATAAAACCACTTTTGAATCCAAGACCTAGCCTTCCTAGACTCAGAGAGGGCTCTCTCTGTTAGATATAGCTTTGTTTATAGGGGCATTTTATGCTAACTATTAGTGCATAGGGGTTTTTTTGAAGATTTCTGGTTGAGGCAGCAGAAGTGGGCCATTGGGCTATGGAGTCAAAGAGGTACAAACAGATTCAAATGGATGAATAATTAAGGTCAGGTGAAACCAGGCAAGCTAGCCATGTCAATGGATCTTTACATCTTGTGAAATGGAAAAGAGGAGGAGATTAAGGTTCAACGGGAATTCAGAGAAAACCGTCTATGAATTCTACATTCCGGTCTAAGAGGAAAACATAATGTATTGTTTCAAGACTAAGCAGGGTACCCGATGGTAAATCCTACACAAAATTTTCTATCCACAGTAAAGAAAACTTAAACATTATGAGAAAACAGGAGAATGACAAGTTACATAAGGGAAGCACTTCACCACAGAACATGACACAAGAATTTGGAAAACAGCATAGTCCTTCATTCATCCACAAGAGAGTGCATACAACTAGTTGAGTCTGTTACAATGTTTTTTCCCTCACGAGCCCCCCTTCCCTATTGATAATGCATATAGTGTTGAAGATTGCAACAAGAAACAGTGAAGGAGGCATCATGAAACATCATTCCTGATCCTAGTTGGAAAGTGATCACCTAAACTAGGTGGGGGCCACACAGGTGATTTGTGTCTCAAAGTCTATTTTTAGACATATGGATCATGTTCTATAAGTTGCGGGATGCTATTTGTGGATGGTTGGTCAAGTTGGAAAAATAGATGGATTTCTATTTTTAGAAATATTGGGCAGAATCTATTTTTAGATTGCCAGTCTAAAAATAGATATGTCGAATATTATTAGCTCTTAATAATATTTGGACTCTAAACATTATCTTATTCTCTTGGAGCACTTCAGTTAAGTGCACAGATGTGGCACAGGAGCTGACAGAAGGAATTACGCTATTCCCGAGGGTTAAGTGGAGCTATTGCATGGATACTTCAGTTAGAACTCATGTGAGAGAGTTTGGTGGAGTTGATTGAGGAAGTTAATGGAGTTGTGTTCAATTTAACTAATCTAAACATAGTTGAGCTATTTGTATCTAGTTTAACCGATTGATACAATTAGTGAGAGTGGTGTGAATTAATTATTAATTAATTCACTAATTATAAACTCATTAATCAACTAAAGAATACATCAGTTAACTTCAGTGAATGGACAGTTTCAGTGGAGACCAGTGCAGAGATAGGTGAAAGGGCAAGTGTGACTATCAATTGTGACTATAAGTGATGCATGGTTTGCATCCAACACTCGGTAGAGATGCCTATAAAGACTGCGTGAGCAAGGCTGGGGTAATCAATTCTCATCAAGAGGCATTCTTCAGCAGGGATTGCGCAGTAGAGGCAGGCTATCAAGTGGCAGAGATTGGAGCATGTGTTTTGCTAGATCTAGCTTGATTAGTGTGTAGCAAGTGGAGATTATACTGAAAGCTTGTGAGGAGCTTTGTATGATGATTGTTACATGATATCTATGACATATATAATATACAGATAGTTGGGGGTTTTCAGCTTTAAGCTTTCCCATTACATATTGTGTTCATATGTGTGAATTTTTATGGTTTTAATGTGTGCATGCAATTGATTTTATTTCCGCATGTGATGATCAATGGTAGAAGAGATTATGTATTATGCGTGAAGCTAAAATAGTGTGTGATCAGGATAATCTCGGTGGATAACATATCAGTTATTCAAATTTATACATGGTATCAGAGCGATATTGATCATTGGAGCAATTTCTAAGCATTGAAGCGGTTTAGTTTTAGGATAAACTCAGGAAAATAAAAATGGAGAAGAATGACACTATTCTGGTATACTTGAAAAAGTTTTTCCACTACAAGGATGATCTTGGGAGTGTAGGAGTTAGTGTGGATGAGGAAGGACAAGTCAAGAAGGTTGGGATTCGAGCAAAGAATCTCTACATACTTGAAGTAGATGGGATTTCTACGGAGCTTCCTACTGTTGGGAAGTGCAAGAAAGACATGCAATTGATGCTTGAGAGGGAGAAAGTTTTGCATGCAGGTAATAGTGAACCTCGGGATGTGGAGCAACCACAATATGAGGATCATGGAGTGGAAGAAACCACTCATGCAGAGAAATTTCATGCCAGATGGGCAGAGGGAGTGCATGCAGCTATACCACCAGGTGAGAGGTGGGGCGACATGCATGATTAATCCCAAGAGGAGATTTCTGGGCAGGATTCATGAGATGGTGTGGATCTCATGAGTTGAACCTAGCTACGAGGTGCCCACAGCGCAACAGTAGCATGATCAGTTGGATTGATGCAGGCAGATCAAAGTGATAGTGTCGGATACTGGAGCGTGAATCAGAGTTGACAGCAAGTGCAGAGTGCATGGGTGCAAGAGTTCAACAACGCAGTGGTTCCTGATGACATGTGCAGTTGGGCCCAGCAGAAGTCGAAGACTTTGATGATAGATGCATCAGACTGATTGAGTTGTTTGGAGCCTATTCAGTTTCAAAGGAGTTGCAGAGCAGATGCATGGAGTTGCATGGCGCTTGTGAAGGTTGCAGGGCAAATGCATGGAGTTGCATGTCGCATGCAAAGACAGTCCTTTCTTGTTGAGAGGGAGTGTTGAAGATTGCAACAAGAAACAGTGAAGGAGGCATCCTGAAACATCATTCCCGATCCTAGTTGGAAAGTGATCACCTAAACTAGGTGGGGCCCACACAGGTGATTTTTGTCGCAAAGTCTATTTTTAGACTATGTCTATTTTTAGACATGTCGATCATATTCTATGAGTTGCATGATGCTATTTGTGGATGGTTGGTCAAGCTGGAAAAATAGATGGACTTCTATTTTTAGACATATTGGGCGGAGTCTATTTTTAGACTGCCAGTCTAAAAATAGATATGTCGAATATTATTAGCTCTTAATAATATTTGGACTCTAAACATTATCTTATTCTCTTGGAGCACTTCATTTAAGTGCACAGATGTGGCACAGGAGCTGACAGAAGGAATTACGCTATTCCTGAGGGTTAAGTGGAGCTATTGCATGGATACTTCAGTTAGAACTCATGTGACAGAGTTTGGTGGAGTTGATCGAGGAAGTTAGTGGAGTTGTATTCAGTTTAACTAATCTAAACATAGTTGAGCTATTTGTATTCAGTTTAACTAATTGATACAATTAGTGAGAGTGGTGTGAATTAATTATTAATTAATTCACTAATTATAAACTCATTAATCAACTAAAGAATACATCATTTAACTTTAGTGCATGGACAGTTTCAGTGGAGACCAGTGCAGAGATAGGTGAAAGGGCAAGTGTGACTATCAGTTGTGACTATAAGTGATGCATGGTTTGCATCCAAAACTTAGTAGAGATGCCTATAAATACTGCGTGAGCAAGGCTGGTGTAATCAATTCTCATCAAGAGGAATTCTTCAGCAGGTACTGCGTAGTAGAGGCAGGCTAAACACTTGGCAAATATCGGTGCATGGGATTTGCAAGATCGGGCCTGATTAGTGTGTAGCAAGTGGAGATTATACTGAGAGCTTGTGAGGAGCTTTGTATGATGATTGTTACATGATCTCTATGACATATATAATATACATATAGTTGGGGGTTTTCAGCTTTAAGCTTTCCCATTACATACTGTGTTCATATGTGTGAATTTTTATGGCTTTAATGTGTGCATGCAATTGATTTTATTTCCGCATGTGATGATCAATGGTAGAAGAGATTTTGTATTATGCATGAAGCTAAAATAGTGTGTGATCAGGAGAATCTCGGTGGATAACATATCAGTTATTCAAATTTCTACATATAGTATTTATAGAAAACTTAATTCAGTTAATCTATCTACTACAATGATTACATTCAAGCATAAACTGGACAAGTGGAAACATGAAGGCGGTGATAAGAAAATCTTGGCCTTCAAATGTGGTTTTTACCAGTTTTTTATTAATTGTGCAATGATCAGGATCTGGCTGATGTGATGTTGAAGAGGCAAGGAAGGCTCTGACACCTTGGCTCTTCATCTTCGGAAAACCATTGTTGGATTTATTAAATTGATGAGGTGCTTGGATCAATAGTTGTGTTGAGGTGTTCACTACCCTTTGTGCTCTTGTAGTTACAACATGATCATCTTTGCGAAAATGCCTTTGCCCGACTTGACCCTTTCTTTCTATCTCATCACTACTCATGTGATGTTTCGCATTACTCTACCCTTTTTATCCTTGTCGAGTTCTACCCGATTCCTCCTGACGTGTGGAAAAATAGCATACAAACCCATAAGCCTGGATGTGAAGGGATCATGGTGGACGTGGCATAGCAACAGTGGTAATGATCAAATGAATGCGGAGGTGGTTTGGAGGATAGCGGAAATAGATTTTTGGAGGGGGTCTCAGGTGGTAAGTGGTAATAGAGAGGGGGGGTGCGAAATTGTGAGGGTTCGACACATGGAGGAGTGGGAAGTAATGGATCATTCCCATTTTGGACACCCCCCCTTGGTTGAAGAACGAGGGGGGTGCAAAAAGTGTTAAGGACCGTCAGATGCGGAGAAGATGAGCAGAGAAGGAGGAAAGGTGGAGGGCGATTAGAGGTGGAATGATGTGGCACACAGGTGGGACCCAACCCGCATCGCAATCGCAAGTTGGAAGGTTTTTTTATGGGCGGCAGAGACAATTTCTAAGCCTTGCGAAGTGCGACGTGCAGTGAGAATGGAGGTGGCATGGAAAAGAGAGGTGGGCCCGCCCGCAGATCACAGACTTTACCATATTCCTTAGTGTTAACCCTTTAAAATTGCAAAGTGAAATATCTGATCGGGTCCCACCCGTATCGCACATCACTGAGTTTAGATTTTATCGCATACCGCATATTTTGGGGTTTATCACATACCGCAACATTTAAATTTTATCACACATTGGCGATCGCAGGCTTTAATGGCGAGTGGAAATGCGGTAAGTTATTTTATTTGTGATGTGATGCGTGGAAAAGGGTGACGTGGTTGGAAGGGTCCCACTATATTGCGTCGACAGTGTTGAAAGGTGGCAAAATTTTCTGCAAAACGATAAAGAGTGCGAATGTGAAAAGGTAAGGAGGAGGTAAGGTTATGTATAATGTTATATGACACGGTTGTTTGATAGGTGGGTGGAGCTATAGCATTAAGACTTCGGACTTTGATTTATGTGGTTTTATAAAATGATAAGTTTGAAAGGTTATGTATGTGGGTCTCGGGGGTCTAAATTGGATTTAGAACGTTGGAGTTTAGAATTAGGAAAAATGAAGGGTAGGAAGAGGGTAGATGGCATGAATGGAAGCAGTATGGAGTTTTATCACCATCACACTTAATTAGTAACACTTTCCTCTTTCAACTGAACTGAAAGGCAGATATATTCATTTGATGCTCTTGACAGTCAGGATCTCCCATTATTTTTTTGAAAAAAAATGATAGCCATGGAATATTATTTTCAGTGTGAAAAATATAAGCAATAATCAGTCACCTGGTGACACTGTGAAATACAGGAGTCTAATCGTGGCTTGAGCTGGGGATGGAAGCTCTCTCAAGAGGTGTCAAGAACACCATATACTAGTGGCTTGATCCATTGGGCTGATCCCAAACCTACAACTTGATCTGCTACAAAACCTCTGTGGATGTCAACCTTCAAGCTGAAATTAACACTCTGCAAAACTGAAGTCTGTAACATACTTGTACTGAAAAAAAAACAACATTCTTGAACTAAGCTGGAAAAAATGCTCAGATTACTGAGCTTATTTGCACACCTACCTACCCTACCCTAATGAAATTGTTTCTGTTCTAAATGATACAATAATTCTAGTGTAGCCAGTCAAGTAGCAGCAGAAACATATGGACAACTTGATTGTCTGTCAATAAAATTAGCAGTATAACTTGATTATGTGTCCTCATAACCAAATTTATAATATGAAATGGAAACTAATGATGTATTTGATCCTTATAGAGAATAAATGTTTGAAAACTTGAGCTAAAAATAACCTCCATATAATCTGTTATAGGATCAATAAAAGAATGATGTATGATTTATGCTTCTAGGCCTTCAATGACGAGTTGATCAGTTATATCCTCAGTATTAAACCAAGAAACCTCATCTTCAGTTTGGTACTTGAAAGCACAATCATCCTCAATATGTAAGTCAAGAGGTAGTACAATTTCCTCTTGCTTAGGGGAAGGAAGAGTTTCCAAGAATTCTTGAGGATCTTGGAAATTATAGGACTGAATTTGAGAATTAAAAATTTCAATACCATTTTCATATCGTTCAACAACTACCTCCAAAAAACATCTTTTAGTTTTAGGACTAAATTTTCTTGATTTCAAAATGAGAAAGACAGCCACTAGAAAATATTTATCAAGCTGAAATTCAGATAACTAATTCCTGAATGCATTTAAAACTTCGCAAGATAGAATATCTACCACAAACATTGTCATCTTGTTTAGCAGGAAATCTATTCAGTATGTTGTGGAGTCACCATGAATGCTCAAAAGCCAGGTTCTTTGAATCATGGAGTCGCCATGTGAATAATTGCAGCCTTCTTGTGTCTCATCATTTTCCACCATCAGTAATCAGATATGAACTTTGATGTACTTTCTAAGGAAGATAAATTCATCCCCAGTGGAGCTGCCATTATTTTGTCACCCCATACTTCCAAAGGCTGAAGAGAGAACCACAGGGGGAAACATCAAACCACTTTGGAATCCAGGACCTAGCCTTCCTAGACTCAGAGAGGGATCTCTCTGTTGGATATATCTTTGTTTATAGGGGCATTTTAGGCTAGCTATTAGTGCATAGGTGTTTGTTTGAAGATTTTTGGTTGAGGCAGCAGAAGGGGGCCATTGGGCTATGGAGTCAAACAGGTGAAAATATATTCAAATGGATGAATAACTGAGGTCAGGTGAAACCAAGCAAGCTGGCCATGTCAATGGATCTTAACAGCTTGTGAAATGGAAAATAGGAGGAGATTAAGGTTCAACGAGAATGCAGAGCAGACCGTCTCTAAATTCTACATTCTGGTCTCAGAGGAAAACATAATGTATTATTTCAAGACTAAGTAGGGTACCCCATGGTAATCCTACACAAAATTTTCTATCCGTGGTAAAGAAAAGAAAACAGTATGAGAAAACAAGAGAATGACAAATTACATAAGGGAGGCACTTCACCACAAAACATGACACAAGAATCTGGAAAACAGCATATCCTTCATTCATCCACAAGAGAGTGCTTACAACCAGCTAAGTCTGTTACAATTTTTTTCCCTTCCGGGCCCCTCTTCCCTTCTACTAATGCATACCATATTTATAGAAAAACTTAAGTCGGTTAATCTGTCTACTGTAGTGATTATATTCAAGTAGAAATTGGACAAGTGGAAACATGCAGGTGGTGATAAGATGAGCTTGGCCTTCAACAATGGCTTTTATTAGTCCTTTATTAATTGTGCAATGATCAGGAACTGGATGATGTGATGTCGAAGACGTGAGGAAGGCTATGACACCTTGGCTCTTCATATTCGAACAACTGTTGTTGGATTTATTAAATTTATGAGGTGCTTGGATCAATAGTTGTGTTGAGGTGTTCAATTCCCTTTCTGCTCTTGAGTTAGATAGGCCTGGGACCAGAGAGATGTTGCCCAGCCACCCACGAAGCTTCCTGTCTCTTTCTTGTGCCCGCTCTTTCTTCTGCCCGTACCCTGCACCATATTATGCTGGAGAGAGAGAGTTTCATTCTTTCTCTATGTCCACTATGTTTCTCAGGGGAACACTTCATCTGGTACCAAGATCAAGGGGCAAGCGATAGCGATCAGTAGCACTTTGGAACAACAATCAAACCTGACCCAACTCCTACTGAACACTCATATTGACGTTTACAACAAAATCATCTTTGCGCAAATGCCTTTGCCCGTATTGACCCTTTCTTTCTATCTCATCAATACTGTGACGTTCTACATTACTCTACCATTTTTCTCCTTGTCGGGATCTACCCGAGTCCTCCTGCCATGTGGAAAAATAGTGCACAATCCCACAATCTCAGACGTGAAGGGATGACGGTGGAAGTGGCACAAAAGTAGTGGTAATGATCAAACGAATACGATGGTGGTTTGGAGGACAGCAGAAACAGCTTTTTGGAGGGATTCTCAGGTGGTAATTAGTAATAGAGAGGGGGTGTGAAATTGTGAGGGTACGACATGTGGAGGAGTGGGCGATAATGGATACCGCCCATTTCAGACCCCCCCCACCCCCCATGGTTGAAGACTGAGAGGTGTGCGAAAAGTGTTAAGGACCATCGGATGCAAAGAAGAGGAGAAGAGAAGGAGGAAAGGTGGAGGGTGATTAGAGGTGGAATGGCATGGCACATAGTCGGACCCGACCCACATCGCAATTTCAAGTTGGAAGGTTTTGTTATGGGCTGCGGAGGCAAGTGCTAAACCTCACGAAGTGCGACATGCGGTGAGAATGGAGGTGACATGGAAAAGAGAGGTGGGCCCACCCGCAGATCGCAGACTTTACCATATTCCTTAGCGCTAACCCTTTAAACTTGCGAAGTGCGATATGTGATCGGGTCCCACCCGTATCGCACATCACAGAGTTTAAATTTTATTGCATACCATAGATTTTTGGGTTTATCACATACCGCAACATTTAAAGTTTATCACACATCGGAAATCGTAGGATTTAATGGTGAGCGGAAATGTGGTAATTTATTTTATTTGCGATGCGATGCGAGGAAAAGGGTGACGTGGTTGGAAGGGTCCCACTATATTGTGTCAGCAGAGGTGAAAGGTGGCAAAATTGGCTGCTAAACAATAAAGAGTGTGAATGCGAAAAGGTATGGAGGGTGTAAGGTTTGTGGTATAATGTTATATTCCACAGTTGTTTGATGGGTGGGTGGAGCTATAGCATTAAGACTTTAGACTTTGATATATGTGGATTTATAAAGTAATAAGTTTGAAAGGTTATTTATGTGGGTTTCTAGGGTTTAAATGGGATTTAGAGTGTTGGAGTTCACAATTAGGAAAAATGAAGGGTAGGAAGAGGTTAGATGCCATGAATGGGGGCAGTATGGAGTTTGATCACCATAACACTTAATCACTAACTCTTTCCTCTTTCAACTGAACTGAAAGGCAGATATATTCATTTGATGCTCTTGACAGCCAGGATCTCCCTTTATTTTTCTGAAAATAAATGATAGCCATGGAATATTATTTTCAGTATGAAAAATCTAAGCAATAATCAGTCACCTGGTGATACTGTGAAATACAAGAGTCTAACAAATCTGATACTGAAGGGTGATGAGCAGCTCATAACTTCTTGCAAAGAGGATCTTGCAAGAGATTTTGAGATGAAGGACATGTGGCTCTTGCATTATTTCCTTGGCTTGGAAATATGGAAAAGAGATGGCGAGATATTTGTATCTCAAGGCAAGTATTCCAAGGATATTTTGATGAACTTCCACATGGAGGGAAGAAAACCCATGGAGACTCCTCTTGTAGGAAAATGGAGGAAGGATGATGCTACTTCAGGTGAGGTAGTGGATGCTATTGTTTACAGGAAGCTTTTGGGTTCACTTATGTATTTGGTGAACACACGACCAAACATATGTTGCGCAGTTAACGATCTTAATCAAGCTATGGTTAAGCCTACCAAGCTATTTTGGAAGGCGGGAAGCATGTTTTGAGAAATCTAAGGGGCACTACAGAGTATGGATTATGGTATAGAGGGATAGAGGGAGTGAAGCTTCAAGGATTCACTGATACAAATTGCGCAGGCAGTCCATCTGACAGGAAGAGAAAATCAAGGGGCATCTTCAACATAGGATCAATAGCATTTTCTTGGTACAACAGGAAACAAATATCAGTTGCACTTAGTTCAGCCGAGGCAGAGTACGTGGTAGCTAGTTAGGATGCATGCGAGTCCATCTGGATGAGGAAGATACTTGTTGGTTTGTTTTTTCATCATATGGATACGATGGTGATACATTGTGATAACCAGAGTTGCATAAAACTCTCGGTTAATCTGGTATTGCATGACAGGTCCAAGCATATTGATATCTGGTACCACCATATCAGAGATTGTGTTCAGAGGCACATTATGTTGTTGCAATACATTCCTACTGAGGATCAAGATGTAGACATCTTGAAGAAGTCATTGGCAAAGATAAAATTCGAATACCGCAGAGGCAGGATCAGGGTAGCTGATAATCCCTTTCTTGTTGAGAGGGAGTGTTGAAAATCAACAAGAAAATGTGTCTAATTTATTTTTCCATTAAATAAATTGTATTCTTATCTCATAAAAACGTGTATCAGTTAACTAAGTTAGAAAGACTGAGTTAGCTCAAGAATTTCAAGTTTAGGGTCAAAGGTAATGCATGTAGAGTGATTATATTATTTTGGGGGTCTAGTTGCAGTTAATTCACTAGTGTGGTGTGAGTGTAATCAGTTAACTCAAATTAATTGAGTTAAAATCAGTTTAACTAGTTCTAACTGAGTGATGAGCTAGTGAGAGGTCCAGTGAATTAAATTAGATTTATTCACAAGTAGTGATAAATCAGACAACTGATGATTCGCTATTATTAGCTGCATGCATGTCAACTTTGATGAAGACCCAGTTGAGACAAAGGTTAAAGGGAAGATAACTATCAATTGTATTATTAGAAAATTTCTCGGGTGCAGTTATAAAGCCACAGGATGCCCATGATGGATTGCGCAATCAAGGAATGTTGGAGTTCCTATTTAATAGGGATTTATTTCTCTAGGAATTGCGTGAGCAAGGCAGGCTGGAGGAAGGCAAGGAATTGGTTATGTGTTTGTCCAATTTTTCCTAGATCAGTGTGAGACGATTGGTAGGGTGTTGGAGATTATTGTGAGAAAGAATTCATTGTATTTCTTCATGATTCCTTTGCTTAATATACAATAGAGATAGAGAGGTTTTGAGAAGTTTCTTTCCCCAATAAAATCATGTGTTGTGTGATTGATTTACTCATTTCTCTTACTTGCATGTGATTGAGCGATCATGTTTTATATTCCACAAATATAGTAGAAGGATTCAGTATCTTGTTTTAGTACATTACATGATCGTATTGAATCCATTGATATAACTTCTACATGGATAACCTTCAAAAAAGGCATAAATAGGGCCCTGCCTGGTGTTCCCTGTGTAAAAACATGAAATAAATATTCTCCCCACTTGTTTCTCTCCCACACTTCAGTAAGTACTATGGAGAAAAACAAACAATTGTTGGGATGCAATTTGGAATGGAGAGGTGCATATTCTAGGGAGGCCTCTAAATCTTGGTGGTATTTATCTCATGAGGGAAATCTAAGGAATTTCGCTCCTTTATTTAGTCGAGGTGTCTAGCTTGCCATAAATAAAGCTATTTTTTAGATATTTTATCTGCCTCAACCCTCATCGCTTCTAAAATTATTTTTATTTATGTTCTTCTACCTACAAAGGAATCCACTTGTATCCCTTGAGTTATTTCTATTGAAGAAGTACACCAACAAATCCGTTGGTCATACCTCAATGGGGCTTCTGAAGAAAATAGAGTTTGGAGAGGAGGTTTAATTTTTTATCTCAGTTGTCAACATTTTTTGAAATTAAAAAATTGTTTGGGCATAGGAACTAATAATTTCACATAGCTTCTTTCTCTGAAACTCCTCCTTTATGGGAAATGGAAAAATATTGTTGCTCTCTTCAGGTATTTGGAGACTCTTTAAATTTCATAAATTGGTTAAATGTTGTTTAGAGATGTCACAACCAAACTTTTATTCCTATCCTTGAATAGATTTATCAGTTAAAACAATATTTTGATTTTATTTCTTGTTTCCATATATACAAGGAACGAAATTTTGATACATACATCCTATCTAAAGAAGGTGTTCGACAATATTTGGGAGTATGGTAGATCAATGGGTACCTAGCAGGGACAATTCATTCATATCAGCACCAATTTCTCACAGAGCTATGATTTCTCATTAAAGTCAAGGTATGCATACTACTTCTGATTTTTTTGCTTTATATTGCAGTCTTATCTAGTATATGTATTTTGTTCAAATAATATGGTAGTGGTGTTTATAACTTTCCATGCACTCATATAATGTTTACTTTAAACTCGGGCAGAATACTTAATAGGAGGACAAATTAGATATGCATGTTGATGATCACAAGGTCATTTTGTTCCCTTTTTGTATGAGCCCTAACTTTTGAGCTCCTATTTTTTAATGATGGGATGAATGTTACATGCATGTATGGATGTAAATTTTTATCTATTAATAAAAATAAAAAATAAAAAATTTCATAAAAGAAGAAAAATGGAAAACTACTAATCAAAATTAATTTTAATTATTTGCATGCAGGACTCCTTAGGTTTAATGTTGAAACTTAATTTTTCATTTCACTTGTTCTTGATCCCGTCCATTCTAAAGTTTGAACTTGGATGCTCTGATACGACTCCATAACACTCCCTCCCACCCCCTTGGATTAATTCTAATTGAATAGGAGGTGTTACTTTTAATCAACCCAAACTACATGGTCTCATTATGAATGTGGGATTGCAAAATTCCTTCTCACCCAAAGTGTGCACAAATAACTTTGGAAAACATCGTTGCATTTAGATTATCGAGAGATTTTTGGTGATATAAAATTTATCTCGATTTGATGGCCAAATCAAAATTTATGTTGACTTATGATAAATTTAAAGTGTTTCAATAAAAAAGGATTCTCCTCGACTAAAAATGAGCTCCACGGCGGCCGCATATGCTAGGGTTCCCAGATCTGGCCGCTACCATGGCCAGAAAGCTGCTCCAGCAGCTCTTCAGCCTCTAGCTGCTTTAGCACAGACAGGAAAAGGCAATGCGATTTCTCCCTTAGGATCCCCTTGGTAGATGTTGGCTGGCCCAGAGAAGGGTCGCAGCTCTTCAGACATGTTGCTCTGTGAGAAGGATTAGGGTGGCCCGGATTTGCAATGGTGAACACACCCAGGCTCCCATCGCCCCCCAAATCCATCAGGTTGCGCCAGTGGGACTACATCCAGACACTCCTATGCACAAAGTTGAGACAGCCACTACTCGCAATGGTGATACTCTGAAGGACTTATGACACCAACCATATCGGCATCTAGTTCCAACCAGGTGCAAGCCCAGCAATGCGTCTTATGTAGCATCCTGCACAGATCTCAAGCTAAAGGGTTTCATAATGAAGGACCCCATCAACATTTGTGCAAGTCGGATCAACTCCCCCTTCCAGATCCAAATCATACTCCTCAACGACAAAATGCAGCTCTGTTGGGTTCGATCTACAAATCGAGTGAAAATTATAACGCATGTCCTTGAACATAATCTAAGGATCCCTTCTTTCATGCAGGGACTCCTATACAGAGGTAAATAGCTCGAGAACCCCCTCTCGCTCTCTTTTTACAACATTGAGAAAAATGCTACTTTAGTTTTGTCCCTCTATCTACGAGGAAGGGTTTCCACATCCTCTCACAACTGACTTTTCTCTGCAAAGTTTTCCATTTGCAGCAACCTAAGAAAGCGGCTCCTCCTCCTGAGGCTCCCAAGCCCTTTTTAGTGGAAAATTTTGAAGATATACCAGAAATTTAAACCTCCCCGCCTACAGTGGATGATTAGTTTCAGCAATATGCAAAAAGAGCCATAATCTACCAATTCAATGGATTATGGCCACGCTCAGTAGATATCTATCAATGGGTTCACACTACTTGGACCAATAACACCCAGATTTTATTTTTCTCAAATGGTTTCTTCATAGTCATGTTTGCTTTTGAGGAGGACTACCAAAGAGCTCTAACAGGAGGACCTTGGTTCTGGGGAAAAGCCGGGCTATTCCTCACACCATGGTTCCCGGACTTCGACCCCTCCACGGCCATCATCACCAAGCTTCCTATTTGGGTCAGGCTCCCAAATTTACCAGCCCCTCTATGGCACTATTCTGTCTTTCAAGGAATCGGAAATACTTTAGGCCGATTTCTAGCAATGGACACCTCCAGGGAGGACACAGGCATATACACCTTCGGTAGAATATGCGCAAAAATAAACTTCAGCAAAGGATTTCCAGATCAAATCATTCTCAAAGTGGGATACTTCCATTGGACACAGACCCTAGATTATGAGAAGATCGCCTTCAGATGCCACCACTGCCACCAAAGAGGACACCTCCAGAATTCATGCTCCTCCTTCCTGGCCTAAAAGAAGAAGAGCGTCCTCAAATCAAACTCCAAAATCTGGAAAAATTGTGTCCCGTCGCCCATGTATGACATCAATTCCTTAAACTCGAATGAGGAATATATTAATACAGATGTTGAGGTTGCAAAGCAAGACAAGGACATGACCTCGACAGACCCTGATATGCCCACTAGTCCCTCGAATGCACAGAAACGGTCTCATGAAACCTCCTCCTCAGATTCGGATAAGGAGCCCACTCCTCTAAACACCAACTGGCTCCAAGTGGTACTAGCCCAACAATCCCAGGATGGCTAGGTCAGATTTTCAAAAAATAAAGAAAAGAAATTTCATACTGAGGAAACAACCCACTCGGGGTAGTTTCCAGTGTTTGTCTTGTAGCTCCTATGTTATTTTGTTTGTATCTCTTTCCTCTCTCTTGACTACTCCATGGGACCGAGGTTGAATTTTCTTCGTTTCTGGTCCCTAGTTATCTAGCTTCTATTTTGTGTAACTCATCTTGTACTATTCTCTCTTTTAATATAAATAAACTAATTTACGAAAAAAAAAATTATGTTGACTTAAAGATCGAGCCCTTTCAACCTTGCGACATTAACATGCTCCACCACGCAGAGCTACCAAGTGGCATACATGGCTCTACCATGTTACTCATAATGCAGCATGGCTGCACCATATTAGCGCTCCTAGTTCCTTCATGTCAAACTTGGGAAATTTCCTTTTTAACCTCTGCGATGCTACAAAAAATTTTCACGTTAATTACTGGGAAGCTTCTCATTACATGGCTTCCATATACCATAGCTCTTGTTGCAATAAACTCTAAAAAACATCATCGATGGTAAGCGATTCACAATGACGTGGCTCCCAAACATGTAAAATTCCACATTAATTCCACATGGCAACAACATGTTACCTAGGTAACACATCAACCTAATCCTCCACACCACCCACTTCCATTACGTCTTGCTAACATCATGTTGACATCAGGGTGACGTCAACCTACCATGTGGCATCTCCTCATGATGTCATGTGTCACCTCAGAATGAACCCCTTATTCATTCAAAAATATTTTCCCTATATTCCATTTGTGACAATGTCAGCATGCCATGTCAAAAACTTCACCACGTCACATTCCTCATCATCGAAAATCCTATGTGGCAACCATGTAGCCTTGCCCTGCCTATGTGGAATCCTCCACTTCAGCTCAAGTCAAGGGTCCCACTAGTTACAAGACCTTCATTTAATTTAATGATTCTACATTACAATAAAATTTTAGGTTAAGGCGAGACTTCTTTGTTTCTTGTCATTTCCCCTTCTTTGTCCCCCCCCCCACCTAGAGATAGATATTTTTCTTTCTCACCATTATTCCATATCACTTAATGGTCCTTAGTGACACTGGGTGTGGCGCGACATAAAATTTCACCTCAAGTAACTATGAATTTCCCCCATCTCGCGGAAACATATCTTTTTCCCCACAAAACGTGCTTGCTTTCATTCCTTGAGATATGCATCTCATTGTTTGTTTGTGGGAAAGACTTCCCATTGCACCCCGTGCCCCCCATCAATAACACCAGGTCTCCATAGTGTCCAATGCACATAATTTGGAGAGGATGGCACGACAAATATTAATGTTATTCACCATATTTGAGTACTAAATAAGTAATTAACACACGATTAGTACTAAACCCCTAGTCTTCACCACGTCTAATATATTTTGTTATGTCCATCAAGGGCTTATCTAGCCTTTTAATTCAGACCAAGGTCTCTATAATACATGGACTTGGAAGTCCTAAGGATTCATAGGTATTTCCCAAACTTTTCTTGCAGTCAAGTGTTGCTCGACCGCTAACGTTCCTATTTATTTTCCTACAATAAACATAATAGAAACTAGTTTTTTGATCTGATAATTACTTCTAATGATCTTGAATTAATTTATTTTGTGCCACATATATCATTAGGAAATTATACAAAGAAAATTTCAACAATAATGTATCGAAAAAAATACAAACAAATAAGATCATAAAGAGACAACAAATTTTCCATGGGAAACCCAAACTTGGGAGAAAACCCAACAAATCTTGTTCTAGGAGAAATTCTTCTTCAACAAGGTTTACAATAAAATATATAGAAACATGTGCCAAAATCAAGTCTAAACTTTAGTCATTTCATCCTATTTCTACTCCCATAAGTGTCTTCTATATAAGAGAGATGATGAGTGAGTGATTCAAATGAAGTATAACAAATAATATGTATATATACTAGTCTAATGGTTTCTTTTTCCCCAAGGGATACACCCTTTCATGGTGGGGCTGACTTGTCCTTTTTAGTCTACATGAAACCCAAAAACTAAATTTTATTTTATTTTAATTTCCATAATTTTTCTAGGTCAACTTAATATTCCTTTTAGCATACGAGAAGAACTCCTGATTTTACACAAAAATAAACACTCCCTCTTAGCAAGGGAAGTATTCTCCTTGGTTGCAACAGATTCTCCTTTAGCTAAATTTTCTCCTTTATGTTTGAAGTTTTTCCATAATATGCTCATATGTGGATATTTACTAGAGCTCTCATACTCCTCTATATATCATGTCTTGGATGAAGTGGCCTAGCCATGTCCTTTTAGCTTCTGAAGCTAGTCTTCCTATGGTAGTCCTCGTTGCTCCCTCTATCTCAAAAGAAAGACCTCCTACCACTGTTGCTCCCTCTACCATGTAAGAAATGCATTATGATATTTTTGCTCCCTTTTACTGGGAGAACCATATTGATACAAGCCTTTCTTTTTTCTTCCTAATTTTTTCATTCGCTGTCAGAATCATTGCCTTGGAAGCCTTCACAGTGTATCTACAAACCTAATTTAGGAGGCCATGGAAGAAAAAATTACAACCAAGCAAAAAAATGCAAAGGAAATAGGCTCACCAAGGAAAACTAAAAATAATTAAGGGAGAAATATATGAAGTACTTATCTCTTGACTAAGGAAGAAATTGTTGAGGATTGTGGGAAATTGTCCACTCATTGATCCTTTCCGACATGCAGAAATCAATGAATTCCACTGCAATCTCATCAATCTTAGATTCCTTCATCTTATTTTTAGGTGGTTTCTCATCCTTGTCTTCTTCATTAATTTATTCTAGGATCTTACCCCATGAACTTCAATAAAGGTTGTAACCTTCAAATCTTCTCAAGGGTTTACAAACTCTAAGCCTTCCAACGCAAGCATAAATACTCCAAAATTAATACATCAATAAATACTCCTCGACTCCCTTTGGCTCTAGAATAGCTTCCTTATAAAACTTGCCTTACATTCTAGGCTTGTTCCTTCAACCCACGATCTTTAGTACCACTTGCTATCCTTTCCAAAGATATGGCATTCAACACTGATATTCTAAGACGTGATTATAATAACAAAGTTATGACTGACACTGTAAATATTAATCACAATTTTGTTGTCAATAGATTTTAGATTCATTCCAATCCACAAGAAAATGAGAACGTCCCGCTATAAAGTGGTAAAACTAGTGCCTAATCAACAATCCTCAAAATTAAAGAAAGATACCAACATTATAGGCACTAGTATTACATGAATGGGCCAATTTTTGAGAGCTTCAATGTCTCACCATTCTAAATCATCAAAATACATGTAATACATGATTTAGGTTTTGGTTCAGATCCTTAGAACCATCATGGAGATCAGATAATAACCCAACTTGAGACAAATATTCTTCATTGTTTCACAATAAACTCTACAAAGATACGAGTGTCAAACCCTCAAATAAAAATTCATGAATTAAATGTGATCTTTAGAATTTTATGTTGGGTCAATTGGGATACTTTTTCATTTATTTAACTCGAGTGATATTCAACACCATAATCAACCCAAAAAGTTGGAAAGAAATGGAAGAAAAAAACCTCATATGTACCTTTATAGGGCATGGACCTATTAACACATTCTACAGAATTCTTTTGTCCACAAACTTTAGCTAGTCTTGGTTTCCCACTTGGAAACCCTAGGCATGATCTTCACAACAAAATCATACACTCAGGCTGATTCTTTAGTCCTTGTATACCTCACCGACTACATTTATTTTGAAAAACTATAGGGAATGGGGCAAAATATGTTCCACAATTATTCTTCAAAACTTGAGCATAATCGAAAAATTCTAATGAACCATATGATGTACAACTCCAAACAAGAGAACATTTTCCCTCTACATCCCTAGCAACTATTAGAGTCTTGAACGTGCTATTGAATAGAACAAACATAAAAGAGCCTCCAAAGTGATTCAGTCCAACATCTTGATTGTTCCCGTCTACTATTGTATCCAACATTCAACCATGATCATTTATAGCACATCCACAACAATATACTTATTACCATGCCTCAAAAATTATAACTATGATTAGTATTACATGATTAGTAGCAATATTCAATGTTTCATTAATAGAATTAATCACACAATTATTTTCACAATATACATGTGTCACACATCTCAATAGATCCCAGTGCTTTAGATCAGCAAACATTCATTACACCAAATCATTTATTACACAGGTTGTCTCATCCTATCAAAATTTCTCCCTTCACAACGTCATAACTTGGATACTATCAAAGGAGAAATAGATTACTCGATGCTTTCTTGATCAAATCATCTACTTCAACACTTTGTCTCAACTCTATTATCCCTCTCACGGACTTTACAACCCTCAGTTTTTATCTAAGACATTTTGGCCCCGCTCTTAGGGATACGTCATCCCGTGACTAGCCTTCTTGAGGACCTAATAATTCCTTGGTCAGATTGTGCTAGATTGCAACTTGTTTTAGGCCTATTTTACCCATGCGGTTCACAGCCCCATGGAACTTAGCCCTTTTGGTTCCTTCTCAGTTGTATTAACAAACCTCTTTCCCAACTCAAATAGCCTTCTTCTATTACCTCAAACTATCGGAATGGTTGTTCTAGCCTTGATCAAACCACAGAAGAATTTTTGCCTTATTTAGAGTTGTTCTTCTTGCACAAGTGAGTCCATCCAAATTATCTTAAATGGATGTTGTTTTCAACAAGGATCTAATACCATGTCCATTTTTCTATAATAAACACAACAGAAACCAATTTTATGATCTAATAATTACTTCTAATGATATTCAATTAATTTATCTATGTGCCACATATATCATTAAGCAATAGTATACAATGGAAATCTCAATAGTAATATAGAAAAAACAATAGAGACAAATAAGATCATAAAGATACAACCATGCATAATAGAGACAAAAAAATTTCCCTGGAAAACCCAAACTTGGGATAAAACCCAACAACTCTTCTTCTAGGAGAAATTCCTCTTCAACAAGGTTTACAAAAAATATCTAGAAATTAGTGTCAAAACCAAGTCCAAACTTTAGCTATTTCATCCTATCCCTACTCCCACAAGCATCTTCTATATAAGAGATATGATGAGTGAGTGAGTCAAATGAATTGTCACATCGTGTGTATATATACAATTATAATGGTTGGATTTACCCCAAGGGATACACCCTTTCATGGTGGGATTTACTTGTCCCTTTCGAGCCTACATGAAACCCAAAAATTAGAGTAATTTTATTTTAATTTCCATAACTTTTAGAGGTTGATTTAGGAGGCCTTTTAGCATGTTGGAATACCTCTAGATGCTATACAAAAATCAACAATTCCAAGATCCATACACAACCATAACACCTCACTAAGTTAGCCTCATGCCTGCTCAGAGGCTCCATATCAAGTCAAGTCGTGGCTACCACTATTTTGCGAACACAAATACGAAAGTAACACATTATACCACATAATGGATCCCAACAACCTTTCATTTCACATATGAATTGTACATTGCATCAATCATACTCAATAAATAAATATCCATTATATCCATAACGTATCAAATAATGAAAATCACACACAATAATAGATTATTTGAGCACACCATGCACTCATACAAGACAATTTAAATAGCTATGTAACTTAGGAAATACAAGACCATGTAAATAGCTATGTAACTTAGGAACCTACCAGCAACCCCAGGGATCTGCATGTATCTCACACCATGAGAATAATTATATATCCATTTGAATGAAAATATATATGAATACCCATTCCTTCACTAATTATGCATAACATATTAGATAAAGTTCGTTGAACAACCACACATCTTTAGGTAACTAGCTTTGTATCTCATGCAGCCAAGAACAAGCAAAGAGGTCCACGATCCCCACATCACCATTAAAATATAATAGTAGGAATTCATTGTGGACATACAGGGATATCAATAGTTCTTTCAAGGTTGGAGCAAGTCCACTGACACAAAATGTAAGTTGGACCACTTAAGAGACAACCCACAAGCATGGTTATAACAGGTATTTTTCCAATCTCATAACAACAAAAATTGACTACAATTGCATAAAATAACAAGATAGTTCCTAGTTTCTTTAAGGTCACCAGACATAGACACACCAAACCTCCTATAATGAATTAACAAGGCTACAAGCCCATAGCTTAGGAAACTTATATTCACCATAAATATGCTATATAGCTAGTCAACCATGGCTATGCAATAAATCTAGCATTCTTACTTAGATATTATAGGAATACTCATTAGTCATTCATGATACAAGTATATACAAGAAAAATTTATCTTATTAGTTTTGAAATGGCTGGAAATTAAAGGAGGGAATTTAACTCTCCAACCAACTATAGGCCAGTTGCGCAACAATCTTTCGTGTGGCTAACTATTGGATAAATTTGTCATTGATTTCAATAAGAGGGCATCCAAGTAGCATTGTTGAATCTATCCCTATGTTTCATTGATGATGCAAAGCCCTATAAATTGGAAATCCCTCAGTTTTTTATGGCTACATCTTTCCCTAACCCTAATGTTGCATGGAAAATATCTTTCCCTAACCCTAATGTGGATGTAAAATATCTTATTGGCTCTAGCCCTAAAGGTATTTGATGAAACCCTAGGTCTATGCCCTAGCATGATTCATTGCTCAGGTTGACCTAAAATCCCTAGCATCCTAGTCCTTAAATTTTAAGAAGCCCTAGCTCCCATGTCCATGAAACATTACCTTTGTTTGATACCCTTGTACATGTCCCTTTCAAGATATCCTAAAGGTTTCCTATAAACCTTTATTCCTAAAATGTCCTAAATTCATTTAAAAAAAAAAAAATTAAAGGACTATCTCTTTAACCCTCCTATACCATCTTCAACAAGGGTTGAAGACCTTTTAATCAAGCCCTTACTTGCCCCCTAACTCTTAGCCAATTCAAGGAAATTAATTTTTGAATTTTACATGTTAAAATAGAGAAATAAATTCCCCTAGCCGACTTATGTAAGCTCACTACGACATAATGCACACCTCCAAAAGTTTTGTCCCTTCAAATGGAAAAAAAACTATAAATACAAGTTATGTAAAATTTGTTTTTGGAGCATATCGGTGAAGATAAGGAAAATCACAGTGCAAAACAAGGACTGCAACGAGAATATAGTTTGTGGAATACTACATTATAATTTGTGGGAAAAAATTTTCAGATAATATTTGGATCTGCTTCTATGGAAAAATAAAATTTGGCTCGGTGATAATTGTATAGAATAATAATTCATACTTCTCTCTCTGCGATTCAGACAAATGATAAAAAAAAAACTTTTTTTTGGACCTGTAAAAGAGGCTAATCTCAGCCTACAACCTCGACCTCTTATACCTGCAATTTCAGCTTAGAAAATCCTGAAATTTCAGCTTTGTGGTAGGCCTACAATTTGGCCTATTATAGGCCTAAAAATTAACCCTCTTCTATGGAGAACTCCAGCTATATGGCTACCACCTCAGGCTTATAATTCAGTATTATCTATGGATTACCAAGATTTTTTGTGTATGTTGAAAAAATCATACCTATGATGATCTGAATTTTATGCAGGAACGCAACAGAATACACATATAGCCATAGATACAGAGATGTAGCGGAAATAATGCTTCATTTTATTAATAAAACAAATGACTGAAATAAAATAGCTAGGGTGTTGGTAGCATATCTCTAAGAAGAGATGTGGTGGATACAGGCCTCTGAACTGTGTTACAATGAGACATAATGGAAATGAATGAGCTAGGGTACTGGCAACGCTTATCTCTGAGAAGAGATGTGTCGGCTACCAACCCTTGAATTGTGTTACAATACAGACATGATGGGAAAAAGTGAGCTAGGGCACTGGTCGTGCTTATCTCTGAGAAGAGATGTGTCGGCTCCCATCCCCTTGACTGTTTTACAATGAGGCTCGAAGGCCTATTTATTGTTGAGAAACAATGTAAAATATGAAACGTCCAAAAACCTAACCCTAGGAGATGAAGCACCAAAACTATGGGTCCCGTTTGGGTAAATTGGTGTTTCAACTTCCCAGGGACGTAACTTTGGCATCCGATCTCCATTTGACACACTCAATAGCTCGTTAGAAATATTAATCTTAAATATTTTCCCAAAAAATGTTGTTTAGGGCCTCAAAACAGCTTCGGAAGTTCAGGACCCAAAAAACTGCTAAAAATAGTAAGTTGTGCTGTAACTTACAAACTGAAAGAACTAATGGTGGTGGTTCAAATGGACTCGATGGGTGGCCACCAATAACCACCTGGATCATTAAGTCCCCAAAACGGCTCCGGGAGTGCAGGACCTGAAAACCTGCTAAAAATAGTAAGTTGTGTTGAAGCTGAAAAACTGAAAGAATTGATGCTGCAGGTCCAAATGGAATAGGTGGGAGGCCACCGATATCCACATGGATCATTCCTCCCTCCTTAGGGAGCAATGGTCTCCATTGCGTTAAGTTCCTCCATGGGAGGGGAAATTTTGCTGAACTTGGTATTAGATCTGTCAAGGATGTCGCAAACCTGTTGGCAGATGTGTTGGATGTAGATGTGTCGTCGGTGGGCAGCCATTGAAGGATCTGGTCAAAGTTATCCATCATCGCGTTCCTTTGTTTCTCAAGGGCATCCTCGAGCAAGTTTTTGATAGGATCTCTTACTTCCTCATTTTTCTTTCCTTCTGCTATGGGGGGTCGTTGGGGTTGCGAGGTTGAACTCCTTATACCCTGGCCGCATTGGGGACATGAAGAGAAATACAGATAAATATCATACTGCTTTGATACCACTGATCTAGATTTTATGCAGGAACGCAACAGAATACACATATAGCCATAGATAAAGAGATGCAGCGGAAATAATGCTTCATTTTATTAATAAAACAAATGACTGAAATAAAATAGCTAGGGCGTTGGTAGCATATCTCTGAGAAGATATGTGGAGGCTACAGGCCTCTGAACTGTGTTACAATGAGACATAATGGAAATGAATGACCTAGGGTACTGGCAACGCTTATCTTTGAGAAGAGATGTGTCGGCTACCAGCCCTTGAACTGTGTTACAATATAGACATGATGGGAACAAGTGAGCTAGGGCACTGGTAGCGCTTATATCGGATAAGAGATGTGTCGGCTTGCAGCCCCCTGACTATTTTACAATGAGGCTCGAAGGCATATTTATTGTTGAGAAACAATGTAAAATCTAAAACGTCCAAAAACCTAACCCTAGGAGATGAAGCGCCAAAACTGTGGGTCCCGTTTCTGTAAATTGGTGTTTCAACTTCCCAGGGACGTAACTTTGGCATCTGATCTCCGTTTGACACACTCAATAGCTCATTAGAAAGATTTATCCAAGGACTACAACTTTTTAGTGAGAAATACCCATTTTCCCAAAAAACGTTGTTAGGGCCTCAAAACGGCTTCGGAAGTTTAGGACCCGAAAAACTACTAAAAATAGTAATGTGTGCTGAAACTTACAAATTGAAAGAACTGATGGTGGGGGTTCAAATGGACTCGGTGGGTGGCCACCAATATCCACCTAGATCATTAAGTCCCAAAAATGGTTCCGAGAGTGTAGGACCCGAAAACCTGCTAAAAATAGTAAGTTGTGTTGAAGCTGAAAAAGTGAAAGAATTGATGTTGCGAGTCCAAATGGAATAGGTGGGAGGCCATCGATATCCACCTGGATCATTCCTCCCTCCTTAGGAAGTAATGGTCTCCATTGCGTTAATTTCCTCCATGGGGGGGGGGGGATTTTGTTGAACTTGGTATTAGATCTGTCCAGGATGTCACAGACCTGTTGGCGGATGGGTTGGATGTAGATGTGTCGTCGGTGGGCGGCCATTGAAGGATCTGGTCAAAGTTATCCATCATCGCGTTCCTTTTTTTCTCAAGGGCATCCTCGAGCAAGATTTTGATAGGATCTCTTGCTCCCTTATTTTTCTTTCCTTCTGCTATGGGGGGTCGTCAGGGTTGCAAGGTTGAACTCCTTTTACCCTGGCCGTGTTGGGGACATGAAGAGAAAAACAGAGAAAGAGCAGACCACTCTGATACCACTGATCTGAATTTTATGCAAGAACACAACAGAATACACATATAACCATAGATATAGAGATGCAGCAGAAATAATGCTTCATTTTATTAATAAAACAAATGATTGAAATAAAATAGCTAGGGCGCTGGTAGCATATCTCTGAGAAGAGATGTGGCGACTACAAGCCTCTGAACTGTGTTACAATGAGACATAATGGAAATGAATGAGCTAGGGTACTAGCAACGCTTATCTCTGAGAAGAGATGTGTTGGCTACCAGCCCCTGAACTGTGTTACAATAAAGACATGATGGAAACAAGTGAGCTAGGGCATTAGTAGTGCTTATCTCTGAGAAGAGATGTGTCATTTCCTAGCCCCCTGACTATTTTACAATGAGGATCAAAGGCCTATTTATTGTTGAGAAACAATGTAAAATCCAAAGCGTCCAAAAACCTAACCCTAGGAGATGAAGCGCCAAAACTGTGGGTCCCGTTTGGGTAAATTGGTGTTTCAACTTCCCGAGGATGTAACTTTGGCATCTGATCTCTTTTTGACGCACTCAATAGCTCATTATAAATATTTATCCGAGGAAGACCCATGTTGCTCCCCGTTTTCCCAAAAAACGTCATTTAGGGCCTCAAAACAGCTTCAGAAGTTTAGGACCCTAAAAAATGCTAAAAATAGTAAGTTGTGCTGAAACTTACAAACTGAAAGAACTGATGGTGGGGGTTCAAATGGACTCAGTGGGTAGCCACCAATATCCACCTGGATCATTAAGTCCCCAAAACAGCTCCGGGAGTGCAGGACCCGAAAACCTGCTAAAAATAGTAAGTTGTGCTGAAGCTGAAAAACTGAAAGAATTGATGTTGTGGGTCCAAATGGAATAGGTGGGAGGCCATCGATATCCACCTAGATCATTCCTCCCTCCTTAGGAAGCAATGGTCTCCATTGCATTAAGTTCCTCCATAGGGGGGGGGGGTTTTTCTGAACTTGGTATTAGATCTGTCCAGGATGTCGTGAACCTGTTGGCGGACGTGCTGGATGTAGATGTGCCGTCGGTGGGCAGCCATTGAAGGATATGGTCAAATTTATCCATCATTGCATTCCTTTGTTTCTTGAGGGCATCCTCGAGCAAGATTTTGATAGGATCTCTTGCTCCCTCATTTTTCTTTCCTTCCACTATGGGGGGTCGTCGGGGTTGCGAGGTTGAACTCCTTATACCCTGGCTGCATTGGGGACATGAAGAGAAAAACATAGAAAGAGCAGACTGCTCTGATACCACTGATCCAGATTTTATGCAGGAATGCAACAGAATACACATATAGCCATAAATACAGAGATGCAGTGGAAATAATGCTTCATTTTATTAATAAAACAAATGACTGAAATAAAATAGCTAGGGCGCTGGTAGCATATCTCTGAGAAGAGATGTGGTGGCTACAGGCCTCTGAACTGTGTTACAATGAGACATAATGGAAATGAATGAGCTAGGGTACTGGAAACGCTTATCTCTGAGAAGAGATGTGTCGGCTACCAGCCCCTGAATTGTGTTACAATATAGACATGATGGGAACAAGTGATCTAGGGCACTGGTAGCGCTTATCTCTGAGAAGAGATGTGTCAGCTCCCAGCCCCCTTACTATTTTACAATGAGGCTCGAAGGCCTATTTATTGTTGAGAAACAATTTAAAATCTGAAACGTCCAAAAACCTAACCCTAGAATATGAAGCGCCAAAAATGTGGGTCTCGTTTTCCCAAAAAATGTCGTTTAGGGCCTCAAAATGGCTTCGGAAGCTCAGGACCTAAAAACTGCTAAAAATAGTAATTTGTGTTGAAACTTACAAACTGAAAGAATTGATGGTGGGGGTTCAAATGGACTCGGTGGGTGGCCACTGATATCCGCCTAGATCATTAAGTCCTAAAAACGGCTCCAGGAGTGTAGGACCTGAAAACCTACTAAAAACAGTAAGTTGTGTTGAAGCTGAAAAACTAAAAGAATTGATGTTGCGGGTCCAAATGGAATAGGTGGGAGGCCACCGATATCCACCTGGATCATATTATGATTGCAGAGAATCTAAGACATGTGTAAGCCTCATAATTTATGAAGAAACCCTTGGGTACATATCTGTGGAGAATAGATTGTAACACCCTCCTCCCACATATACCCAAGTAACCGACCATCCGAGGTAAACATGTGATGAAGAGTTACTATGATCTGATTCAACATCCTAGGTGACCTTAAGGAAGTGGAATCGATGAAAACACATCAAACATACCTTCCACATCAGCAACATAACTCCTATGAGCCAACCCAACCACTCAACTATCCAACCCCTGGGTCCCACTAAGATTTTAGACTATTTTATTCCCAAACACTCCATTGATATGGGCAAGGGTGTGGCTGGGAGGCTCTGGAAGCTCCCACAACATGGGCTCACGTGCTTCCAGGGAATTTTTCCCACAGACTTGTGCCAACGTCCCCGGGATTTGATCAAATTTTTTAGGCCCAGAGCCCATATCACTGCCCATAACTCAATGAAAATTTCATAAATGGAATATAAAAATGGAATAATGTTGCATAAGTAGACACCTGAATAAGGACTTGACTGGACCCTACTAGCCATGACAGCCATTTCGTTAAACATGTCACAAATAGGTAATCTACAGGTTTAAATAACATATCTGAGCATAGGGGTCTCATACTTATCTAAGAATCGCTAAGAAGAATTGTTGCCTCATCGCTTTAACTACATTATCATCTATTTGGGCATAAATGCATTGTTTATTCATTTTCCAATAAAAACATGATGAGATCCATACATCATCTTCATCATTAAACACAATCATAACCAACATATAAGCAACAGAAATGACATTCATATAAGCCACATTATAACAAGCATATTTACTCATCAATACAAGATGAAAATATCTCTTATTGCCATAAGCAAAATGCAACCAAGTTTTGGACTTCCACGTTCCACCCGACCCTAGACAT
The DNA here is from genome assembly GCA_034641835.2 of Pinus albicaulis. Taxonomy (NCBI): domain Eukaryota; kingdom Viridiplantae; phylum Streptophyta; class Pinopsida; order Pinales; family Pinaceae; genus Pinus; species Pinus albicaulis. Next base: position 356,225,240 of record CM076575.1, read on the forward strand.
GGCTGAGTTAAATCTCTCTTCATCCAGTCACCCCCGTGCCATATTCCAAGCATGAATGTGGGATCTCATAAACCAAATCCATCAAAACCAAAAACAGGGCTTCCAAAGGAAAAACCACCTCAACCCTCAACTAGTGATTCCACCTCACGGTCGGACATCAAAACCATCATGGATTGGTCTCTACCTAAGTGGTTCCAGGGCTCCAGAGAATTTGTTCCAGCCAGGGCTTCCAGGACTAGTAACTTAACCCACAGTTGTCACCAAGCTTCCAGAGCGTTTGTCCAACGAGGGCTTCCAGGACTAGTAACTCAACCCACCTAGGGCTTCCATATCATTTATCTAACCAAGCCTTCCAGTACTAGTAACTCAACCCGAGATGTTATAGGGCATCCAGAGTGTTTGTACAACCAAGGCTTCTAGGAACTAAAAACTCAACCCACAGCTAAAGGAACATGAGAACCAACCAAAAAACAAACAATGAAATGAACCCACAACATGCATGTTCCATGCATGCCAAAACTAGCAATTAAACCATACATGCAACTCAATACCTGCAAATAAATTCATATGTAGTTTTCGATCCCAATGGCCTCTTGCACTTTCATGTCTTTCCTTTTCCTTCTTGCTCCAAATCCAAAGTATGTCAAACTCCTCCAAGAGTGCTCCAATAAAACTAATTATCCAAGAGTATGAGAGAGAGAGAGAGAATAGAATGAGAGGCATAAGTGTGAGCAAAATATTGCACACTGATCCTCATAAGCCTTTTTATCAATAAGGCCTCTATTTTCTTTATTTTCCATTATTTTCCTTCAATATCCTCCTCACATGAAACGTGTGACCTTTCACCTCCCTTTTCTCCTATTTTTCATTATTTTCATAAATAAAATGCCAATTAATGCCTCATGCCTTTCTAAAGCCTTTTCCATTTCCTTTAGCCATAATAATTGAAATGAACACCCTCTAGTATGTTTTTCCCACCATTCATCTTGGAATACGTGTCCCATGACCTTGGTCTTATATTTTTTTTTACATGGATTTTTAACTAAGGTTGTTATTAAACCCTCCCATTTGGGGGAACAGAGTCCTCGGTGTTCAATGACACCTATAAACCAACAACTACTAAAAACAAAACATACTACCTATGGAGTTTTATAACATAGCTCGTTGCAGTATTTACAATGACCATTGTTGAACATGAAAAACATACCGTTTACTGGAGATTTATAACACAAATCATTGTAGTATTTACAATAATAACTACATATACACCCATAGGCATTTTCTTCAACCATAAAATAACCATACTCTTTATGTAGCTTTATAAATCCAACTTGATACAATATTTACAATGATCTATACATATACATATATGCACATTATCTCAACAAGAAAATAAAAGGATACGATGCATGTATATACAACAAGGGAATCCAAAGGCTCACACCTCCACCCTCAAATTAATACCAGGATTCACTTCCTTCCCAGGAATTCCAGAATCCACTATGAAATTCAAATTCTGGATCCAATGTCAAGCGCTACAATCTTGTGCTATTGTACCCTCAATGAATAGTTAGTGTCTCATTGTTCCAGGTTACTCTCCCAATGTGCATCTGATTCCATATGGAAATGCTAATGACCAAAAAAAATCCATCCCATACCTTCCCTTCCATGCTATACAGTCCCTCATGCAATCCGGTCACCCCCTTTCATGCAGTCACACACCTTCCAAGTTTCACTGGCACCCCCATCTTGGGAATTCCATCCCTTAGCAAGGCTTCCTCGCATCAGAAGATACAAAAACCAAGGCATATCCCTACCTCAAAACCATCATAGTGGTCACATCAATCTCATGGCAATGAATGGACACTATTGGGTACCAGTGTCCCACATTGGTCCTAATCCTGAGGTGCTTTACCAGCATATTATTGCATGTTTCAATTCCTTTTCTTGTTGCTGCTAATGCTTGCAATTAGTTTCAACCACCCAACCCGGTATTTTTGTGCTTCCTGTGCCAAGCACATAACTTCCATTAGATTCAAAATAAATTGAAATAAATCCACATCATACCTCATTGGTAGCTCATCAATAAGGTACACTTGTGATTTTGTTCACTTCCTATCACAACAAGTCAAACTAGTTGTTTGATAAAATCATCATGTATAAACATATCACATCTAGTTAGCACAAAACGCAGCCATCATAAATTAAAACCATATATTACATGTAACCATCATAAATCGTAATCATAGATCACAGGTAATCATCATGAGTCAGAATCACAATTCACATTCATAATAAACTAAAATAAAATATCGATACTTATCCTTCATCGGTCCTTACTTCTGCCTTTGTTATTTCTATACACACACTAGATTGGATGCCGCACCCAAAAAGCACCCAATGTATTTGCTTCTCTTCAATCACGTACACATACACACAATGTACATCACAACATGTACACCCACATACGACGTACAACACCATACAATACACGCACCCAACACTCGTTGAAAATGCAAACGAAGATGATGGAGCTTAGTGAAATGAAGTCGCCTTCACTAAGTGGGCCCGCAGTGCAAATTCTCGCGCAAAATCTATTTTTAGACTATGTCTATTTTAGACATATGGAGCATGGTCCCGGGAATTCCGAGTATGAGATTCTTTGGAGCATTGGTCATGTTGGTAAAAATAGATGGGACTCCATTTTTGTGACCTATAGGTCGAAGAGGTCGAAGTCTATTTTTAGACTGCCTCTCCTAAAAATAGGGAAGTCAAATATTATTTACCCTTAATAATATTTGGACTCTAAACAGCAGTTTACTCTCTTGGAGCACTTCAGTTCGAGCCATGGAAGTGGCTCATGCATCTGACAGAGGAATCACGTGATTCCCAAGGGTTTGATGGCACATGCATGGTTGACTTCAGTTAGGACTTCAGTGGCAGAAGTTTGGTGGAGATAATGAGACAGATAGTGGAGTTGTGTTCTGTTTATTTTAGTTGAACTAGTTGAGATTAGTTTAACTAGCTAATCAATTAGTTATGAGTGGAGTGAATTAAATATTTTTTAATTCATTAATTAGTAACTCATTATTCAACTCAAGAACACATCAGTTCACTACAGTGCATGATCAGTTCAGTGGAGACCAGTGAAAGAGGTAGATGAAAGGTTGGAGTTAGCTATCAGTGGCGACATCAGTTGTGCATGAGATTTGCACCACACTTGGAGGAATTTCCCATGATGATTGCGCTGTCAAGCCAAGGAGATTCGAACCTTGGATCTCTATATAGATAGGCCATGATTGCGCAATAGAGGCAAGGCAATTGGCGGTGAGTTTTGAACCAGTAACCTGTTCAAAACCAAGCTAGTTTGTGTGTAACTTCATGAGAAAGTATTGAGTACTTGTGAGGAGTATTGTACTGAGTTTGTTACATGATTTCTCCATTATAATATACACAATAGCTGCGGGGTTTTCAGCTATAAGCTTTCCCCATACATACTGTGTTAATGTGTATGATGATTTGATGTGTTATCGCTTGATTTTATTTCCGCATGTTTGATGATCCGAGTGGAAGAGATTATGTGTTGCATATAAATTCGAATTGTATGTGATCAGGATAGTCTCGGTGGATAATTAATCATTATTCAGCAAATTTCTACATGGTATCGGAGCTATTGAAGCTTAGATTGATCATCACAGTGATTACAAACTTATTTCGGTAGACAGAGTCTGCATGCGGGCCAGGTAGCCTCCGGATTCATCTTTCTTCGGAAAGTGAAAGGTCTGGTAAATGCCCCTTGCAGTCGATCTCCGTGCTAGAAATAATTTGTTCTCACAGATCTAGAGCGGTTGAGCTTTGAGGTGGAATTCGAAATTTTGCAGCAGTTTTGTTTTCTTGGTGCCGGTGTTGAAAATGTATTTCAACGGTTTGCGACTCAAATATGCTCTTGAAGGCAGTTCGAATTATGTTGCATGGAAGGATCGCATGGAGGCAGTATTAGAAGATAATGGTCTGAAGGAGTTCGTAGATACGGATGTCCAAAAGCCCACTGATCCTGCTGAAGTCGAAGCATGGCAAAAGAAGATGGCGAAATGTCAAAGGATCCTGTTGGAGGGCATCAAGGATCATATTGTATCCAGCCTGCATGGAAAGGCTTCTCCATATTTAATGTGGAAAGCTTTGACGGATCTATTCCAGAGTAAGAGTGACCAAAGGAAGCTGGCGCTCAAAGATAAGCTCAAGAACATCAAGATGGAGAAGGGCGACAGTATCGCCAAATACCTCACGAAGTTCACTCAGTGCAGAGATGAGCTGGGAAGTGTGGGGGTGACTGTCGATGAAGAGGACATGGTCAACCTGGCTCTCCTTGGTCTTTCTAAGGCTTGGCACTCATATCAAGATAGTGTCAATGGTCGGGAGAAGCTGCCGGGATGGGAGCGCCTTTGGGCGGATCTCATGCAGGAGGAGATAAGGAGGACTACTCGAGATGGATCTTCATCAAAGGGAGTTGATGAATAAAACTGCGCTTTGGTGGCCAAAGAAAAGAAGGGGAAGGGTAAGAAACCTTCTCATTCCGGTGCAAAGGGAAAGAAGCAGGATATGGCGAAAGTGAAGTGTTTTCACTGCCATGATCACGGACATTATGCTACCAATTGTCCAAAGAAGAAGAAGAACAAGCAAGCGGGAAGATCTGCAGATGGAGAAGCTTTGGCTTCACAGTTCGAGCTTGACTTTTCACTGATTGCATGCTTGGTTTCAAGTATGCTGGGATCGGCGTGGTTCTTGGACAGCGGTGCGTCATTTCATATGACGGGAGATCGGGAGTTGTTCTCAGATCTGGAGGACAAGGATTTGGGTGTGCACATCGAGATGGGCGATGATGGTAGATACAGTGCGACTGGTATCGGTACCATATCCTTTCAGAGGGAGTCTAGTAAACCCTTTGTATTGAAGGATGTCATGCATGTACCTGGATTGAAGAAGAACTTGATCTCTGTGGCGATGTTGGAGGATAAGGGGTATGATGTGGCCTTCAGCGAAGGAAAATCCTTCCTGCGCAGTAAGACTACTGGAGAGACCCGGAAGATAGGGGTTCGAACCAAGAACCTTTATCAGTTGCAGGTAGATGGCTGCGCAGCTATGGCATGCAAGGCGAGAGAAGTGGTGAGCCAAGATGATGAGGGCGAACTGTGGCATAGGAGATTGGGCCACCTTCACCATGGAGCTTTGAAGATTCTGCAGCAGATTTCTACTGGGCTTCCTAAGGGCACTCTTGCGCAGTCAGATCAGTGCAAGGGGTGTACTTTAGGGAAGTATGTGAAAGCCACCATTCACGAGAAGGATAGTCGCGCCACGACGATCCTTGAGAGAGTTCACACAGACGTGTGTGGTCCTTTCTCAGTTGCTTCGACAGCAAAGCACAAGTATTATGTGATCTTTGTTGATGATTTCTCTTGAAAGTGTTGGATCTTCTTCATGCAGAAGAAGAGCGATACATTCACGAAGTTCTGTGAGTTTAAAGCACCGGTCGAGAAGGAGTCGGGGAAGAAGGTGATTGCTCTAAGGAGTGATAACGGTGGTGAATTCATCTCGGCTGAATTCAAGGAGTTCTGCAGCGCAGAAGGGATTCGGAGAGAGCTCATCGCACCCCATAACCCACAGCAGAACGGGGTGGCCGAGCGGAAGAACAGAACGATCGTGGGTGCTGCACGGGCGATGTTGCATGATCAGGGCCTACCCCTTCACTTGTGGGCTGAGGCATGCAATACAGCAGTGTATGTGCAGAACCGTTGTCCTCACAAGGTTCTTGGCATGAGTACACCAGAGGAGGCTTATTCTGGCAAGAGGCCTGATATTTCCCATTTGTGGATTTTTGGTTCTCCTATCTACATGCATGTGACGAAGGATGCGAGAAGGAAGCTGGATCCAACTACAGAGGTTGGAATATTTGTGGGATACACTGATACACCTCACAACTACCGGGTATATTTTTCAGACAGTCGAAAGACTGTTGTGCGATGGGATATTAAATTTTAGGAGGAGAAAGCCATGCAGTGTTCGCTTGAGAGGGAGCTACACTTGCATGAAGATGAGGAGCTGTTAGTTCCCAAGGAGGAGCTTCCGGATGTGGATCAGCCACAAGAGGAGGTTCAGGAGGTGGAAGAAACCACCCAGGCAGTGCCAACCATCAGAGGGCGCATGCACACTACGTGCTTCGCAGCGACCGGCCCTAGATGCGCAGAAGGCGAGACCTCACCTACAAGACAACAAGCAGACAGTGCGCTCACCGGACGGACAAGACCGGGATACATGGCTCTTGTGAGTCAATGTGTTGTGACGGAGCCATCCTCTTTGAGGAAGCTGTGGAGGAACCCGCATGGGTTGATGCCATGATCGAAGAATATGATTCGATCGTCAGGAACAGTGCATGGGAGATTGTCCCAAGACCTGTGGGGAAATCAGTGGTGGGTTCGCGATGGATCTACAAGGTGAAGCAGGCGGCTGACGGGAGTGTGGAGAAGTACAAGGCGAGATTTGTCGCCCGTGGCTTTTCACAGATCGAGGGGATCGATTATGAGGAGACCTTTGCACCTATCGCAAGGTACTCTTCCATACGGACGATCCTTTCTCTCTCAGCGCAGATGGGGTGGCACATTCATCAGATGGATGTGAAGACTGCGTTCCTCAATGGAGTTATTGAGGAAGAGGTGTACATAGAGCAGCCTGAAGGTTTTGAGATCTTCAGCAGTGAGTCGCATGTGTGCCGACTCAAGAGAGCACCGTATGGGCTGAAGCAAGCACCTCGTGCTTGGTACACTCGGATAGACAGCTACTTCACCGGGCTTGGATTCTCCAAGAGTGAGGCGGATCCAAACCTGTACCAGATTGTGGTGGAGGGGAAGCTGTTGATCATCGTACCGTATGTAGATGATCTGATTTTGACTGGCGATGAGCAGTTGATACTTTCATGCAAGGAGGATCTTGCACGAGAGTTTGAGATGAAGGACTTGGGCATCCTTCATTATTTCCCGGGATTGGAGATTTGGCAGCGCAACGGAGGACTGTTTGTTTCTCAGGGCAAGTATGCTCGGGAGATTCTGGAGAGGTTCAACATGCAAGGCTGCAAGCCTGTTGACACTCCTCTTCCCGGTGGTTGGAGGAAGGAGGATGCTACTTCAGCGGAGGTAGTGGATGCCACTGTCTATCGACAGTTGGTGGGGTCGCTTATGTATCTGGTCAATACACGACCCGATATATGCTATGCAGTTAACCAGCTTTCGCAAGTTATGGTTAAGCCTACCAAGCTCTTTTGGAAGGCGGGCAAGCATGTATTGCGCTATATCAGAGGCACATCGGGATATGGTCTATGGTACAGACAGGAGGATGGAGTGAAGCTTTCTGGCTTCACTGATGCAGATTGGGCAGGGAGTCCAACGGACCGGAAGAGCACTTCGGGAGGAGTTTTCAGCATTGGGTCGACAGCAGTTTCCTGGTACAGCAGGAAGCAGAGATCCGTGGCACTCAGTTCAGCAGAGGCCGAGTACATGGCAGCAAGCTTGGCTGCATGTGAGGCTATTTGGATGAGGAAGATCCTCGCAGGTTTGTTCAGGTTGCATTTGGAGCCTACAGTGATCTACTGTGATAACCAGAGCTGCATCAAGCTCTCGGCTAATCCAGTATTTAATGATAGGTCCAAACACATCGACATCAGGTACCATCATATCAGAGATTGTGTTCAGTGGAGAATCATGATGCTTTCATATGTTCCCACGGAGGATCAGGATGCCGACATCCTGACGAAGGCGCTCACCAGGAGCAAGTTCGAATTCCACAAAGGTAGGATAGGGGTTGCAGATAATCCATATCTTGCTGAGAGGGAGTGTTGAAAATGCAGCAAGATGATGGAGCTTAGTGAAATGAAGTCGCCTTCACTAAGTGGCCCCGCAGGCAAATTCTGGCGCAAAAATCTATTTTTAGACTATGTCTATTTTTAGACATATGGAGCATGGTTCGGGGATTCCAGTTTGAGATTCTTGGAGCATTGGTCATGTTGGAAAAAATAGATGAGACTCTATTTTTTAGGTCGAAGAGGTCGAAGGCTATTTTTAGACTGCCTCTCCTAAAAATATGGAAGTCAAATATTATTTACCCTTAATAATATTTGGACTATAAACTTCAGTTTACTCTCTTCGAGCACTTCAGTTCGAGCTGCAGAGGTGGCTCATGCATATGACAGAGGAATCACGTGGTTCCCAAGGGTTTGATGGCATCATACATGGTTGACTTCAGTTGGACTTCAGTGACAGAAGTTTGGAGGAGTTAATGAGACAGATAGTGGAGTTGTGTTCTGTTTATTTTAGTTGAACTAGTTGAGATTAGTTTAACTAGATAATCAATTAGTTATGAGTGGAGTGAATTAAATATTATTTAATTCATTAATTAGTAACTCATTATTCAACTCAAGAACACATCAGTTCACTACAGTGCATGATCAGTTCAGTGGAGACCAGTGAAAGAGATAGATGAAAGGGTGGAGTTAGCTATCAGTGGCGACATCAGTTGTACATGAGATTTGCACCACACTTGGAGGAATTGTCCATGAAAATTGCGCAATCAAGCCAAGGATATTCGAACCTTGGATCTCTATATAGACAGGCCTGGATTGCGCAATAGAGGCAAGGCAATTGGCGGTGAGTTTTTGAACCAGTAACCTGTTCAAAACTGAGCTAGATTGTGGGTAACTGTATGAGAAAGTACTGAGTACTTGTGAGGAGTATTGTACTGATTTTGTTACTTGATTTCTCCATTATAATATACACAATAGCTGCGGGGTTTTCAGCTATAAGCTTTCCCCATACATACTGTGTTAATGTGTATGATGATTTGATGTGTTATCGCTTGATTTTATTTTCGCATGTTTGATGATCTGAGTGGAAGAGATTATGTGTTGCATATAAATTAGAATTAAAGGTGACTGTGATAGTCCTTATGATAATAATCAATATCCATTAGACTTCTACACACACTAGCATACGACACATACACCTATAGTGTACAATACAACATAGTACATACGCATACACCAGCATACCAAATATACACCTACACCCGGTGTACAATACAACACAATACATACACCTACACCGACATACAACACATAAACCTACACCCGGTGTATAATAAAACACAACACATACACCTACATACGATGTAAAACACCACACAATAAATATACATATATAGAGTGCAACACAATGAATACACATGTCATGATACGACGACTACACCATGCACATACATAGTACTACATAAGCGTAACACAACATGTACAACATGCACACAATACCACATGTATACCAGTACCATATGCACAACATGTACACAGTACCACATGTACACAACACTACCTGCACAACACCACATGTACACAACACCACCTACACAACGTGCACAGAATGCCAAATGTACACTGTACAACCTATACAATGTGTACACAATACCACATGTATACAACATCACATGCATGACATGTACACGACACCACATGTACACAATGCCACACGCACGACATGTACATGGCACCACCTACACACAACACCACATGTACAACATGTAGACAACACCACATGCACACAACACCATATATAAATAACACTACATATACAACATGTACATATCACCGTACATACACAACACCTCATATCCAACATGCACACAACACCAAATATCCAACATGTGCACAATATGATATGTACATAACAACACATATCCAACATGTACATAGCACCATCTATACCTAGCACTCCATATGCAACATACACACAACACCATATATACAATTGACATACAACATCATAGGTACACAGTACTATATATGTTACATGTACACATCTCCATAGGTAATGTTAGCACTATGTATTTTTCCTAAGCTGAGGAAAATTACAAAGGTAACCACAAACCACTTTTAAAGTTGGGATCTAGCCCTTCTAGCTTCAGAGAGGGTTCTCTCTGTATGATTCAATTTCAAATTTCAGGATTTCAGGATAGATATTAGAGTTCAAGATAGATTTTTTAAAGTTTTGGCTGTAAAATGAAGGAAAATTCCATTGGGCATGGAGTCATTAAAATTATCAATAATTTATGACAAATAACAAAGTAGCTGAAACAGGGCGAGGTAGGCAAACTCCTGGATCTTAAGATATTTTTATGTGTGGCTAAGATGAATAAACAGATGATCAATTAAATATAAAGCATACTGAAATTAATTTTATATTTAATCTCAGAAGGAAAACATTAAGGTTGTTTTAAATAAGCCAGAGCAGAGTACAAACAAGTAAATTTAGCTCTTTATCTTCTTACAACAATCAGGAAAGGAAATCCATGTGAAAACTCAGAAAGAAGGACAAATTAACATGAGAAAAACATCACCATTTTTTTGACACAAGAATCCTGGAAAAAAATTTCCTCTTCTTTTCTACAATTTATTACTTCAAGTGAAGTTCACAGCTTACAATAAAAAAAGGTCTTCTCTTTTTCATTATCCAACCCTTTCTAGGTATTATTACAAATTATTTATACAACTTCTATTGAAATAACTTTGAATTCCAAAAAGAAATTGATTACAAAATAATATCTAACAAAGATATAGATATTTTTGAAATAGAACTAAAAAATAGGAATTATGGACAAATTTGGTTGTTTTGTTGAAACTTTGGAGGAAAGTTGTTGCTGACTGTAGCTACTTTTATGCTCCTTCTCTTTATCTGTTCTCAAAATTGTAGGATTTCTGTTTTTATTTATTCAATAAACTCTTGTAACTTATCCCATCGCTCTTCACTTGGAATGTGTAGAAATATTATACCAATGGAATTCAATCCGATCTTGTGATGTATTAAAACAAGATATGGGATCCTTCTACAATATTTGTAGAATACAAAACACGGTCGCTCAATCACATGCAAGTAAGATAAAGAATTAAATCAATCGCACAACACAAGATATTCTTGGGGAAATAAACTGCTTAAAACCCCGCTATCATATATTGTATAAATTCAAGGGATCGTGAAACAATACAACGCTTAATCTCTCATGAGATTCTCCAGCACTCTGCCAACTTGTCTCTTGTTGATCTAGGTAAAATTGGACAAACACATAGCCAATTCTCAGCCTTCCCTGCTCATGCAATTCCCAAATAATTAGGCCCCTATTAAATAGGAAAATTGGCCTTCCTTGATTGCGCAATCCATCATGGCTTTATAATTGCACATGGGAAATTCTTTAAAAATACAACTGATAGTTATGTTCCCTTTAACCTCTGCCTCAATTGGGTCATCCTCAAAACTGACATGCATGAAGCTAATAATAGTGAATAATCATTTATATGATTGATCACTACTTGTGAATTAAATCTAATTTAATTCACTGGACCTCTCACTAATTCATCACTTAGTTAAAAATAGTTAAACTAATTTTTACTCAATTAATTGAGTTAACTTATTATACCTGCACCTCACTAGTGCGTTAACTACAACTAGACCCCCAAAATATTAGAATCACTCTACATGCCTCATCTTAGACCCAAAACTCAAATTTTTTGAGTTAACTCAATCATCATGACTTAGTTAACTTATACAAGCTGTTATGAGATTAAATTACAATTTATTGTCCAAGCTATTCAAGGGAATAATTTTTGACACCCACATTCCTCACGAGTGTGTAACCTCACTAGTGTGTAACGTCACTATTTTGTGGGTGCATTTTCTTGTTGAATTTCAACACTCCCTCTCAACTAGAAAGGGATTATCAGCTACCTCTATCTTTCCTTTGTGGTATTCGAATTTTCTCTTTGTCGGGGCTTCATCAAGATGTTTGCATCCTGATCCTCTCTAGGAATGTATTGCAAAAACATAATGCGCCTCTGAACACAATCTCTGAGATGGTGATACCATATATCAATATGCTTGGACATGTCATGGAATATCGGATTAACCGAGATTTTAATGCAACTTTGGTTATCACAATGTATCACCATAGGATCCATCTGTTGACCAAACAAACCAACAATTATCTTCCTCATCTAGATGGCCTTGCATTCATCTTGAATAGATACCATGTACTTTGTCTTTACTAAACTGAGTGCAAATGATCTCTATTTCATGTTGTACCAATAAATTGTTGTTCATCCAATGTTGAATATGCCTCCTGATGTGATCTTCGTGTCTGATGGACTGCCTACCCAATTTGCATTGGTGAAGAATTGAAGCTTCACTCCCTATGTCCGTCTATACCATAATCCATACTCTGTAGTTCCCCTGAGATATCTCAAGACATGCTTCCCTGCCTTCCAAAAGAGCTTGGTTGGCTCAACCATAGCTTGACTAAGCTAGTTAACTGCGTAGCATATGTCTAGTTGTGTGTTCACAAAATACATAAGTGAACCCACAAGTTGCCTGTAAACAATATCATCCACTACCTCACTTGAAGTACCATCCTCCTTCCTCAAGTTTCCTGCAAGAGGAGTATTTGGGACTTCCTCGGAATCTCCTTGCCATACTTTTCCTGAGATACAAAAATCTCCCCATATCTTTGCCATATTTCCATACCAAGGAAATAATGCAAGATCCCCATGTCTGTAATCTCAAATTCTCTTGCAAGGTTCTCTATTCAATAAGTTATGAGCTTCTCATCACCTATCAGTATCAGATCATCTACATAAAGTACAATAATCAAAATCTTACCATCAACCACAATATGATATAGGTTTTCATCCGCTTCACTCTTTGGGAAGCCCAACCCGGTGAAATAGTTTTCGATCCTGGTGTACCAAGCATGAGGTGCTTGATTCATCCCATATAGTTCTCTCTTGAGTATTCACACATGCAACTCCCTGTCTAAGGTCTCAAAACCTTCTGGCTACTCAATGTACACTTCTTCCTCAATAACTCCATTGAAAAAGGTTGTCTTTACATCCATCTAATGTATCTGCCATCCCATCTACGCTAAGAGTGCAAGTATGGATCTTGTTAGTTTCAGTCTTTGCAGCCTTCCTCCAGTGATCAAACATGCTCTTACAAAGTGATTTTAAGGTGTCAAGGTCAAATTTTGTCATTTCAGTGAGTCTTCAAGTAAAATTTGATCACTAGTGTTTGGTCAATTTAGTGTGTCCTAAATTGCTAACATAAATTATCAACCAGGGATTCGTAAGCTGACGAAGTGTGGCGCACTATATGTGCAAGATAACCTATCTCTTACTTTTTGTCGTTTTTGGATTTTTATGAAATTCTAAAAGACAAGTATGGAGATAAATATTCAAGACAATGATGTCCTTCTAATGATTTTCCAAACTTCAAAAGAATTTTAAAACACACAATGACAAAATTAATTCTTCAAAGAAAATGAAATTGCATCACTATTCTAGTCAAACAAACATTGAACTACTGATCATGAAACTCATTATCCTTGATGCTGTCCAAATACAAAAGAAACTATGCTTAAAGAAATCCAAGAATTGCAACAAAGTAAATCTAAATCAAATTACATCAACTTATATTCTGATCCCTCGCCATTAGTCCAGCTATGGCTTTCGGAGGTAACCATAAACAACTTGAGCAACTTGATATCTAGTTTGCAGAAAAAGAAACTAATATCAAACTACACACTCATACTTCAATCCCTCACCATTAGTCCAGCTATGGCTTTCGGAGGTAACTGAAAATGACATGAGAAATTTAATATATCTAACTTGCAAAAAAGTAAACTAATATCAAACTACACACTCATACTTCAATCCCTCGCCATTAGTCCAGCTATGGCTTTCGGAGGTAACTGAAAATGACATGAGCAATTTAATATATCTAACTTGCAGAAAGTAAACTAATATCAAACTACACACTCATACTTCAATCCCTCGCCATTAGTCCAACTATGGCTTTCGGAGGTAACTGAAAATGACATGAGCAATTTAATATATATCTAAATCTAACTACTGAAGTAAATGTGCAAGACTGAAATAAACAAACAGTGCTGGAATTAAAAAAAAAACTAAGAAAAGTAAATTAGCAGAAGGACAATCTTGATTCCATGTCATTAGTCATTATAAAAAGATGTGCAAGTGCCCGGGCTGCCTATTGTAATCTGAAACAAGAACACTGATCAGTTAACAACAACATAAAACATGAAAGATTATGGACAGAAGTAAAGTGTAAAGCATGAAAGATTATGAACAGAGATGAAGCATAAATATCATGAAAGATGCAATGTATAAACACATGAATGATTATGGCACAATGAATTTAAAGAAACGAAACAAGAAACTATACAGTAATGCACAAAACCTCAGCGTGTGCAGGGGCCCTCTGCACCAGCCTCGGGCAACAGCCTTCAAATACGAATTACACTTGGAAACAGAGTCTTCTTATATATTAAAATGCAGTCATAACAGAGAAATGATATTACAGCACAGTGGCAACGCAATTACATTACAGAGCTATATGGAGGCTCACTATTATGCGTATGAAAACGCGTTATTTATAACAAAGGTGATATAATTAATTCCCTAAAGTTTGTGCTGATAGAGACACGTGAACCATCACGTCCAGAGATCCAGCATCATGGCCGCGGTGAGGAGTAAATCTATGAAGAGTGGATGTTGGATTCGACTTATGGAGCCGTGTACAGGTGTTGATGGGTCTCCCATAAATTAGAAATGGTCATACAAATCTTCACGTGATGAGAAACAGAGTCCTGTCACCGTGGGACTCTACGGTTGACTTCCACTTGGCCACCTTTGACCACAGCCTCCTTAGGTGAATTTGCCCGAGCCAATAGGACACGATCCATGTCCACATCATTTCTGACTTGCCCATGTGGCTCAAATTTCCTGAAGACACCTGTAACATAGACTTTCACAAAATGGCTGCGGAAAGTTGCAGCAGCTGCGGAAAGTGGCAAGATTCCGCAACTAAATGAGCAAAAATCTAAATCAAACAGCAGACACAAAACATAGTTAAAAACCATTTTAGATGCTCTTTTACAATTGATATGCAATGATATTGACAACTTAGAAGGTTCAGGTGAATGAAAAAGGTCTAGAAAGGTGTGTAGGAAAGATGCAGATTTGAGACTCAACATACCCCCACTGTGAAGGTGTTGCATGTCCTCATGCAACCAAAATTTTGATAATCCTTCTTCAGTTCATATGCCTTGACACTTCAGCCAATACATCCAATCCTCTCCTCTTCTTCCTTGGTGCTGCTAACATCCTGGGCTTCTTCATTAAGCATCTAAATTTGATATTAACCAGTGCTCTGCTTAACTTCTGGCATTTCTTTTTCAATTTCTTGTTCTTCTTCTGCCATATTCCCAGATGTAGCATGGTATTATCATGAATGATTTTGTCCAATTTGCTTTTTTCCTTCAATGTCTCATTTTCATTTTTAATGTGTCTATTTAAAAGCTCTAGCTCAAAGACTTCTTGTTTCAGTGATTGGACTAGATCATCTTGTGTTGTGTGAGGCTGAGTGGATGAAGTACTGGGACCCGTAGCTGCTCTTTCTAAAGATTCTATATAATCATATACTTCTTGTTGCTTTGGGTCTATCTCAGGTGTCGTTTTTATTGGGTTGTCCCCAAAATGCCGTGGAGGAGAGTTGTCTTCAAAATCTGGCTGAGAAGGGCTCATATCAACGTCTGGCTGGGAATGGGATGGACTATGTTCAATGTCTGACTGAGAATGAAATGAACTAGGTTCACTGTCTGACTAAGAGTGAGATGGACTATGGCCAGCTGGGGATTGTTCAGATGTTTCTTCTCCCAAATCAATAAAATGGGGTCCTTTCGTTTGCGTTTTCCTCAACTTCCCCTTAAGCCTGGAACTTCTTCTCACACGTTGTGGACCACTGTCTTTTTGCTTTTGTTTTCCTTTCCCTTTCTTCTTGGCCATAGATGATTGTTCTTGAAGGTGAACTAGTCTCTCAGATAACACTTGATGATCTTCTTCGGAAGAAGGGGTTTGATGCATAGCCTCAATACTTTTCTCTCTTTTGATATTATCGGCTTTTTACCCTTGGTTTCTTTCTTCTTCCTTTTTGACAGTCTCTCTTCCCTACTAGTTCTTTCAATTGTAGTAGTAGGAGTACTTTGAGTTTCATCATTTGTTCTTTTTCTCCTACTCCTTCTTGATGTGCTACCTTCAAGAATTTCTTGAGGTTCCTCAAAGAAATTTCTAATCAAAAATTGTTCCCATGTATCCTTCTTCTCTTTTAACTGTTTTTCAATCAAAATTTTTACAAGACCATGGTGATATAGATGTGGTTCTACATCCCCTAAATGCTTCTGAACAGTCACAGACATCTTCTTCAAACTATTTAATAGAAAGTATGGCAGATTGAGGGTATGGTTATCTATAAAATTCATCAGCAATCGGGTATGGTACATATACATTGACCCAAAACGGCCCTCACAGGTGATAAATTTTTGAACAACTAGCAGCAAAGTAGCCCATTCCTCTTTCAAAGCATGAACAGGAATTACTCTTTTAAAAATAGTTATGTCCATACCTGGGTTATGTAGAATCACTCTCCAGGCTTCATCACTAATGCTTTTGTTCTTAAACCAACGTTCACCCTCTTGAAGAAGTTCTGTGGCAGATGCTATAGATGCCTCATTCACCGTGAACTTAAGGTCTCCAATCTCTACCTCCAGGCCATTGAAAGACCTTGCAAAAGCTTTTGTCACCTCTTTATGGTAGCCTCTAAACTTTTGGATAAACTGCAGCCACTTTGCCTTCTTCAATATATCCCTGACTTGCGGGTATCCTTCCATGAATTTAGGTCCCTCTGGTTCTGCTCTCAATAATTTACCCATCCTTCTTTCTGCTCTTTAAAAACTTGCCTGCGTGAGGAGGGTTCAATGGAAGTAGGACGGCTGAATGAACGGAAATGAGCACGATGACTGTAGGTAGATATCAGAGAGTGGGTATACAGACTGTAGCATAACAGAGAACGAAATGGGGTGAAGCGGAATAGAGAAGGGTTACGTGAGCACGGCGGAAATGCGGCTGTGAGATTAATAGAACAATAGGAGGAGTATAACACATCCGGCAGTGTTTAAAATTTGGTGGCTGCAGAGTAAATGTAAGCACGTTTATACAACGGCTACGGATTTCATGCAGCTGAAAGAAGCCGTAGTCAAATCAACCACGTTTCATCATCACAGGTGGAGTATCGGAGTTTGAGTGAAGATCAGAGGTTTAATTATGGGACCGTTTGAGAATGAATGCAAGGATTGTGGGAGGATTGTACAGAGATCATGGAGTGGTTACGGAGTTTTTCAATACAATCATTGCACATAATGGAGCTTATGGTTTATAACTATATAAAAATGTGTTTTAAATGCCATTTGAAATAAATTTTTACTCATACCTTGGAATTCTTGCCATTTTTCCTTGGTCTTCAATTAATTACTCCTCATTGATATCTTGAATGCCCCATGTCTTCATAATTGGTCCTCATACCCGCATTTGATTTCGTGATTATGGAAATAACATCTGACTGTACATTCTTTTGAAAAACAGAGTGGTAGTTGCGGAATCTGCTTCTCGCTGCAGAAACTGGTGTCAGCTGCGGAAACAGATGTCAGCTGCGGAAACTGACACAACTATTATTTGGGTGAATGGAAATGAACAGATGACAATTGACTAAATGGAAATGGTCATGAAAGAGAATTTTATTGGTGAAATGGAATGAAATAGATAAAATGAAGTGAAATGGAATGAAGTGGAGTGAAATGAAGTGGAATGGAATGGAGTGGGTGGTCACAAAACTTGTGAAATGAAAGAGAGATTTTTTTTGGAAAATATAGGGTGTCAGGTGTTCCTGATTTTCACCCTACATTTTCTGTATAAGACTTCCAATCAGTGATTGGTTTTCAGGCTTATACAATTTATTTATTTTTATTTATTTATTTATTTTATTTTTTTTAACTGAAAAGAACAAAAGCTAGGCTGGTGGAGAAGAAGAATTCTTCTGTACCAGCCTGATTGCAGAATTTTCTTGAAACATTTTGACAAATTCCTCCTTTGAGAGTGGCTTATGATAAACTTTCAATCTATGGCCATTCACAATAAGAGGAGTTTGAAACTCATCAATGGTCTTGATTCTTACCGCTCCATTGCTAAAGATCTTGTCAATCTCATATGGCCCAAGCTAATGAGTCTGAAATTTTCCTTGAAAATCTTTAAACTTGGAATCAAATAACAATGCCCAATCTCCTTCTTGAAACTTCTTCTCTTTGATGTACTTTTCATGCCATTTAGCTCTTTGATATTGAACTAGATAAGTTCTTAGAATTGCCTCTTGTCCGATCTCATCTAGCTCATTCAACTGCTCCATTCTATGCTTTTGGGCTTCTGATAAGTCCATCCCCAACTGAACTGCTATCTTGAAGGTCTTGACTTGGAACTCAATGGGGAGCAGGACTTCCTTCCCATAAACAAGTTCATAGGAAGAATGTCCTGTTGTATTTCTCCATGTAGTTCTGTAGGCCCACAAGGCTTCAGGAAGCCTTTCTGCCCAATCTCTTCTATGTAGATGAATAGTTTTGGTGATGATACTTTCAAGAACTTTGTTTGTGGACTCCACTTGACCATTTGCTCGCGGATGGTAAGGAGTAGATCTTCTGTGCTTGATTTGGTATTCTTCCATCAACTTCTCCACCAAATTGGATGTGAATTGGCTCCCCTGATCTGTCACAATTTCTCTTGGAACACCAAAGCGAGTAAAAATATCCTCATAAATAAAATGAATAACTGAATTTTCAGTAGCAGATACTAATGCTTTGGCTTCTACCCATTTAGTAACATAATCAGTACAAACCAATATATACTTCTTTTGCTTAGATGGTGGATTAATAGGTCCTATGAAATCTAAAGCCCATTTTTCAAAGGGTTCGATAAGTACTTGTGGTTGCAATGGCATTTCATTTGAAAGGGTAGGTTTCCCTACTCTTTGGCAGCTGTCACACCTTTTGACATATTGTTTTGCATCTTTGAAGAGGGAAGGCCAATAATATCCTAAAGAGAGGATTTTATAGGCCGTCCTTTTGTCTGCAAAGTGTCCACCGCATGGTTCATCATGACATGCCTTAAGGATATCAGGCATTTCATCTTCCCTGACACATCTTCTGATCACAAGATCTGGCCCTGTTTTAAACAATTCGTTAGAAATCCATGAATATTTTGAACTCTCCCGAATAATTTTTCGTTTTTCACTTGGAAATAAATGTGAAGGTAGTTTCCCTGTAACCAAATAGTTAGCAATATCTGCATACCAAGGAGTCTTAATAGTTACTGCAAACAAGTATTCATCAGGAAACTTATCCTCTACAGGAGAATCTTCTTTAGTATTCTGAATCCTAGACAAGAAATCAGCTACTGTATTCTGTTTTCCTGGTCTATCCAACACAGTAATATTGAATTCTTGCAAAATTAAGAGCCATCTTGTCACTCTACCATTAGTAACAGGTTTGTTCATTAAATATCTAATTGCAGAATGGTCAGTATGAATAAAAGTTTCATAGCCTGTTATGTAATGTCTAAACTTATTAATTGCATGAACAACAGCTAAAAACTCTTTTTCAGTCACAATATAGTTCAACTCTGTGGGAGTCAAATTTTTACTGGTATAATAAATGGCATAAGGAACTAAATCTTTTTGACCCAACACAGCTCCTAGAGCCGTATCTGAAGCATCCGTAGAAATATGGAAAGGGAGTTTCCAATTTGGTCCTCTCAAGATAGGTGCTTCAGATATTCTTGTTTTCAAAGTTTCAAAAGCTGATTGACAATCAGGATCCCATTTAAATTCACAGTCTTTTGTAAGAAATTTGAAGAGTGGAGATGCTATTTTAATGAAGTTTTCTATAAATCTTCTATAGTAACCAGTAAATCCTAGAAAACTTCTAACATCTCTTTGACAATTTGGAATAGGCAACTTGGAGATGACTTCAACTTTTGATCTATCAACCTTAATCCCATCTCTTGAAATATGATGCCCCAAAACAATACCTTCAGTAAACATCATAAAGCATTTTTCATGGCTTAATGAAAGGTTTGTTTCTTTACATCTTATAAGGAATTTTTCCAAATTTTCTAATGCTTCTTCAAATGAATTACCATAAATTGTAAAATCATCCATATAAACCCCTACACAATCATGGATTAGATCAGAAAAAATTCCTAGTACTGCTCTTTGGAATGTTGCAGGTGCATTACATAACCCAAAAGGAAGCACTCGATAGGCAAAAGTTCCCCATGGACAAGTAAATGTGGTCTTATCTTGATCTTCAGGTGCTACCTGAATTTGATTATAGCCACTAAAACCATCAAAAAATGAAAAGTACTTTTTACCTGCTAATGTATCTAATACCTGATCAATAAAAGGCAAAGGAAAGTGATCCTTCAAAGTTGCTTTGTTCAATTCCCCGTAATCAATGCATACCCTCCATTTACCATTCTTTTTAGGTACTATAACCAAAGGAGAAACCCATCGGCTATCTGAAATTGGATAAATGAAGTTTACATTGAGTAGTTTTTGGAGCTCTTCTTTCACTATCTCCTAAGATTTGGATTCATCCTTCTTTGAGGTTGTCTGATTGGTCTACTGTTTTCCTCAATATAGATATGATGGATGCAAGTCTTAGGATCAATACCTTTCATGTCAGTATACTCCCATGCAAATGCGGTAGAATGTTTTTGCAAGATTTTGGTTAGTTCTTCTTGTTGTGACTTTTCCAAATGTTTGTTGATATTCAATGTTTTTCCTGGAAAAATCTCAATAGTAGAACTACCAAACTCTTCCATAGAGTAAAGAGACATTTGTCTTGATGATAAATATTCTATGTCAGATTCCAACCGAAATTGTGTGGGGTCATATTCTGAAGATGTCTCAAAATTTTCTAATGTGTTCAGAATTTGACTATCCTCACTGATTTCAGAAATGGTAAAGACAAGTTGTATAGTGTCCTCATCATCGACCCATTCATTGTCTCCTACTTCTGTGATTGCTTTTGCTGGAGGATACAAATTGAATTTCTTTGTTGAATTTACTTTCCTGGCATCTTTGGTCACATGTAAATAGACAAATGAGCCAAAAAAATTAAACTATTAAACATCTAGTTTCTTACCTAAAAAAGCCTCCTCTTGTGTACTCATTCCAAGTATCCAATGAGGACTACGGTTTGAAAAAATATTGTTGTGTTGCATGCCTCTACCCATAGATGCAATGGTATACCCTGATCATGTAACATAGCTCGTGTTTCTCCAACAATTGTTATGTTATTTCTTTCTACAATCCCATTTTGTTGTGGGTTATGAGGTGCAAGCAATTCTCTCTGAATTCCTTCTTTGGCAGAGAATTTCTTGAATCCATTAGAGATATACTCACCACCATTGTCACTCCTTAAAGCCTTCACCTTCTTCCATGTCTCTTTCTCTACCAATTCTTTGAACTCACAAAACTTGGAGAACGTCTAATCTTTCTTCTGTATGAAGAAAATCCAATAGTTTCTAGAAAAATCATTAAAAAAATCACATAATACCTCTTCTTTGTTGTCAAATCTATTTAAAATGGTCCACACATGTCTGAGTGAACTCTCTCAATGATTTTTTTTGCTCGAATTTCCTTATCGTGAAAGGTGGAATTTTTATACTTCCCCATAGTGCAACCCTTGCATGTGTCTCTCTGCGCAAGTGTACCCTTTGGAAGCCCTATAGAAATCTGTTGCATGATCCTCAAATCATTGTGGTGTAGATGACCCAACCTCCTATGCCATAACTCACTAGTATCCCAGCTCACCGCCTAATTTGCTTTACTGCTCAATGTTGTGTAGCCATCTACATCAAGTTTGTAGAGGTTCTTCACACGAACCGCAATCTTCTTTACTTGTCATGTGGCTTTGTGACGAAGGAACGCCTTTCCTTCACTGAAAACCACATCATATCCATGATCCTCCAACATAACAATTGAAGCCAAATTCTTCTTCAAGACTGGTACATGCATGACATATTTTAGTATGAGGGGTTTACCTAACTCTCTCTAGAAAATAATAGTACCAATCCTGGTATCACTATACCTCTCGTCATCACCCATATCGATGTGCAACTGAATATCCTTCCCCTCCAAACTACTAAAGAGTTATTTGTTTCCAATCATGTGGGAATATTCTCCACTATCCAAGTACCATATATATCCCATCACAGTTGACACCATGCATGCAATGAGAGATAACTCCAACTCGAACTGTGAGGCCAAAGCTTCACCCACTGCAACTCCCAAAGCCTTCTTGTTGTTCTTCTTTTTTTGAGGAAAATTTGTGGCATAGATTCCATGATCATGAAATTTGAAACATTTCACATTTCACATGTCTCGTTTCTTGCCTTCTTTGTCGGTACATGCATGACATCATTTCTTGCCTTCTTGTCCTCCTACTCCAATATGATTCGAACTAATGACCATAAATATTTGATATTTGCACTTATATTGTGCCATATAATTTTCTTGGCCTCTGTTAACATTTCAATTGTTAGAGATAGATTCTCATACTTTTGAATTTGAGGTCAATTTGAAATTATTTTTCACTTATGCTAAATATGAATTATCTATTTGATCTTCTTTTCTTCCAATTTTGACATTTTTTTCATTAACTTTTCATCTTCTTTATTTGTTAATGATAATTTTCCCAAAGCTTTGACTAGCTTCTCTGGAGAATTAGTAGTGAATGCTTGTGTTGTTTATTGTACTTCATGTTGTGTTGATGTACATGTTTTTAATGTACCTATTACTTCCAATTGTTCCTTTTCCTTCAACATTTCTTCCATGTCTTGTTCCATCTTCTGGATTTGAACATTTTGTTCAACTATTATTTTGAACAAATTCTCTTTCTCAATCTCTAAATTTTTTATTTCTTTGGCCTAAGGGTGCTCTGCACTTGGGAGTTTAAGCTGATTTCTGAGAGGTTGAATATCTACATTCTTGTTTCTGATCATCTCCTTGGCTAATTTTACATTACTAGGATCACATCATAGCTTTATTATTAAATCTTCTAAAGTTTTAATTCTAGTGTCCTTGGCGAGAGAAGACATCCTCTCTATTTTCAATTGTGAGTGCATATTATTCAAAGATGTTTGTAACTTGGAGACAACCATGGTTGAACTTGTCAGTGATGAATAATTCATCTCACATGCTTGTTTATGCAAATCGATTTGATCAATTGCATGAACCTTCTTAGTATCAACAGAAAATATTGAAGCTTTATAATCTTTAGCATTGTTGGGCACTGGAACTGTAGGTTCTAGGAAGGCTAATTGCAACTTCCCCTATTCCACGTCAAATGTAGATAGCAAACAGGCCAGCAGGTAGTAGGTGGCTTTTAGAATTGTGGAGTATAAGTAAATTGCAGCTCATTCTGATCTCCTAACTCCAAAAAAGATATTTTTTTGTGGCCATTTGAGATGGTATAAGAGCCGTAACCGGCAGTGTATTCAAAATCTAGAAAAAGAAAACGAAATCCCGTTAGGGAAATACCCAGACCAAGTGCTCTTGTGTTTCCTTCTCTTCTGGTTATCCCTCCCGATCGTGCTTGGGATTACACAACGTCAATAATAACCTTTTATTTAGGACCTATCTTCTTCCTTCTTTTGAATGCTCAAAATATTGTGACTCGAATCGTTGGGGATGTTGTGGCTCATTTGCATTTACCTTTGAAATATGTTTCAAAACACCAAAAAAAAAAAAAAAACATATATGTTAGAAAATGTAAAAGTTTGTATGTCATAGAAGAATTTTGATTTATATGTCGATACATTAACATTACGTGATGAGATGTGAAGGTGGGTCTGGTTTGAGCTCATTCAATGGTAAGATAGCCTTAGAACTGACCGATGGGCACATTAAAAACACAACACCCTAAGGTATTTGTTACTTCCATTCAGAGCTCAGGAGGGAGCAGCGTGAGAAATAATCACCTCCAGCTTAAGGTGGATTTACAGACTGTCGCAGCACAATGCGAATTGACCCAGACAGCAAATATAAAGAACCCAAGACCAATCATATACAAACAGCAACAAACGTTTATCCGGGAAACCCCCAACCGGAAAACTCCAACTAATGAAATTTCCACACCAATGGCTAAAAACCTCCCAATAATCCTACCAAGTGAGCCTTCACCGCTCACCTCCAGCCTTACATTACAATGAAGTATTCATAACTCTTGCGCAGTTCAATACATGCAATACCATGGGCCAAAACCATGGGTGTACAAAACCATGTGCCCCAAAACCACTACTATTTACCCTAGTCAACATTGACTCTACCCCGAGTCATGTTTACCTAACAATTCCCCCCTTAAACTTGACTTGGGGATTATTGACTAAATATAGCCAAACCTGCTAAGTGAGACAACCCCGCTCACTCTAGCTCATTCAAATTTTACCCACAGAATTGTTATCTGATATCCCATCGTTCCAAGTCTAACCCAGATTTTACCATGATTATCCAGGGTACGTATGCCATATCAAAGTTTACAGATGTTCATTTATATACAAACATTAAATCAACATATTATTTTTTTTCTTTCATTGTTGTCGTTTCTTTGTATTCATGTATGACTATTTCCTCATTACATGATGTCCTCTCCAAAGAGGACATCATAGTTGTACATCAATCTGCCGAATGACATCAATGTCCATATAAAAAGAATCCATCTACCGGATTACATGGGTCACCAGCCTCTATAAACCCCAGTCCTCTAGGAATTCTCTTCAGATACATGGTTCATCAATTAATCAAACCACATGCAAATATCCTCTCTCAATTTAACAAGCTCTCTTTGATCTACCAAAACCCTTGATTACAAACTGCTTTGATGTTGCTCCATATTAGCGTGCTTTCCAAAATTGCTGGATTAGAATATCCTCTTTGCATATTATTTCTTGGTTGTAATTTTAAAACCATGATAAGCATGATGCTAATCATCTTTCTTGAAGCCATCATTGTACCATGGCTTCGCTAGCTCGTCCCAATGAGAACACTACTCTCGTGGAGAGCCTGGCATGTAAATCTGCTCAGTTATATTCAGCGCCCTTTCCCTTCGAACCACATCCATAGTAGGCTTCTTCAGACCAAGTCTCCATAAGTCTGCGCTGCCATAATTCATATATTTATGGTGCACCTCCAAACCGAGCACGACCGCTAGCAAATCATTGCCCACGGGGCTCTTAGACAGCACATGCTCCATTTCCAGGGAATGCCAATCGTCCCCTTCAAATCGCCAACAGCCACGTATTTCCCAATGCCATCGTTGCCTTCGCAGTGTAAGAGTCGTCTGCATCAGCCTGAGCCCATTTCGACTCACGAAATGGAAGTGATTTGACCAAGCGCCCTTGATGCCCTACTACTCGCCACCCGATGTCATTCTTTCTCCCTGCTATGATCCACCGTTTCCAAAAACAAGATTTGTCTCATGAGCCTTTTGTTATCTTTTGCTTGAAAATGCTAATTTTGTATTTCCCATATGCTTATTATCTAAATAAATATCAGATTTCTCTCAGCCCGACCGTACCTTCAGCAAAGCTCATAGTCTTCTCGAGCTCGCATCGATCTTCACCATCGTTGGCAGCTGCAACGATGTTCGTCAACAGGAGAAATTTACCAGCATCTGCATCGCCTGTGCCCGCTGCATGCTCCTGCATTTTCTAAATCCACACTCACACTTTGGAACTTGATCCTCACATCTCGTACCTTTCCGGCTCTCGAGAAAAACTCATATACGTCTCTCTCATCCGCCTTATTTCATATCCCGATAAGTAATATGTGGTTCTCGATCCCTCTCTCGGGATCTTCCTCTAGTTCCCACACCTTCCTCCACCTTTCTTTCCTTGAAACGCCTTTGTACCTATACCACTCAGCCTACTTGCGCCCAGATCTGATCTTTTCCCAGATCTGATTTTCAAACAAACTCAACATCGATCTCTCTAACACGTCCGTGAGCTCTTTGTCACAACTTGACCACTAATCACTTAGTAGTATCACAACGATGCTACCTTTCCTCGGATACTCAATCTACCTTTTCGATTGCTCTTCTAAACCCTTACATTCCATATCCGAATCTCCATCATCAGTGCAACAAATCATATCTCCATTCACAGGCCAATTAAACCCTTGGCAACAAAAGCGTCCCTCTGAAGCCAACATTTGGCGCCGATACCATTTGTTAGAAATTACAAATAGGTAAGAATAAAGAATTGATTTGAGAGAGAAATAAACATAAAGAACCTAGCAACAAATCACATAAACATAAACACAATGTTTAACCGGGAAAACCCCAAATCCGGGGAAAAACCCAACCAATGAAATTTCATTAACCATTGGCCAAAACCCTGGCCAATCCAACCAAGTGAGCCTTCACCGCTCACCTCTAGGCCTACATTACAATGAATTATTCCCAACCTCTTATAGGCTCCATTACATGCAATACCATGGGCCAAAACCATGGGTGCACAAAACCATGTGCCCCAAAACCACTACTATTTACCCTAGTCAACTTTGACTCTATCTCGAGTCATGTTTACCTAACAGATTTACCTTAAAACCTTAAGGGTCTCGGAGGAGGCGCAAAAGGAAAAACGGATGGTCGAGATCAAAGCGCAGAGCTGAAGCGGAGAGAGGGATGGTGGACATTAAATTGCTAATCACAAATCGCAAGTTTTAGAGGATAACCGCGGGAGGTAAGTGATAAAGTCGTCGAAGTGCAATGTGTGATGCAGTGGGGCCTGAGTGAAAATCACAAATCGTGAGTTTTAGAGGATAACCACGGGAGGTTAGTGATAAATTCATCGAAGTGTGATGTGCAATGTAGTGGGGCCCGAGCGCAAAATTGCAAATCACAATTTTTAGAGGATAACCATGGGAGGTAAGTGATAAATTCATCGAAGTGCAATGTGCGATGCAGTGGGGCCCAAGCGCAAAATCGCAAATCGCAAGTTTTAGAGGATAACCGCATGAGGTAAGTGATAAAGTCGTTGAAGTGCGATGTGCGATGTGGTGGGGCCTGAGTGCAAAATCAAAAATCGCAAGTTTTAGAGGATAACCGCGGGAGGTAAGTGATAAAGTCACCAAAGTGTGATGTGCGATGCCAAGTGGGACCCGATCGCATAAAGCACATTGCTAGTTTTAAAAGAAAAGTGTTAAGGAAAAGTTAAAGGCAGAAAAGGGCGATGTGCAGGCGAATGCGATGCGGTTTCAATAGCGAAATCCAAAGGTTTTTATTTCCAGAAGCTAAGGAATTTCTCGTGTTAAGTCATGTCGAAGGAAGAAAATAGGGTTATAACGTAAAACTGGTGAAATGCATTGGTAATGAGAAATAAGCAGAACGCGGATGAGAAATTCGGGTAAGTGACCTGACGCGGATCAAAGGAGAAGAGGAAGAGTTAGGTAGCATATGATATGATTAACATCGTTTGAAGCACAGGGGCATAGGCAGAGTCGTGCAAAAAAGCGTATAGCGGCACTGTTCGGGGCACGATGGCTGGGTCAAATTGAGCAATGAGGCATCATTTCAGAGCTGTGCAGCCATTGCATCATGACCAGAAAGACCACCTCGGCACTTCGGGAGGATGCATCAGCAACAATAGATTCAGCAAAACGAACAAAATTTCTAGTTTTAATTTTCTTTTTCAAGTATGATTGCATAAGTAATATTAACAGTTTAGGTAGTCGAATAGTTTGAAGAAGTTCAGAATTTATGGAACACTGTGATGTATTTAAGTAGATAGAAATAAAGAAAATGGGTTTGTAGTTTTGGACCTCTGGATAACTATTAGTTTATGATTGAATTCTCTTAGAAATTAATGAAAGAAGATCAAGTTTCCTACACCTGTTGATGTTGATACGTCTTTCTTGTTTCGCTATGTGGCTATTCCTCTTTGAATGAACTAATGTAGCAGCCAATATCTTAATTACATTTGTGAGTAAGAGTTAAATAACCTTAATTTGTGCTCCTTCATCTCATCTCTTCTCTCTTCATAAACTCCTGATAGAACTTTAAAGTGACAGATTTTGTGTTTACAGCATATTATTTTAAGTTCTCTCTTCCTTCACCAATTTCCTCTGAAACTTAAATCTGGTAGATTTTGTGTTTTCAGCATATCATTTTGAGTTTCTCTTACAGTTATTATTTTCATTCCATTCAAATATCAACAGTTTATGGCATTGTGAAGGCTTTCATTATATCAGATTATTGAGGGTATTAAATAAATGAATTCCAAGGGTATTAAACAAAGGCCATTTGATATGGTAATTGTGACATACATTTATAAAATGTCTTAAGCATTGATTCCTTACCACATCCAAGGGATTTTTTCTTGAGATACAACATTTTCTGGCGCCATTGTCGGGGACGAAGAAATGAAGTTTATTTTTCCCTAGGTTTTTCACAGTATTTCCTTTGGTTGTTCATTGAGGAGGAAATATTGGATTGTATTTTTTATTTTCAAAATTTTGGCTTTCAAAAGACCTCACACGAAGTCGGATACCTCACAGCAGATAGTCCCTGCTTTTCCATATCCAAAAATATTGGTTTCTAAAAGGGCTCAGAAACCTCAAACTCCTTCAACACCTGATCCTACATTTTCTACTCCTGGAAGCAATTCTCATAACCCTTTGTTTGAAGATATTTCTGAGGAAATCTCTTTCTTACAACAAGATTCTCCTTCCACACCCATTTATTTTCAAGGACCTGAGTTATAAGAACATTCTTTCGAGTCTGTTTCTTTTACCTTCACTCAAGCTCAGCCAAATATAGTTGTTGGTTCTTCTTCCATTGTTCATCAACCCAATCCCATATCAGTGTTACATCCACTTCATTCACTTTCACAAAAGGTTCATTAGCCTCAACTTCCCAAGGAGAAGTTAACCAAGTTGTGAATATGGTAGTACCAACTTTCTTAACGAACAAATATGCTCCACTAAATATTGCACAACCAATGAATGCCATGCCTCAAGAATACCTCAAATTACTTCCTTGTTTCACTAGAGAAAATGTAGTAACTGAAGAACAAAATTTGCCTTTGTTTTTCACTTTTACTGAGAATTTGAATGTAGAACACCTGGATGTTGTGATGAGACTATTTGTGTAGTCTCTAGATGGAGAGGCTATAAAATGGTTCAAATGGTTACCAAATGGTTCCATAAATAACTGGGAAGAGTTAGAAAATAGATTCACTCAGAGATGGGGAGAAAAGAGAGATCATGGTTACTCACTGACAGATTTTAATGCAATTAAAAGAAGGCCTAATGAAGACATTTCTGAGTTTGTAAAAATATTCAATAAATTGTACAATAGTTTACCTATAGAGATGAAGCCCCCCCCTGGTAGGAGCAAAGGTAGTTTTTTCTAGGGCTTTTGAAGTTGATTTTAGCTTTACATTGAGAGAAATAAGAGCCCCTACTCTTGAGCAAATACAGACAGGCGCTTTAGAGATTGAAGTTAATATGACTGTAGCTGGAAAGGGAAAAACAGCTAGCCCAAGAGAAGGGGAAATAAAAAGAAGAATCATCGCAAGATCTGAGGATAGAAGATATGGCAAGGGTGATAAAAAAATATGAAAAATAAGCTATCTAAGATAGAATTGGAAAAAAAACTCCCAAAGGCACGTACAACAAAACCAAGGGGGTTTCAACCCTCAATTCAGAAGACATCCCTTGTAAATTTTGCAGAGGGAAAGAAGAGATCAAGACCAGGTTCAAGCATCGTTGTATATAGAAGCAGCACCTGCAGAGCCAACAGAAGATGACCAAAGGAAGGTTGAGGATCAGGTATCTTCTATGTACGCAATAGAAGAGGATGAAGAGGAATATTATGAGGGAGAATATGTTGAAGCCGAAGTATCTTTTGATCGAGATGAGATGAATCAAGAATACTGTAGACAATTCACATACTTCATGCAAGCTGAGTAACATAAAAATTATGATTTAAGGTCTAGAAAGAGATCTAGAGTGCAGGATAATGCAGGTGAACAACAAGGTTCCATTCCTCCTCGAATGGAAACTCCACAACAAAAGGACCATATGAAATAGGTCACTAATGGGAAACAACCTACAAACTCACTTAAGAGAACAAATGTGCAGTAGGCTGAATCTTCCCAGGACAAATCAGTTGACACTAATATTATGGAGAGAGTTGTTCCTATACCCAAACAAGCGGCAGATTCTAGAAAGAGTGAAGAAGAACCTGAAAAAGTTGTTAAGCAAACTCATGCCTTCATTTTGGAAAAAGTGTTGAAGAAGGTTAAAATTCAGGTACCTCTTCTAGAATTGGCTAAAATACCAACTTACAAGAAAGAAATTTTAGATTTTATTAATCTCACACAGGTGGAAGATATAAGTGACACAGTGAACCTACAAGAAGAAAAGTCAGTGGTCACCTTTGGCCCTCATGTAGAAGAAGTAGATCCTTTTGTTCCACCCTTCTATATTTCTCTGTTGCTTCATGATTTTACTCTACATAATTGCATGGTGGACTCGAGAGCGTCCCATAACCTCAATCCATTGTTTGTTATGAAGGAGCTTAACCTACAGATTAACAAACCTTATAAGTATCTGTATTCATTTGATTCCAAAAGGGTGAAATGTGTTGGGTTAATTAAAGATGTAGCAGTCTCGTTAGCACAAATTCCAACGAAGAGTATAATCATGGATGTAGTGGTTGCTGACATCCTAGCCAAGTTTGGAATGTTCCTTTCAAGGTCTTGGGGAGCCAAGTTGGGAGGTGTACTAAATTTATATTTCACTTATGCTATCATTCCAGTTTTTAATGGGGAATAAAGGAGATTGTACAGGGAGACAAGGTTTGTGAAGACCACCTCTAAGAAAGATGTAGGAAATTCCCCCTTTTATAGTGAAGAAACAGAAGGTATTTCTTGTTTCATGTTGCATGAAGATATAGAATTTACTGAAGACACGGGGAAGAAACTCTCTTTAGCAGTTATTTGCACTCAAAGAATATTTGGAAGTGCTACTTTGATGGTGCCTACTCCAAGGAAGGCGCAGGTGCCGGATTCTTCCTAATATCACCGGAAGGTAACCTCATGTCATTCTATTTTAAACTAGAATTTGATTCGACAAAAAATGTGGTTGAATATGAGGCCTTAATCTCAAGCCTTCAAGTTTCTAAATAGATGGAGGTTCAATGTATTTCAATTTATGGTGACTCTAAGTTGATAATAAGGCAGATCAAGAATCATTGTCAAACCAAGCATCTGAGTTTAAGATCGTGCAGGAATGAAGTTTGGGATCTAATAGAAAACTATTTTGAAGCCTTCAATCTTCAATATATTTGGAGGGAGGAGAATATATTGGTCGATTCTTTAGCAGTTGCAACCAGCACGTTCAAACCTTCCATAAATCCTCATCTAAGGTACGAAATTGAAGTTAGACATAGACCTTCTATCCCTGACAATGTGAAACATTGGCAGGTGTTTGATGATGATGAACAAATAAATTAGTTCCTGACAATGATTGGAAACTTTGAAGATGTTGAGATAGACCAAGAGGAAGAAAAAACAGATCAGAGAACATAAATAAGAAATCTCAAGTAGTCAATAGGTGAACAGAAGATTATCCAATTGAAAGATAATGTGCTCCCTAGAGGGTTGGTTTCCCTTGAAAGAATGTTCGATGCTAATGATGTTGTTGTTGATTCGAAGAAAACACATCAAGAAGAAGAGATGGAAGATTGTAATTTGGGAACTCAGCAAGAGCCCAAAATAGTGAAATTGTTCAAAGGGGTTCCCAAAAAATACAAAGAAAGATACATTGATCTTTTTAAGAAGTATATGGATGTGTTTGCCTAGTCGTATGAAGACCTGAAAACATATGACAAAAAAATTATTTAGCATAAGATTCCATTTAAGGAAGGGCTCAAACCACATATACATAAGCTTGGACAGATCAATCCCTTGTTGTTAGCTCTAATTGAAAAATAAGTGAAGAAACTGTTGCAAGCGAAAATTATAGTTCCTCTCAAATATTCAGACTGGGTTTCCAATCTGGTCCCTTTAAGAAAGAAGAATGGAGAGATAAGATTGTGTGTATACTTCAGGAACTTGAACCGATCATCTCTAAAAGATAATTATCCTTTGTAGAAAATGGATTATGTCTTACAAAAGGTGACAGGAGCTCATAGTTTGTCTACAGTTGATGGATTTTCTGGGTATAATCTGGTAGCAGTGGAAAAAGAAGATTATAAAAAGACCGCTTTCACTACACCCTGGAGCACCTTCATGAATGCAAGGATGCCATTTGGCCTTATGAACATAGGTGCAACATTTCAGAGGGCCATGGACATAGCCTTCATTGGTGACAAGTTTTTAGTTATATATCTGGATGATGTAATTGTTCTCTCAGGGTCAGATGATGAACACTTGGAGCATTTGCAAAAAACTTTTCAAAAGTGTAGAAAGTTTGGTTTGTCATTAAATCCAAAGAAATATTTATTTTCCTTAGAAGAAGGTAATTTATTGGGTCACATATTTCTAAACAAGGATTAAATATTGACCCAGCAAGGTTGGAATCCATTTAGACTATTCCTTTACACATAAGAAAGAAGGATATCCAGATATTCCTGGGAAAAATAAACTTTCTGAGGAGATTTGTGCCAAATTATGCTAAGATCGTGAGAATTATAACAGATATGTTGAAGAAAAATAAAGAAGTGAAATGGGATAAGGAAGCAAGAGATGAATTTGTTAGAATAAAGGAAGCACTGCAGGAAGATCCAGTTCTGAGCAGTCCAAACTATCAAAAAGTATTTAAGGTATTCTCATTTGCATCCCCCACTACTATTGTTTTTGTGTTGTTGCAGAAAAATTATGACAATAAGGAGAAGCCAGTTGCATTTTTCAGTAAAGTTCTCAGAGATGCTGAGCTCAAATACAATATTCTGGAGAAACAAGTACATGCTTTAGCCAAAGCACTGAAAGCCTTCCAGGACTTATGTGTTGCAGTCCCAAATAACTGCTTATGTTCCTAATTTTGTTGTGAAATATGTGTTGGTCCAAAGTGATTTTGAAGGAAAAAGGGGGAAATGGATAGCAAAAATCCAAGAGTATGATTTGGACATCAAACCCACCAAGTTGGTCAAGGGACAGGGTTTAGCGAAGTTTTTGACAGAGACAAATTTTCAAGCCTTGGGAATTAATCTGTTGGCACCAGTGGATGGAGCTATTAATGAAGAAGGTCAGAGCAAGTCCAAAACAAGTATTCAATACAAATTTTTTTTCTCTGATTGGTATAAGGATATTGTGCACTACCTGTGTTTCTTTTCCTATCCAACTTCACTAAATAGAAAAAAATACAGAGCTCTCAAGCTCAAGTCTGAGCCATATGCTATCATAGAAGCAAATCTATACTGGAAAGATCCTGCTGGTATTTTGCTGTTATATTTGACCGAAGGAGAATATATTGAAGTCACCAAAAAATATCATGAAATTCTATGTGGATGACATTATATCTGGAAGGTCACTGCCCATAAGATTCTCAAGTCAGGCTTCTATTGGCCAACCCTATTTGCAGATGTTTATAGACTAGTAAAAAGTTGTCAGAAGTTCCAGTTGTTTTCTGAAAAGAAAAACTGGCTCCATTACCGCTCATCCATATATTTATTGAAGAACCTTTTAGGAAATGGGGATTGGATTTTATTGGAGAGATCAATCCACCATAAAGTGTACAGTTCAAGTGAATTCTGACTACCACTTGTTATTTTACAAAATGGGTTGAAGCAATACCCACGAAGAAGGCAAATGACCAAGTAGTGATGAAGTTTCTGGAGGAAAACATCTTCAGCAGATTTGGGTGTCCAGTCAAAATTGTGACTGATAATGCTCAAGTATTCAACTCTGATCGTTTCATTAATTTTTTTCAAAAATATAATGTAATCTTATCACATTCCATGGCATATCATCCTCAAGGGAACGGATTGGCACAATCCTCAAACAAGACATTGGTCAGGATCTTGAAAAGACAATCATTGAAAATTAGAAGGATTGGGACATGAAGTACAGCCAGTACAGCTGCCTGTGAATGGGTAGTATCTGAAGCATTATTTCCAACAGTAAACGTCAGAAATCTACCATTGTAAATACCATATTTCTCATTGTTCATATATCACCAAGAAATATTTGACTCCATGCCCAATGGATAAGGAACTTTTCTGCGGTTCTTAGCGCTTCCATGGAAGAAAGCACTATCCCCAGGTGGAGCCAGATGTTGTGGCTCATTTTCATTTACCTTTGAAATATGTTTCAAAACACCGAAAAAAACATATATGTTAGAAAATGTAAAATTTTGTGTGTCATAGAAGAATTTTCATTTCTATGTCATTACATTAACATTGCATGATGAGATGTGAAGGTGGGTCGAGTCAGGCTCATTCACATGCAAGACAATTCGATAACTGGACCGATGGGCATGTTCAGAACATTGCACACTGGACAGGGTGGAATTGGGCTCATTCATAATCTCAGGAGGGTTACGTCGTGGAGAAAATGAACTAATTTCCCAAAGGCAAAGAAGGGGTGCATTTCCCCTAAAAACTTAAGAGTCTCGGAAGAGGCGCAAAAGGAAAAACGGATGGTCGAGATTGAAGTGTAGAGTTGAAGCAGAGAGAGGGGAAACAGAGATTAAATCACTAACCACAAATCAAAAGTATTAGAGGATAACCACAGGAGGTAAGTGATAAAGTCGTTGAATTGCGATGCGGTGGGGCCCAAGTGCAAAATCGAAAATCGTAAGTTTTAGAGGATAACCGTGGGAGGTAAGTGATAAAGTAATCGAAGTGCGATTTTCAATGCGATGGGGCCTCAGCGCAAAATCAAAAATCACAAGTTTAAGAGGATAACCGTGGGAGGTAAGTGATACAGTCACTGAAGTTTGATGTGCGATGCAGTGGGGCCCAAGCGCAAAATTGCAAATCGCAGGTTTTTAGAGGATAACCGTGGGAGGTAAGTGATAAATTCTTCGAAGTGCGATGTGCGATGCGGTGGGGCCTAAGCGCAAAATCGTAAATCACAAATTTTAGAGGATAACCATGGGAGGTAAGTGATAAAGTCTCTGAAATGCGATGTGTGATGCCAGGTGGGACCCGATCGCATACTACACATTGCTAGTTTTAAAACATAAGTGTTAAGGAAAATTTAAAGGCAACAAAGGGGTATGTGTGGGCAGATGCGATGCGATTTCAATAGTGAACTCCAAAGGTTTCATATCTGGAAGGTAAGGCATTTCTCGTGTTAAACCGTGTTGGAGGAAGAAAAGAGGGTTATAACGTAAAATCGGTGAAACGCCTTGGTAATGAGAAATATGCAGAATGCGGCATAGAAACTCAGGTAAGTGACTCAATGTAGATCAAAGCAGAAGAGGCAGCATCAGGTAGAATATGATATGATTAACAGTGTTTGAAGCACAGGGGCATAGGCAGAGTCGTGTAGAAAATCTTATAGCGGCAATGTTCAGGGCACGACAGTTGGGTCAAATTGGGCACTGAGGCATCGTCTGAGAGCTGTGCAGCCATTTCATCATGACCAGAAAGGCGACCTTGGCACTTCGAGAGGACGCATCAGCAACAACAGATTCAACAAAATGAACAAAATTTCCAATTTTAATTTTATTTCTCAAGTATGATTGCATAAGTAATCTTAACAGTTTAGGTAGTCGAATAGTTTGAATAAGTTCAGTAGTTACGGACCACTATGATGTATTTAAGTAGATAGAAATAAAGAAAATGGGTTTGGATTTTTGGACCTCTAGATGATTGTTATTTTATGATTGAATTCTATTATAAATTAATGAAAGAAGGTCAAGTTTCTTACACCTGTTGATGTTGATACGTCTTTCCTATTTCGCTCTGTGGCTATTCCTCTTTGAATGAAGTGAAGTAATGTAGCAGTCGGTCTCTTAATTACATTTGTTAGTAAGAGTGGGTAATGATGATGTTGGGAGAATTTCTTCCTCCTCCTTGAGTATACCCAAGACTCTCAGCATTTTATCATGGCCTTCTAATGCTCCCATTCCTCCTGGATCTATGAATGGTGCATCATGATGTGAGACATGTCTCACCAAATCTGGATCAGGTGGCCTCCTAGGTGGTTTTCCATGAAACAATGATGTCTCATGGGCTAATCTCATATGCATAATAGATGGGACTACCCTGTCCTTGCTTCCATTGTGCAAATCCTACTTTGTTTTTTGTGTGGAAGCTTCTTGATAATTGGGTATCACTCTCATTGATGCAAGAGTCTCTCTAATTGGAGCAATTGCTCCATCCTCACCTCCTGGTGGTGGTGGATCATCTCCTACTATTCCA
The DNA here is from genome assembly GCA_034641835.2 of Pinus albicaulis. Classification (NCBI taxonomy): domain Eukaryota; kingdom Viridiplantae; phylum Streptophyta; class Pinopsida; order Pinales; family Pinaceae; genus Pinus; species Pinus albicaulis. Next base: position 356,261,651 of record CM076575.1, read on the forward strand.
GCGCTATGATCCCTTCCTGTCTCTTCTTCTTCCTCCTCCTCATCATCTGAGAAGACCTATATATAGTGTGTCTTCCCTGCTACACATCTATGTCTGGGTGCCCATGATTCTTGGCATGTGAAGAAAAGCTTCCTTCTCCTCAAATCTCTTCGGACAATATCATCAAGAGGTTTTTTATTTTGGCTCTACTTTGAAAGAGGAGCCTTCTCATCTTTTCCCTTTGATGGAAAAGAGGGCTTGTGCTGAAATGTTGCCTTTGCTTTTGGCAAGGCATCTTGAAGATCTCTAGCCCTTTCAATGGAATATTGAGGGGTAGTGGGCTTGGTAGACTTAACCAACCCATGAAGAGGTTCATCTAACCCATCAATGAACATATAGACCCTTCTTGCTGCAGATAAATCAGGAACCATAAAAGAAAGTTTTAAAAACTCAGAAATGTAAGCTTCTAGATTACCTGATTATTTTAGCTTTGCAAGCCCCATGAATGGTGCCTCGGGATATATTCTATCAAACCTCTCCACCAAACTCTTTTTGAACTCTGAATATGCAGTCACATTGGAATGACCCAATGTAGACAAGCCATGGAACCACTAATCATGTGCTTCACCATCAAGGTGCAGTGCTGCTATCTTAATGGCCTCCATCTCAGGTACTTTGTTCAGCTGGAAGTAGATGTCAAGCTTCTCCACCCATGATTTTGCAGTGCATTTAGATGACCCATCAAATTTGGGTAAGAAAAATCTACCCATAGTGTAGATCATGATTCTGAATGAATCCTCTAGCTCTATTGTAATGCCTGGGTCTCCTATTGTCCTTGATTTGAAAAAATTCTTGAAAACTCAAGTGGTCCTTGAATATCTGAGACTGAGACTCATACTCCATAAAATAGTCTTCAAGGGATTATTGTTCTTGAAATCCTTCACTTCCCACTGCTAAGAATGTAGGCATTGTAGAGCATTGTGAAACTTGTTGTTGATGCACTGGTTGATCACTCCAGTGATGAAAAATGTCGAAGTCTTCACCATGTTGAAATCCTTTAGGGGATTCCTTGAATCTATCCATTCTCATATCCTTTATTTCTCTAGCAATGTCTTGCATAGCTTTCAAAATAATCTTAGCAAACTCCTTCTCCTCATCTTCTGCTCCTGATACAGGGGTTTTACCCTTGTCTTCTTTATCATTTGTATAGTCAAATTTTTGGTGTATTATTCTTTTATACCTCTTCTCTTTATCAATAAGAGGATCTCCCTCTTCAAATGACATATAGGCTTTTCAAGATGCATAGGCTGTTCCAAGATTATGCTTTGATACCACTGTAATATTCCCAAATGGGAAAAGCAGGAATATAGTGAAAAATGTTGGAATATCAATGTAAAACATCATTTAAAACAAAGAGATCAATATGGAGACCTTATACTCATTATAACAGCGGAAAAATATGCACAATAAATGGGCCATAAGATGTAAAATAAGATAGAACAAACCCCCTATTATCACCCAAATTATTTTTTTTTTAAACATTGTATGTCTACGCTATTTTTGGTCATGTTTTCAAGAAGGTCAAAAAGTCATTTTAAGTCCTGGTAAAGGGTAGGTCATAGTTTTATAAGTTTTAAAGGTCATTTTTCAAGTTCAAATAAAGTCCTTTAGGTTCATTCCATGATCAAAAAAGTCATATTTTTCAATTAGGGGTCATGCTATGAAGTTTTGAGTTGAAATTCTGCATTTAGCCAGGAATCCACCGTTTCGTAGCGCCGCAAGTTCAAAAATCAGGAAATGCGCTACGAAAGCACTGCTACTTTCGGTTGGGAATGATAGGATAGGAGTGTGGTGAGTCAATTATTCATCAAATCCATTGTACCCACATTTCCTACACTCATCATAATCATGATAGGAATTCAAGAAAGCATCATTTGGTTATGAAAGAATATCTCAAATTCAAATTCTTTTCCTAATTGAGCCATCCTCGGTTCATTTATCTCCAAAGCAACTGCATGAGCTCTGAAGCAGTGATAATTAGTCAGTGGTTGTTATATACATAGACAACTTTCACTATAATCAAGTGAGGCTGTTATGTTAAATCAAGCGAGGTTGTTATGTTAAATCAAGAGAGGCTGTAATCAAGAGAGGTTGTTTGCAAGCGAGGTTGTTTTGCAGATTTTGAAAGAAACTAACAGGGTTTTTTCTAAAAGAAGCATGGCTGAGGAGAAAATATCCACAGAGGGGTACATTGTCTGAGATATGAACCTGAGAATATGAAGGTTTTAGCTGAAGATAAAATAGTGATGGAGGCTTTCAGTAAAGCAGGTTGTTTCAGGTTCTGTGAAAAGTTACAAGGTGGACATACTCAGGTGTCCAAAGAGTTTGCACTACACTTCAGTGGGACAACTACAAAAATTGGAATGTTGAACATGTTAGTTACACCTGAAATCATAGCTCTAGTGACAGAAATACCAAGAGGGCATGAATCTTGGTTTAAATTCTTTAGGTTTTATATGGAGGCATGCAAGATGTTTATGAAGCCAAAATATGTAGAGATGGACCTAAACAATGCAGTTCCCAGAAATTGTATTAAGGATAGTTATGCCAAACTATTGTTCAACATCCAAAGATATTTTACATGCGAAGGCAGGTACCACAAAGTCTACACCTATCATTTCAAATTCCTATTACATTTCACAGGTATGATATCACTGGATTTACCATTTTTCCTATATAGAAGTATTGCCAAAACGGCTGATAAAGTTCAAGTAAAATCCGAGGGTTTGAAACATCTCTATTTCACCATGGTTTAATTAAATTATTGATTTTGAATGAGCTCCAGAAGATTAATAGGGACTGGTCTTCTTTTCTTTTTATAAGTGGATTTGAAATGGAAGCTCTAACCCCAGTTAAAAACCCTAAGGAAAAGGAAAATCCATCACCATCAGCAGAATTTAGTCAACCAGTAGATATAAGGACAAGAAGGTTTGTGAAATTGAAGCCAAAGAAACAAGTGAAAGATAAGGTAGAAAGAACACCAGTGATTTTTACAGAAACTCCTTCACCTGCAAAACAAGGATTACAAAGTACTAAGGAAGCTAAACAAAAACAAACAACTGGTAAGCAAGTAGCTCAGAGAATTACAAGGATTCAAGCTGCAACATCAAAAGGAAAGACAGTAGCTTCAAGATCAAATGACAGCCTAAGATTGAAAGGAAACTTGGATGAAATATTGCATGCAATAGACATAGAAGAATCACCTATAGTGGAAGTTGATTTCCTAGGAATAAATGAAAGCAAAAAGAAAAAGGTGAAATCAGCAAAGAAGCTGTAGTTTAAGGGTGAAGATGCAACATTTTTTTTCCAAGCTAGGAAGCCTATAACTAGACATTCTAAAAGGCTCAAGGAACTTAATGCGGAAGTTGAAGAAACCAATAAAGCAACTATTGTTCTTGAAGAGATAGCTGATCTTTCCTCACCTGTGGCAGAGCATGCAGAAAACAGAGTAATCGTAGCACAAGAAGAAATGACCAAATATAAAATCCTGGAGGAGAAGTTAATATCAGCAAACCATGAGATTTCTAAGTTGAAGAAAAGAGCCAGAAAACATGTCATTGAGAAAACAAAGTTTAAGAAGATGAAAGTTGTTTGGGAAGGTCAAATAGTCTCCAAATCAGAAATACCAAGCAGTGAAGAACAATTCTTCACATGGACAGTCCCAGCCATTAAGGAGGCAAATTTTTTAAGAGTGATCAGCACTCATTTGATAGCTAGAAACAGAAGGTTGAGAAGACAGGTGGAAGATTTGGAGATACAATTGACAAGGTCTCAAGAAAGGTTAAAAAGGCAGTGAAACAAAATGATAAATCCACAAGACAATCTCTGATCAAAATGAAGGTAAATTTTGATGAATATTATGTTTTCAGGGTCATATTGATGTGTTTTTGAAATAATACCAAAACCCTTAAATTTTCGTAGCGCAGATAGTGCAAATCTGATGAAATATCCTATGAAACTGCTGAAGCAGTCTTTTATCATATTTTCATATCAAATTTTGAGGGAATTTTTGTGAATTTTGTTTTGAAATTTCTGGTGGAATTGTGTTAATGGAAAATGAAGGCTTCCCTGAAGATAACAGATAAAAAGCATATTTGAAAGGGAGCTAAACACTGCGCTATGAAAAGTGCTACGAAACTGTGTTGCTTTCGTAGCGCAGGTTTATTCTTATCTTTTTGGCATTGTTCGAAGTTTAGATTCTGCACAACTAGAGAATTGAAGACATATGGTGTAAATATTTGGCAACGAGAGACATGTAGACATGATTCATTAATGGTCAAAGTGCTCAAAACAGATAAGGGAATCAAAGGGCCTAAAAAACAGGAAGACATGTTTCCTATATTTTAGGAGAACATTATCATCAACAACATGGCTACATCAAGTTAAAGATCATCATCCAAATTAGACTTCATGGGAGTGCAGGTGGAAAAATATGTAATAAATATTAGATAAGGTTGTTAGAAGGGTATTAAAGAGTTTTATTCCTATTAGAAATAGGACTTTTCATTAGGATTATAGTTGTCAATTTGTAATAAATAGCGTGTTTATGATTAGAAAAGGTGTCAAACTATATGAGTTCGATGTATCTAGTGGAGAAGAAGGAATCCTATTCTGTAAATGTTCTATAAAGAGCATAAGATCGAAATCCAAGGCGTTGGACATTTTTATTAGAAAAAAACTATGTTTTGTATGTAATGGGTTTTTTCAGCTTAATACAGAGTTCTGTGTAGACAACTCAAGATTCATGAGAAGTTCTTGTTCATCATTATTGTTCTAATGGAATTCTTCAATATTTTTATCTACAATGGTGTTTGTTTATGATACTTAGAATTCATTCATAATGCTCTAACTTCCTTCATATACAAACTGACTGTGTGTTTCACTGTTCTATATGTTTTACTCCCTGATTTGAACTCCAAATGCCTTGACTTCCATGCTATATAGACTGTGATGTTTTTGTCGAATTTATCTTGACTCCATAAGCCCAATGAATGTTTTCTAATGTGATTTACAACCAGTTATATCATCTATCTGTTTCACCTTAGAGTTAGCCATCTACTTATTTATCAAAAATCATAAACTTCTGAGAGAGCCCTCTCAGGTTGAGGAGGATAAGCCTTAGCCAAAATATTGGTCTAAAAAAGTTACACCCCCAATGGAAAAAACCCTCAAAAGTGGTGCTGCTACTATATATCAAAGAGCTGGAAGACTTCTACAACGTTGTTTAAAAGGCACTGCTACAACAAATGAATATACAAAATAACATGGGCTAATGTATGCCACAAAAGATAGATCAAATACATATCTAGACACTATACAACCTCCAATGAAGAACCCCCAAAGGGTTTTCAGTAAAACACCATGTACAAGATGAGAATCTAAGCCCTAGCGCTAAAGATCCACTACCACATATAGATCTGGAAAGTGTGGTTGATCTGATATAAGAAATAATTCAGCCTCCTCCAATAGATCTCCTAGATGAAAGTTTGATCCCTTCTCTAGCAAACCTCCTCTCCAAATGGTGTACTGAAACCACCCAGCAACTCCTCCTTCAAAATAACACAGATATGGAAAGAAACTGCACTGTAGGGGAAATTAAATATATGGCCTACTGCCAAGATCTGAAATTAAGCTCAAGGGCCTTCCTTACTACCCTCCCAATGGAAAGGAACCCTTCTCCACTGAAAATAAGCACGGAAGTGACCCAAATATGGTCTCGACTACTGCAACCTGCAAAACAACTCAACCCTCAACAGGATCTGCATTGTAGATGTAAGATGAAGCTTTGGCCAAATGCCTGATAGTGGAAGTGAAGTACAAGACTCTTCCAAGAGATACTAAATGAATGAGGTGGGATTCCTGATCAGGAACACCCAGTGCCAAACAACACTTGCAATCTTAGCTAAATAGCCAAAGAAAGTTATATGTCTAAATAGACCATGTATTCAGAAATATCATAAACCAATACATAATCAATATGGCTGCCATCCTCTTCCTTTTATAAGATATGAGCTTCCAAACCCTAAGCCCCATTCATTTATGACCCTACTTCCATGCAAAGTGTCTCCATCTAAAGCTGTGTTGTCCCTCATTGATTACCACTCCTCCATGACAGTGTTGTTGATTTGGTCAAAGTTGACCCAATCAAGATGTTCCAACCCATTTTCACACCTAAGGGTGCTTAATTAAGCTGCCAAGATGTTTTCCTTTTACATTGGCATTGATTTATTCATTATTAAGGAGAATTATGGACCTCCATTGTCCACGTATTCATAAAACAAGATAGCAAAACAAAATTTAATATTCCAACTAGCTCATGTCTAATTGGGAATATTACAAATTCTATGTTTTCAACATATCATTTTGAGTTTCTCTTACGGATATTCTTTTCATTCCATTCAAATATCAATAGCTTATGGCATTGTGAATGCTTTCATTATATCATATTATTGAGGGTATTAAGTAACTGAATTCCAAGGGTGTTAAACAAAGGCCATTTGATATGGTAATTGTGACATACATTTATAAAATGTCTTAAGCATTGATTCCTTACCACAGCCAGGGGATTGTTTCTTGAGATACAACAGGGGGCATGCTTTCCCTTATTCTTTTGGTTTCCCTGTCCTTTGGAATAGGAGTTTGCAGAGAAGTTTGGCTGACAATTTTTTCTTCATCCTTTTGTAAAGTGTTCTTTGTCCACTACTCCTGATTAACATATTGCTATATCTTTGGTCTAGGTGTATGTGCATATGGAATAATTTTCTACACACAACTTTAAGCTTAGAAATTATTCCTAATGTGTCGTAAGACCATGTAAAGCTCAGTTTAAACTTCATTTGTTTTAGCAATTCATCCACTTCCTTGTATGTTTCTCTAGTGTTCACAATGTATGGCACTACATGTACTTTTAACTTGAACTGTGCTTTATTTTTTCTTGACACAAAGTGTAAATGGTCCATGTTAAGCATTTGTCTGATATATTCAAGGGAAAATACTCTCATTGGTACGAAATTTGGCAATATATAGGAAGGAAGCAAACACCCATATATTATAATCTTTGTATAATTCTGGCATAAATACCAGTCTCCAACTTTAGCTTACTCTGTCAAATGTAGAAATTTCTTGATATTTGGTGAAATCCTTATCATAACTTCATGGTTGAGTAGACACAAGGATGTGTATAAAAACTGATCCACAAAGTCAGTGAATGAATATTCTTCTGAATTTATTCTAACTAAAGAAGTGCAGTGAATGGCTGATAATGGGTTTCCCTGATCATCCATATTCTGTAACTGAAACTTAAACCTATGTTCTTGATAGAATAACATCAAATATACTAATATTGGTTGGTGTTTGAATGTGCCTTCAGATTTAAACATAAGAAAATGCTCATGTATAACATCTGATAAGAACTTACTATAATTGAAAATAATCGAAGGCATCTGACCAACTCCAAATACTGATAAAAAACCTAATACTACCTCATCTTCCCACTGGTCTAAATGGTAACCTAAAATAAAAGTAACCATAGAGATGACCTTCCTTGACATCTTAGGAAAAATAGAGGCAGAATAAGGAGGGCTAGTTCTGGGAAATTCAGAGTTTACAGGCAGGAAGCATTCGAAAATATGGGCCCGTTGGGGGAAATTAATCTTTTTTTATATCTCCATAAGTGCATCAGTAGAAAAAGGATGCAAGGAGGCTTGCGGATTTACTTGAATAGACTAACAGATACTTTCTAGAGTTATCGAAAACAAGAATTCATTGTTATGATAATTTACAGCTTTCTGGATGGGGAGGTACCTGAGATGACACCACTTAGAGAATTCAGGGAAAATATGAGTATGAGGAAAGATAAATTTGGATAAAAATTATTCCCAGATATTTAAATCATCACTTTGGTCTAAATACTTCCGTTTTTCCAAATTATGGAGCTCATACAGATCAAACACACATTGAATTTATGTTATCTTATATTGAGTATCAACTAAAGGGGACCTATTTAAATCAAGAATAAGAGGTACCATAGGATCCTCATCGTGTGTTTTTCCCTTTCCTTTGTGCAAAAGCATCTTAATTTTAATAGGAAATTCAAAGAGAAGTTTTACAAGGTCGTAATGTGACTGGTTGCAGAAGGGAAAACTTTGCAGAAGGCGCTGGCGAGCTTGGAGATTTTTCAATCTGAACCTGTGTGGATAAAATAAAAGAAAAGTAAATAATACAGGTTGATATGGGATTTTATAAAGGGATTGGAAGGAAATCAATGGGATTATAATAACCGTTTTGGAGCATAGAATTTATAAATGTTTAAATTTTGGCGAGAGATTATTTAATGGGCAACGACTATAAAATTGTTGGCGGGAAATTTAAATTCTAACGGTTACATGACATGGAGGGAGGGATGAATGAAAAATGGCATGGATGGATAGTGCGAGGGGAACAGACGGAAGGGAGAGTGAGATGGTGGTCTTCGGGGGGGAGGGTGGGAGCGGTAAATAGTATCGGGAGGGGACCCCCTGAAATCATTGCAGAGACACCATGTAGCCTGAGTGATTTGTTTGGAAACCATTTTTCATGCCCCCCACACCCCCACCTCCTTCGTTAAGTATCGAAGGTTCGAGGGGGTTTTGAACATCGTCCCCCACCATTTATTTGGGCGGGGATGATCGCGACTGTTGAAAAGTGAAATTTCTTTTTAAAAAATGACAAAACGTGTCATTTCACTTCATTTTTAAAATAAACTTTAATAAAAAAAGAAAATTGGCATCATTTGGACTAGTGTGCCCTATTGGGTTTTATTATTGTTTTCATTTATTTTTATTCCCCTTTTATTTTTATTTTTCTTTCAATTTTTCTTTTTTCTTTTCTTTTTTTCTTTCTATTATTTCTTTTTTTTCTATTTTTTCTTTTATTTTGTATAAAACAACTTTTAAATGAAAAATGTATTTACAACATCCCACTGGGATAAATTATTATATAAGCATACTTGATCACTATATTTATAGGACCCTAATAGTGGCTCCAATGGGGATGGCATCCTCCATGTGAGGTGCCAAGAACACCGTAGATTAGTAGCCTTCTCCATTGGGTATTTATTAGTCTTTTCATTAGCTGAAAATGACCTTGTTAACTGAAAAATCATTACATATGGTAGCAAGTCATTTGAAACTTAGGGTCTTCACTCTGGGCTCCAATTTCCAATGGTATCCACCCACACCTGCAGTATCTGAAAATAAAATAATATATACAATGATGATTTGAGAGACTAAATAAAAATTAAGAAAAATAATGTTTGAACAATCTACAATTAACATGCCCTCCAACAAGTAATTCCCCTATTAGATCCTTCAGCAAAAATGCATTGGTTCCCCGTAAAGATTCAATCTTATAAGGCCCTTTCCATAAACTATCAAACTTTCCATGCTTTCCTTTTTCCTCATTTCAGACATCCAATTTTAAAACAATGTCATTGAGCTGGAAATCATCTACTTTCACTCTCTTGTCATGAATCCATTTGATTTTGTCCTAAATTATCTGTGTGTTGTTGTAAACTTCTTCTTTGGACTGTTGTATATGCACCATTTGGTTTATCCTTCTCTTTACGTCATTTGATTAAACATATAATTTTTGCAATAATTTCAACACTGGAATTCCTAGGGAGGTATGGAAATTTGCATCTACTCCATAAACCAGTTCTAAAGGTGATATTCCAATTAATTTCTTTGTGCTTACCGTATCAACTGTAAAGCATTTATCAACTTTTTGTGCCAAGACTTCTTATTTTCCTGTAATAATTTATTTATTTTATTGAACAAAATATTGTTAGAAGACTTTTCCAGTCCATTTCCTTGAGGATAATAGGCAGCATATTTTCCTATACCTATATGATATGTATTGGATAAATCTACCATCTTTTTGGATTTAAAAGCAGCAGCATTATCTGAGATGGTTTGTTGAGGACAGCCAAATATAGACATAATATTACCTTCCATGAATTGAATGATAATTGAGTCTATAGCTTGTTGATCTAGGTGGATACTGGTGCCCACCCACCTATTCCACTTGGACCCCCACCATTTTTTCTTTCATTTTTTTAGTTTCCTTAATTGTAGCACAATTTACTATTTTTGGCAGTTTTTCGGGTCCTGAACTTCTAGAGCCATTTTGAGGCCCTAAACGGTGTTTTTTGGGCATGAAACCTCCATTGAATATATTTATTCTAGATTCAATATTCTATGTCAACGGTTTTATTCCTCGGATAGTCTTTCTAACGATGTATCATGTGCGTCAAATGAAGATAGTATGACAAAGTTATGACCCCGGGAAATTGATGTACCAATTTACCTCGACGGGGCCCATAATCTGGTGTTTCATCTCCTAGTGTTAGGTTTTTGGATGTTTAATGTTTTCCATTATTTCTCAATAATATATAGGCCTTAGAGACTCATTTTAACACAGGGTTTAGAGGCCTGCAACACATTTATTCTCAGAGATAAGCTACCAATTCCCTGGCTAGTTTATTTCCATTATGTCTGTAAACAAATTTTAGTTTTTTGATATTAATGAAATGAATTGTTATTTTTGTTGCATATTTGTATTTATGGTTATATGTGTATTATGTTGGGTTTCTACATAAATTTGGATCAGTGGTATCAGAGTGGTCTGCTCTTTCTCGATCCTTCTTTGCATGTCCACAATGAGGTCGGGGTATAAGGAGTTAGGGCCCGATTTGGTTGAACCTTTGAAATATCAGCCTTGCAAACCCCAATGTCCACCCATAGGGATGAAAAGAAAGATGAGGGAGTAAGAGATCCTATCAAAATATTGCTCGAGGAGGCCCTCAAAAAATAAACGAACACGATGATGGATAAATTTGCCCAGATCCTTCAACGACTGCCCACTGGAAACGCATTTTCATCCAACAGCCACTCTGGAGGCGCAATCCCTTTTAAGGTACAATTAAACTTTAACATTCCCATATTATATGGACAAAAAAATTCATATGTCGTATATAGATGGTTGAATCTATTAGAAGAATATTTCTCGGTTCTTGACATTTCCGACCTGGAGAAGATTATTCTTGCACTCCTCAAAGTCACCCCCCATGTAAAGGATTGGTGGGAAACCTACTGTGAGAAAAAGGATGAGGGGGAACCCTCTCTGTTCTCGTATGTACCCACTTGGAATTATTTCTGAGATTCCATCAAGGAACAATATTATCCTTTGGTGACCTATGATGACAAGTACATACAATGGACTATGATGCGGCAACAAAGGGATCAAGAGGTGCACGATCTGACGAATCTGTTCCATACCTTGTGCAAAAAGTTGGATATCAAAGATTCAGAGAAACATTTGGTGCTGAAGTACCGCGTTTTTTACATAGATACATTTAGGAGGAAATGGAGTTCCTCAACATCTCCTTGCTTGGTACGACATACCGGTATGCTGCCAAGATTGAGCTGAAATTTAAACAGAAGAAGCGATACTTTGGATCTGCGAATCAAAAGAAAGGGAAAGATTCCCCCAACCCACAAAACAAAGGACAAAGCCAAGGCATGGAGGCCCAAGACAATCTGCCAAAGCCACAAGCAAAGAACAACACCGTGAAGCTAAAGAAGGACATGAGAAAGTGGTGTGAGTTCCATAAGAGCTCCACTCACAACACAAGTGAGTGTCAGTCCAAGCAGTCACTGGTGGCCAAGATGAAGGCTTCTAAATCAGATGCATGCTCTGACTCTAAATCAGATCCCAAGAAGGGGAATGACAAAGGGAATAAAATTATCGATGCAAAATCCAACATCACCATTGCCACCACGAAGATCCAAAAGGAAGAACCAAAATATCCAGAGGAGGAGGAGCGTCTCTTCCACTCCCAGATGCGGGTAAAGGGTTCCCCGCTACAATTCATTGTTAGCAGTGGGAGCCAAAAGAACCTCATTTAAGTAGAGGTCGTGAAGCGGTTGGGCTTTCCCACCACAGTACACCCACAGTCGTACACCATTGGGTGGCTTCACCAAGGACGAGATCTCCGTGTAAGCGAGTAGTGTCTCCTTCCCTACAGCATCAAGCCCTTCACTGATAAGGTATTATGTGGCATTTCTCCTCTTGATGTTTGTGATGTATTATTAGGCCAACCATACTTGTGGAAGCAACATGTTGTGTATAAGTGTCAGCCTCGCATTTTTATTGTTACTTTGGGCAATAAGTTGTACAGGATACCAGAGGTACCACTGCCTATCGCTATCTCTTTGGTTACTGCAAAAAAATGCAGTAATATCATTTCCAAAACCAGGAAATGTGTATTCATGATGATCCACCCTCAGGGAAAAAATAATACTATGGCCACAACCTCCAAACAGGGCTCCTCCGCATGACAAAAAAAAATGGACAAGGTTTTGCAGGAGTACGGGGACATCTTCACCTCACCCGCAGGGGTGCCTCTGCACTGTCAGGTCAAGCACCCCATAGATTTGACCCCAGGTGCGTCATTTCCCAATGGATTGATCTATCAGCGCTTTGTTATGGAGAACGGTGAAATCAAGAGGCAGATTCAGGAGCTACTATAGAAAGGTCACATCCAGCCAATTGCATCGCCCTATGGGAGCCCGTTCATGTTGGTGCAAAAGAAGGATGGGACTTGGAGACTCTGTATTGACTATTAGGCACTAAAAAACATCACTGTCCAGAATAGGTACCAAATCCCACGTATTTATGACCTTCTTGACCAACTCAAAGGGGCGAAATATTTCAGCAAGATCGACTTGAATTAAGGGTATCACCAAGTACCAATCGAACCATTCAATGTATTGATGTCTTGCTTCAAAGCCAAGGAGGGCCTTTTCGAATGGTTGGTCATGCCTTTCAGGTTGACGAATGATCCTGCAAACTTCATGAGGCTAATGGACGACATCTTTCGACCATTCACCAACTCATTTGTAGTATTGTACTTGGATGAAATCTTGATCTTCAACCAGACTTGGGAAGAGCACCTCCACCACATCCGAGAGGTCCTCTAAACACTGAAACAAACAATTTTTATGCCAATTTGGAGAAGTGAACTTTTGGCTTGACCCAAGTTCAGTATCTAGGATACATTATTGATGAGCGGGTGGTGCATGTGGATCCAACTGAGATCCAAGTAATTCAGGATTGGCCAGCCCCAACCACTCTAACAGAGCTTCGCAGGTTTTCTCGGTCTTGCTAATTTCTACCACAGGTTTGTCTTGGGATTCTCTCATATCACTTGGCCCTTGAGTCAAGTCACCAAGGGAGGAGCGAAAGAAAAATTCTTTTGGTCGGAATCTCATCTTAAGGCGCTCGTATAATTGTAACATCGCCTCTGCTCTGCCCCAGTGCTCACTTTACCAGACTTTCAATTAAGATCGAGACATATGCCTCTGACTATGCTATTGGGGATGTTCTTACTCAATAGGGGCATCCAGTGGCATATCACAGTGAGACATTGTCTGACACAGTCTGGAAGTATCCCACTTATGAAAAAGAGATGTATTCCATTGTGCAGGCTTGCTGACAATGGAAGCATTAAATTTTGGGTAAGGAAATGATCATCCACACAGACAACCAACCCCTGCAGTTCATACAAACACAAGGGAAGTTGTAGAATGATTGCCATCATAAGTGGTCCACATATCTGCAATATTTTCATTTGAACAGCAAGTACAAGAAGGGCAACACCAATAATGTTGTAGATTGCCTCAGCTGACCACCGATAGTGGAGATAACCACCGTGCTACACATTTGTGGGCACGAGACTTGTTATTGGCCACTTCTCTACAAGAGTGATATAGAGTTCAGCCACACATGCAAGACGCTCTTGGAGGGTAACCAAATTCCAAATTTTCACCTCCAAGATTCGTTGTTATGTCACCTAGGACACCTTTGTGTTCCTTCAAGCGGGCGTGCCATGATGATTTGGGAAGTGCACTACATTCAGGTCGCTAGGCATATCGGGTCGCGAAAATAGTGGTAGTACTGCAGAAGTATTTATGTTGGCCAACCTTCGACAGGATGTCGGAAAGTACATAAGATCCTGCACTGCCTACGCCATTTCCAAACCAACCATCAAGAAGCAAGGCCTCTATACTTCACTGCCTATCCCTATTCAACCTTGGGAATCCATCTCCATGGATTAAATGTCAAACCTTCCTTATACTAAGCATGGAAATGACTGTGTTTTCGTGGTCATCGACAGATTCTCGAAGATGGTCATTATGGTGGCCTGCAAGAAGAATATCATAGCAGAAGCCATTACTAAACTCTTCTTTGAACGAGTGCGGGTACACTTTTGGATCCCACAGTATATCATCTCAAATCTAGACAGCAGGTTCCTTAGTACATTTTGGTCCAGCCTCGAGTAAATGCTGGACACCAAGCTCACCAATTCCACAGCTTTCCATCCCCAAAATGATGGCCAGACAGAGGTCGTCAACAGGATGATCGTACACATTCTGTGCATGTACAACTCAAATCATCCACGCACATGGTATGATAGCCTCCCCTATGTATAACATAGCTATAATCTATCCCTCCACAGCCCCTTTCAAATGGGCTTTGGATTACAGCCACTATGTCTCATTGATGTAGCCATTCCATTTGCATCTACTCAAGTCGATTTGGCTCATGTCCAGTCTGAAGCTGCCAAGGTGAAAAACTTCATTGAGTGCATTCAGTTCATCCACCAACAATTTCATGACATATTGGATAGAGCCAATTCTAAGTACAAGCAGTGGCATGATCAGCATCGGGTGCCACACAACTTCCAGGTGGCCAACAAAGTGTGGCTACATTTGCAGAAGGAGCACCTTGCTGGACCCCACCGCAAGCTTCTCCCGCACCGATAAGGGCCATAGACCATCACCAAGGATATAGGGGACAATTCCTTCAAGCTCATTATACCACCATTCCTTGGTCTGCATCCAGTGTTCAATGTGGACTGCCTTCAGCCTACTTTCCACCTCTACTGGACACATTCGACATGGCAGAACAAATCAAACCAATAGATTTAAACCCAAACTGCATGGAACAAGAAACAACTGGTCGGATTATGGACGTAGATCAAGAACACTCAAAAATAGAGGATCCATCTATATCGAGTTGTCAAATCAGGCCAACTCCTTCACCAGGGAAAGTGGCTCACCAGGGACCAAGTTCAGCAGAAGTTTCCTCATCTCATGGAGGAACTCAATGCAATGGGGACCATTGCTTCCTAATGGGGGAGGAATGATCCAGGTGGATATTGGTGGCCACCCACCTATTCCACTTGGACCTCCACCATTTTTTCTTTCAGTTTTTCAGTTTCCTTAATTATAGCACAATTTATTATTTTTGACAGTTTTTTCGGGTCCTGAACTTCCAGATCCGTTTTGAGGCCCTAAACAACGTTTTTTGGGCATGAAACCTTTGGAAACTACATATATTCCATACTCGATATTTTTTGTCAAAATTTTTAATCCTCAGAGAGATCTTTCTAATGATGTATCATGTGCATCAAACGGAGATAGTATGCCAAAGTTACAACCCCATGAAATTGATGTACCAATTGACCCTGATGGGGCCCATAGTCTCGTGTTTCATCTCCTATAGTTAGGTTTTTGGATATTTATGGTTTTCTATTGTTTCTAAATAATATATAGGCCTTCAAGCCTCATTGTAACACAAATTTCAGAGGCCTGTAGTCATCACATCTCTTCTCAAAGATAAGCTACCAGCGCCCTAGCTAGTTTATTTCCATTCTGTTTGTAAACAAATTTCAGTTCTTTGATATTAATGAAATGAAGTGTTATTTCCGCTACATATTTGTATTTATAGTTATATGTATATTATGTTTTGTTTCTCCATAAATTCGGATCACTTTCCTAGTTGGAACTGCTTCTATCCATTTGGTGAAGTAATTTGTGGTTGTCAGAATCCACCTGTGTTGGGCTGAAGAACTAAGATGAATCTCTCCAATAAAATCCAATCCCCACTACTAGAAAGGTACTTCAACTAAAATATAATTTAAAGGCAAGGGTAAGAGCTTCTTCTTTCCCTCAAAAATCTGACATTGATAACAAGTGGAAACCCTTTTGTGTACATCAATAAACATAGCATGCCAGTAAAAACCAGCTCTCAAGATTTTATTTGTTATAGTCTTCCAGAAAAGGTGCCCTCCATAGTCACCTTTATGAAATTCTTCCATTATTTTATCAGCTTCATCTTCTAACAAAAAATTCGATAAAATCCCTCCAGCATCCTTCCAAAATAAAGCTCGATCCAAAATGCAGAATTTGACAACCTTTAAGTTAATAAATCTTGCTTTAGTCTTGGTCATACCTGGTGGAGCTTTTAAATTCTGTAAAACATACACAATGTCTGTATACCAAGGAGAAGTGAAAAAAATTTCATATACCTGTTGGATATATTCTTCTTCACCATCTATAGTAGCAATAAAATTTATATCTAATGCATGCAAATTTGATTCTGCCATCAACTTGGCCAATCCATGACCCTTAATAAGCTTTGTAGGCTTAATCTTAATATCATATTCTAAAATTACAGCTATCCACTTTCCTCTCTTTCCTTCTAGATCATTTTGAGTAAGGATCTTTCGTACTACTGCATTGGGAAAAAAAGCAATTATATGAGAATGCAGTATATACTCTGAAATCTTTCAAGGCTTTTTCCAAAGGAAAATATTTTTTTTTCATAATATTATATTTCAAAGCAGCATCTCTTAATCCTCTACTGAAAAATGCTATGGGCTGCTCATATCCCTCCTTATTTTTCTGCATCATCACTACTGCAATAGTGCATTTTGAAGCAAAAGAAAAAATAATGAAGTCCTTAGTATAATTAGGACTGGCTAAAACAGGAGCATATGTAAAGCTTGAATTTACCTCACTGAATGATCTTTTTGCTTCAACATACCATTTTATCTCACTATCCTTTCTCAACATATTAGTAATATCTCTCAAAATTTCATCCAAGTTTGGAATAAACCTTCTTAGAAAATTAATTCTACCAAGGAAGGACTGCACTTCCTTTTTGTTTCTTGAGATGTCTACTTTTTGTATAGCTTCGATTCTACTTGGGTCTATTCAGATTCCATCTTTGGAAATAATATGACCTATCAACTTATATTCTTCAAGCCCAAATAGAGACTTTTTGGGATTCAAGGAAATACCATATTTTCTGCATTTTTCAAAAAAAAAAAAATCAAGTATTGCAGATGATCTTCAATCAACTTAGAAAATATTGTTATATTGTCAAGGTAAATTACAATGAACCTATCCTTCTCATCTACAAAAGCAATTTCCATTTCTCTCTGAAATGTTTCCCTTGCATTCATAAGTCCAAAATCCATCTTTACATACATAAATGTTCCCCATGGCATTGTGAAAGTTGGTTTTTCTTGATCATCTGGATGCACTAAAACCTGGTTGTACCCTGAGAAACCATCAAACAATCAAATTTTGTTGGAACCAACTACTCGTTGTAAAATATGGTACATCTTTGGAAAGGGGTAGTTATCTTTAAGGGAAAATTCGTAAAGGTTGTGGAAGTCTACACATAACCTTATTTCTCCAGTTTTCTTCCATGTCGTTACTAGATTGGATAACCATTTATAAAATCTGAGAGGCACAATAATTTTAGCATCAAAAAAAAATTTAACCTCTTTCTCGATTAAGGGCAATAAAACAGGATTTACTCTTCTCATTTTTTGCTTGAAATGATTTTTTTCTTCTCTGACAGGAATAGTATGTTGAATAATACCTTTATCATAGACATTTAGATCCTCATATCCCCATGCAAAAACATCAGAATATTCTTTCAGCAGTTCTATGTATTTATGTTTTTCTTTTGGAGGTAAAGACTTAGAAAGTTTTACAATCTGTGGATTTTCTTTAGTTCCTATATTACAGTCCTCAACTTCATATCCACTTGGCTCTATTTTGGGCTTGCGAGCCATATCAATAAAATCAAATAACTCCTTTAATGGAACCAAACCTCTAGGAATGACATTATCCTTTAACTGTAGAATTTCAAGATCAGTTTCATTTTTATCGGACTCTCCATTGATCTAATTTAGCTGAGTTTCTCCTCTATCATCATCAATATTACTCTCCCCATCAATATGGAGATTTTCAAACTCTTCCTTTCCTTGCAAAAAATTATTTAATTTTTTGTCATTGTTAAACACTTGCCAATATATAATGTTATTAGGGACAACAGGCCTATGTTTTACCTCAATTTTAAGATTTTTTTTTTTGAATCAGAAAGGCACCTTACATGTACTTGTTGAAGTTTCCAATGCATCAGTAAACACATTCTGATCTCTGGGAATCAAATACAACTGTTACTCTAGAAAACACTGCAAAAAATCCAGAACATCATTCATGTATGCCCTCATCCTAGGATCTTTAGCCGAATATTTACCTTTGATATGTTTAATAATGAGTTTTGAATCTCCATGGACCGAAATTATTTTAGCTCCTGATCTCTTCAACAACTTTAACCCAAATATCAAAGCCTCATAATCAACAACATTATTTGTACATTGAAAAGAAAGCTTATAGGAATGCTTTTATGATTTACCTATCTTTGTGTTTGAAATCCATATACCAGCTCCTGCTCCTTCTTTACTTACTACCCCATCAAAATCCATATTCCATAGACCATCTTCATCATCTTCCATATCTATTTTATCCTTTAAATTTTCATCCCTTTCCTTGTCAGATTTATTATCCATATCTTGAACTTATTATTGTAAACATATATCATGATGTAAAATGAAGGAATCCATATATGATTATACATAATATATTGGATAATTATTAGGCTTATCTGGGTTGCTTACCATGTATTTCATAAGGGTCTCCCTATACAATCTCCTTTGTTGTCCAAAAACAGGAATGGTTGCACATGTCATGTCCATTTGCAATGTGCCTTGCGGCTTTGCTCCCCAAGACCTCGATAAGATCATTCCATATTTTGGAGATATATCGACCATGAAAACATCCATTGCTATACTTTTTGTTCAGATTTGAGCAAGGGTTACACATAAATTTTTGATAATTCCTAAAAATCCTACCCTGCTTGAATCAAAAGAGAAAAAGTCTTTATATGGTATCGTTATATCCAACCCAAGTTTTTCCATAATCACCTTTCGCATGAGATTATGTGAAGCTCCTAAATCCAACATGACATTGTATAAAATGAATCATGTATGTTAAGACTAACATAAAATGTAGGTACATTACCATCGTGTGAAATTCCCTCAACCTCTGGTCCAAATAACAATCTAGGATGGTCATCATTTATATTTATAGTATATGTTCTTTCTTCTATATTTAGTGACTTTATGATTTGATTTCTATATACATCTTTTTTCATTAATTCTATTAGTGGAACTGAAATTTTCACCTTGGACAACTCATTTTCAAGATTAAAATAAGGTTAAGATTTTTCTATCTCTTTCACATTTGTATCTTGCCTTTGAGGGACTTCCTTTGGAGGATCAACCTTTGATTAACTTATAGAAGGAGTATTTGTTTGGATATTCTTAGGACGATTTGCTGCAGTTTTTCTATTTCTGAGATTATATTGTTTATGCACTTCCGTAATGGCATTTTGATAACCATTTTTATAATCTTTAGAATATGTAGGAACGAATTTTGGTTGTGACAACAAAAACAAGTCTTTATCCTCTTTTGTTAATAAAATATCATTTTTTTCCCCATCACCAACAATATTCATCTTATTTTCTTCATGTTCTTCCACTGTCTCATGTTCTTCTTCGACATAATTTTCCTGAAAAGGTAGCCTAATTTGTTGTTGATCTACTGGGTTTATGGGGTCTCTTTGCTTGATTTGGGTTTGTTGCCTTATTAAATTTGGATTTCTAACATGTGGACCTCATTGTGGTTCTCTTGGTGCAATCCTATCTGTAGATTTCATCCTCTCCATCATCCTCTCCATATTTTTAATTAGAGTTTCCAATTTTACATCTGATGATGAAGAAGGTTCTTCTTTAATAGTCACTCGCTTTTCAGTTCTTAACTTAACTTTCCTGGCCAATAAATTGGCCTCTACACTAACAAAAATTCTTTTCATTTCCTCTAAGGTATTTTGATGTCTTTCTCTCAATTTATATGCCATATCTACTTCAAAACCATCTGGATACCAAAGTAAATCCAACCCTGGAGGAGGTTTTATCTCTGTTGGAATAGGATTGTAAAGGTTATTGAATATATGTGAATAATCTTGAACAAATTCCCCTGGGGCTCTTATTAAACCTTCATACTCTGTAAGAATCTGAAGTGGATTCTTTTTTACCTCCCAACGAGAAAGGAAAATTTGATTAAATTGTTGTAAATTAGAAATATTGCCTTATGCCAATCTCCTGTACCATTTTCTCATCTCACTTGCCAAACTTTGAGCAAACAACCTTACTTGAACATCGCCATCATCAACCTCTTCTAGGTCTGCAAAATAATTCATATTCAATGTATTTTTGGGTTGTAATGGGTTTCAATGCCATCAAATTGGGGTATACGTTGTGCATAATTTAGTGGCATAGCATTGAGTGGTTGTTGCAAAACCAAAGGAGCATATCGGGCTACCACAATTTGAATATGAGGGGTAGATGAAATTACAGGAGAGCCTGATGCTAGGGGCAGTAAAGGTGGTGGAGTTGTGATCTATTGAGCTAATGTAGGATTATGAGCCATTGATGAAATAGAAACAATAGAAAAGGGTGAAATCAAAGGAACAGTGAATGATGGAGAAGGAGAAATAACAACAGAGGGTTGATTTATGAATAAATTTTTAGCATTTTTATTTAGTTTAGCTACCAAATCTTAAAGCTTTTCAAGCTGTTATAAGATGTCCTTATCATATTGTGAAATCACAGGTTTTGTACTGATATATATGGTCTCAATTTGGTCTCATCTACAACTGTTTCAGGGACAAAGATTTCTGATTTGGTTCTGAAAAGACTATTCTCAAAAGGTAAGTCAAACTCAATATCCTCGATTGCTATAAGGATTTATGGAAGTGAATTTTTCTTGGAAATGGATTATTACTTGCTTGAATTTCAGCAAAAATCTTTTTTCTAATCAACCTCTCAAGATTACTTATAACCTTAGGAGGATTAGGATCAGGGTGGGATCTAGTGTCGATCTTTCTGGAAGCCAAATATTCAAAGAAATTATTTACAAATGAGTATATATACAAATTTTGGGTGGAAACTTCAGCCTAATAGCTTCTACTTCATTGTCACCCACAGGAAATAGCTTTAAGACACTCAGATCAATATTTACCAAGGAAATATTTTGTTTTTTGAATTGTCCCCAGTATGGTCGCCAAAATGTTAGAAATCTGTATTTTTCCTAAGCTGGGGAGGAAAATTATGAAGGTAACCACAAACCACTTTTAAAGCTGGGATCTAGCATTTCCAGCTTCATAGAGGGATCTCTATGTATGATTTAATTTATGCTTTCAAGATTTTAGGCTAGATATTAGAGTTCAAGATAGATTTTTTAAAGTTTTTTTGTAAAATGAAGGAAAATTTCATGGGGCATGGAGTCATTAAAATTCTCGGTAATCAGTGAAAAAATAACATAGTAGCTGAAACGGGGTGAGGTAGGAAAACTCCTGGATCTTAAGATATTTTATGGTGTGGCTGAGATGAAGAAACATACGATCAATTAAATATAAAGCATACTTAAATGAATTTTATATCTAATATCATAAGGAAAACATTAATATTGTTTTAAACAAGCCAGAGAAGAGAACAAAAAAGAAAATTCAGCTCTTTATCTTCTTGCAACAATCAGGAAAGGAAATCCATGTGACAACTTTAAAAGAAGGACAAATTAACATGAGTGGAACATTACCATTTGTTTGACATAAGAATCCTGGAACAAAATTGCCTATGTATTTTTGAAATTGATTACTTCAAGTGAAGTTCACAACTTACAATAAAATAGGTTTTCTCCTTTTCATTATCCAACACTTTCTAATTCTTATTACAAAATATTTATAGACTTTCTATTGAACTAACTTCGAATTCAAAAAAGGAATTGATCACAAAATAATATATAACAAAGATATAGATATTTCTGAAATAGAACTAAAAAACATGAATTCTAAACAAATTTGATTGTTCTATTGAAACTTTGGAAGAAATTTGTTGTTGATTGTAGCTACTTTTCTGCTCCTTCTCTTTGTCTGTTGTCAAAATTGTAGGATTTCTATTTTTTTTATTCAATCAACTCTAGTAACTTATCCCATCGATATTAACTTGGAATGGAAAAATTTATTATGCTTCGAAATCTTTCATATACTTCTGTGTAAGCTTGAAAAATTGGATTATTAAGGAATAGATGATGAACTTTGTGTTGAATATGGAGATCATACTACAGTCCCTCCATGAAAGTTTCTCCACTTATTGTTCCTCTTACTTTATCAAATTTGGATGTTTTTGCAACTATATTCCATAATTTTTCTTGATAATTTTCTAATGGAATCAGTTTTCCATTAGAAGCTCTTAAGGTTGGAAGACCCTTTTCCTACAATAAAGAAAACTTTATGTTAAATATTCTAACCTATATCTCTAATTCTTTGCACTTGTTCTCCAATTGCACCATAATATTTTTCTTTGGAAACACTCTTTTGACTTCCACCACTTTCTCTGTTCTATCTTGAATATTGAGCTCTTTAAGCTCATCTTTAGTTTTGGAGTTCAACATTTTTGTAATCCTACGTGCTTCTGATGGTTTGTGCTCAATATCAACTTTGGTCTGCTCAATTGTTGCTTTGACATTTTTCACTAGCTCCTCCTTCTCAAATATGATCTGAACTGATCACCATAAATCTGTGATATTTTCAATTATATTGTGCCATATACTTTTCTTGGCCTCTGCTAGCATTTCAGTTGTTAGAGACTGATTCTCATACTTTTGAATTTGTTGGGTCAGTTTGAAATTATTTTTCACTTCTGCTAAATATGCATTATCTGCTTTGATCCTTTTTTCCTCCAATTTTGATATGATTTCATTAACTTTTCATTTTCTTTATTTGTTAATGATAGTTCTATGAAAGCTTTAAATAACTTCTCAAAAGAATCGCAAGTGGATGCTTGTGTTGTTTTTTGTAATTCATGTTATGCTAATGTACATGTTCCTTCCAATTGTTCCTTTTCCTTCAACAATGCTTCCATGTCTTGTTCCATCTTCTGGATTTGAACATTCTATTCAACTATTATTTTGAACAAATTCTCTTTCTCAATCTCTAAATTTGTTATTTCTTTGTCCTGAGGGTGCTCTGTAGTTGGGAGTTTAAGCTACTTTCTGAGAGCCTGAATATCTGCATTATTGTTATGATCATCTCCTCGGTTGATTTTACATTACCAAGATCATATCCTAGATTGATTATTAAATCTTCTAAAGTTTTAATTCTAGTGTCTCTGGCCATAGAATAAATCCTCTCTATTTTCAATTGTGAGTGCATATTATTCAGAGATGTTTGTAACTTGTGTACAAACATGGATAAACTGGTCAGTGATGAATAAATCATCTCACCTACTTGTTTATTCAAATCGATTTGATCAATTGCATTAACCTTCTTAGTATCAATAGAAAATATTGAAGTTTTATGATCTTCATCACTCCTTGGAAATAGAACTGTAGGTTCTAGGAAGGCTAATTAAAACTTCCCCTATTCTGTGTCAAATATAGATAGTAGTATTTGCTGAGTAATGGTAGTATTCTTCCAGAATTCTGAGTATGTTGTAGATTTCAAAGCTTCATTCTTCCTATTCATCTCCTTGTATCTGGAAAATATATGTTCTGTGTGGCCATTTGAGATGAAGAAGAGTCAGGTGACTGTGTTATGTCTTCAACATCTGGAAAAGTAGTAACTGGAAAACTTGTTAGAAAAAATGTATCCTACTCTTGTGTTTCCTTCCCTTCTAATAATTCTCCTTGATTAGTGGTATGTGTATCATATTTAATGTCAATAATAACTTTTTCTTTAGGATCTATATTCTTCCTTCTTTTGAACACCCGGAAATCTTATGACTATTAATCAGTGGGGGATATGCTTTCCCCTATTATTTTGGTTTCCTTGTCATTTGGAATAGGATTTTGCAGAGAGGTTTGGCTGACAATTTGTTCTTCAGCCTCTTGTAAAGTCTTCTCTATCCACTACTCCTGATTAGCATACTGGTCTATCTTCAGTCTAGGTGTATGTGCATACGGAGTGGTTTTATGCTCAAATATAATCTTAGAAATCATTCCTAATGGGTCATAACACCATGTAAATATTAGTAATTTAAACTTCATTTGTTTCGGCAATTCATCCACTTCCTTGTTCGTTGCTCCAGTGTTCATAATGTATGGCGCTACCTATGCTTTTAACTTGAATTGTGCTTTATTTTTGCTTGACACAAAGTTTAAATGATCCATGTTAAGCATATTTATGATATATTCAAGGGAAATACTCTCACTGGTACAAAATTTAGCAATCTATAGGTTAGGTCCCTATATTACTAGTGTAGTCCCTTATTATGTTAGTGTAGCCCCTCTTAATTTTATTGTTGTACCCCTATAACCCCCATATTTTTATTATTGTGCAATTACATTATTATTCTTAGGTCAGCTAGGATTATATTGTGGCCCCATGGACTCCTATATATAAAAGGAGGTTTTGTCACTTGTATGATCCAAGAATTGTTCATTCATGTAATGTATTGGAGGTTTCCCCCTCAAAGTGGCTTATTTCTAAGGCATTGATATCTCTTTTCTTCTATTTTTGGAGCTGGTTTCACAACATTTGGTATCAGAGATTTGGATTCTAGGGTTTCGCTACTCCAAATAGGTCATTGTGGAATTTTCGCTATAACAGTTTTTATATGAAGGTTCAGAAGATGAAATTTTTAGAGTGTGAAGCTGAAATCCTGAGGAACATCTTCACAAAATTTTAGAGCTTGGTTCGCAATATTGTCGGAGATATGATCTGGGGAAGTTAGGGAATTGTGTAGGCTCCTGAATTTAACCTAAATAGGTCATTGCAGAATTTTTGCTATAATTTTTTTCTACGAGGGTTCTGAAGCTGATATTTTCATAGAGAGAAGCCAAAATTCTTAGAAACCTCCTATAAAAAATTCAGATCTTGGTTTGCAATATTTTTTGAGATATGATCTGTGGAAGGTAGGATTGTTTTAGGCTCCCGAATTTCATCTCAAAGAGGCGACCGTGGGAAAAGCATCGTAAATCTCTCTCTGAGCGTCAGATTGGGATTCTGTCAAAAGTGGTCGCAATTTCACGAACTGTAGTTTTCAACATATCAATTTCAGAGCTGAAGGAGCAAACTATGACACGTGGCAAGTCGTACAATTTCACTCTACTGAATGAGTCCATAATTAGGTCATTGTGGGAGATTGGAAATAACTTTATTTTGAAGAATCAAAATCAGGTCAGACCTGTGGCATTAGAAAAAATATTCAGAGGGCTACTAGAAGACCAAATTTCAGATATTGAAGATTCGAAATCACAGAGATAATTCAGTTTCAATATCGTGCTACTCAAAAGAAAGAAAAAGGTGTGTATTTGTTTTTTAAAATTGCATAAGGTTTGTTTGAAAAAGAAAATTGAAGTGATCCAAAGGGAATATTGAAGAATTTTTATCAGTATTGGGTTCTATAATTCCTCTAAAAATAATTCCATAACTGTTTAGCCCTCAGAAAGCTATAATATGATGCACGAAGAGGAAGAATTTCAGTTTGAGATATCAAAATTACGGTACCAAGTGCAACAAATTTCGATCTTACGAGGAGCAACTGAAGATGACATAGATGGTTTACAAGCTGAAATGGAGGCTAAGTTGGATGGTTTGAAGGATCAAATAAAATCTAATATGGATGATAAAGTAGTGGAAGATCACATCGAGCATCAACAACAAGTTCTCCAACTCTCAAAGGATAACCTAACTTTGGTGCAGAATCAAATGAAACAACAGGAAGATCAACATCACATCGAAAGAAGTTATGAAGCGGTCATAGAAAAAGAACTCGATAAGTACAATCAATTTCAGAGTATCTTAGAAAGTGGAAGAACTTTCTTGTAGAATATTCCACATGGGACGATGAGAATTTTATACAGAAGCATCAAGAAATAATCAAGCGTTGAGGAAAACACTTGTTTAAAGGAGAGGAGCATGTTAGGTCTCTATATTACTAGTATAGTCCCTTATTATGTTAGTGTAGCCCCCCTTATTGTTATTTTTGTACCCCTGTAACCCCCATATTGTTATTATTGTGCCCTTACATCATTATTGTTAGGTCGGTTAGGATTATATTGTGCCCCATGGACTCTTATATATAGAAAGAAGGTTTTTTCATTTGTATCATCCAAGAATTGTTCATTCATGTAATTTATTGGAGATTACCCCCTTGAAGTGGCTTATTTCTAAGGCGTTGATATCTTTTTTCTTCTATTTTTGGAGTTGGTTTCACAACACTATAGGGAGGAAGATCGCACCCATAGATTCTAATATCTGTATAATTTTGTTATAAATAACAGTGTTCAAATTTATCTTGCTCTATCAACTATAGAACTTTCTTGATCTCTGGTGAAATCTTTGGAACACTTCACTGCTAAGTAGACATAAGGATGTGTATAAAACATTATCCACAAAATCAGTGAATGAATATTCTTCTTAATTTCTTCTGACTAAAGAAGTCCAATGAATGACTGATAATGGGTTTCCCTGATCATCCATATTCTGTAACTTAAACTTAAACATGTATGCTTGATAGAATAGCATCAAATATACTAATATTGATTGGTGTTTGAATGCGCCTTCAGCTTTAAACTTGAGAAACAACTCATGTATAACATATGATAAGATTTAACTGTAATTGAAAAGAATCGAAGGCTTCTAACCAACTACAAATGCTGATAAAAACCCTAATACTACCTCATCTACCCACTGGTGTGAAGGGTAACCTAAAAGACAAGTAACCATAGAGATGACCTGCCTTGACATCTCAAGAAAAATAGAGGCAAAATAAGGAGGTCCAGTTCTAGGCAATTCAGAGCTTCCAGGAAAGAAGCAATCGAAAATATGGGCTTGTTGGGGGGAAGTAAGCTTTTTGTATATCTTCATAAGTGAATCAGTATAAATAGGATGGATGGATGCTTGGGGATTTACTTGAAGGGCCTGAAAGATACTTTCTGGAGTTATTGAAAACAAGACTTCATTGCTATGAGAAATTACTACTTTCTGGTTGGGGAGGTACCTAAGATGACACTAGGTAGTGAATTCAGGGAAAATATGAGTCTGTGGAAATTTAATTGGGGTATAAATGATTCCCAGATATTTAAATCATCATTATGGTCTAAATACTTCTGTTTTGTCCAATTATGGATCTCATAGAGATCAAAATCACATTGAGTTTCTACTATCTTATACAAGGTATCAATTAAAGGGGACCTATCTAAATTGGGGACAAGAGGTACCATATGATCCTCATCAAACATTTTTCCCTTTCCTTTGTGCAAAGACATCTTAATTTCAATAGGAAATTCAAAGAACATTGTTATTAGGTACTAATGTGATTGGTTATAGAAATGAAAACTTTGCAGAAGGCGTTGGAAAGCTTGGAGATCTTTCAATTTGAAATTACATGGATACAATCACAAGAAAAGGGAATAATACAGGTTGATATGGGATTTTCTAAATGGATTGGAGGGCGATTAATGGGATTATAACCATTTTGGAGCGTAGCATTTATAAAAAAATTAGACGTTGGTGGGAGATTATTTAATGGGCAATGACTCTATAACTATCAGTGGGAAATTTAAATGCTAATGGTTACATAACGTGGAGGGTTGGTGGTGTGGAGGGAGGGATGAACAAAAAATGGTGTGGATGGATAGCACGAGGGAAACAGGCGGAAGGGAGCGTGAGATGGTCATTTTCGGGGAGGATAGGAGCGGTAAACGGTATCGGGAGGGGACCCCCGAAAGAATTGTGGAGACACCATGTAGTTTGAATGGTTTTTTTGGAAACCATTTTTCGAGCCCCCACTCCTCCATTAAGTCCCGAAGGGTCGTGGGGGTTTCGAACGTTGTCCCCCGCCATGGATCTAGGTGGCGACGATCACGACCGTTGAAAAGTGTGATTTCTTTATAAAAACTGAGAAAAATTGTCATGTCACTTCAAACTTTATTTCAAACATTTTTTAAAATAAACTTTAATAAAAATGAAAATTAGAGGCATTTGGACTAGCGCGCCCTACGGGGTTTTATTTTTATTTTTATTTCAATTTTTCTTTTCTTTTTCAATTATTTTTTATATTTTTTATTTTCTTTTGTATAAAAAAACTTTGAAATGAAAAAATTATTTACAACATCACACTGGGATAAATTATTATATAATCATACCTTGATCACTATATTTATAGGACCCTAAGAGGTACAATCACTGAATATACAACATGCACAACTTATACACAACAATAGTACTGCACATCCATAGACCACACATTGACCCCACAATCAACCTTGCTTCTAATGTCTTTCCACTATCCATGCTTATTCTAGCATGCTAGAGATCACACTACTTTCACTTCGTTGATGTGTCCCTCAGCATTACCTGTCCATAACATAAACATAGGCATAATACAAGAATTTAAGATCAATTCATATCCACATGATGTTGACCTCATAAATCTATTGGGACTACTCTCCCCACTTGATTCCTCATAATACCAAAACCCTCTTCATGCCATTCACCCACATAAGAAATCATTCCTCCACAAGAATGATCCTTGAAAACCCTGTCATACAGCGACATAGATACATACATATATATAAGCATTAGCATAAAACAATCATGATCTTGTTAGACAATAACATACATACACACACATATACATATAAACATTAGCATTAAACAATCATGATCCATGAATACCCTATCAGACACAACCGACATACATACATACATGTATACATATATTAACATCAACATAATCATGATCACAACACAATTTATAGATATCATAAGGTCTAGGTTAAGATAACCTCCTTTATTCGTGCACAACATGCACAACGTTGAGAACAATAGTTCCCAACATAGCCAAGGCATCTGACACCTCAGATCCATTTAATTTACCATTTTATCATTATCTTTCTCGTGACTATTCTTCCACCATCCATTTACCTCAGTAGACCCAATCAATCCAACTAACTATCATATTCTTACCTTCAGCTGCCCTTATACATGCACCGAGGCTTCATCCAAGTATTTCATTACCTGTTGAGTTTCATTCAACTCTTCCCGAGCTCCATTAACTTTCCTATTTCCCAACCAATTCCCAATACTCTCAAACGAAAGGCAAGAATAAGAAACAAACAAGAAGAAAGCCAATAGTAAAATGACACTGCAACAAAAGTGGCAAGGCCTTTCACTAGACATAAACTAAACTGCAAATCAGGTGCAAATAAATCATAAAATACCAAAAGCACAAGAATATAAAAAACACCATGACTCAATCCCCCCATGGGTTCCCAAAGCTTCCAAGGGAAAGCTCAACCCGAACCTTTTCAAATATTTCATGGCAGTCTCTTTTTCCATGCAATCCCCTGCATCATACTTCCATAAACACATCAATGTTAGTGTATAATATAAACATACAATATATCAGTTACCTTACCTTGTTATGCATTGAACACTGCCTTGTATCTAAACACATACATATATCATCTCTCAAGGGACTTCAATCCCTTGACAGATCCAGCCATAATTGGAAGCCAATTTTTATACATGTCAAATACATGTTCATAACTATAGCACATATCCACATAATGTTAGACAATATAAGGGTTACGAAGACTTACTATATGAAAATATCTTATTGATTTGGAAATAGGTTTTCCAAGCATAGCGAAAGGGATTCTTACCCAATTCCTTTCTTTTGCCTTGCTACACTCGAGTCCTACTATGTACTGTCACTTCACCCATCTATTAGTTATGTAAACACATAACTATTACCTTGTCATGTTAATACCAAGCATGTTTCCCAACAACTATTCACACATGTTAATCACATGTTCCAAATATCAAGACATTGTATCTATTAACTAAAATCAGCCTCTAGAAGGACTAACAACCGTGTCATAATCAACTACTATTCAAAATAATAATACTACAAATATCACCTACTTATACTCAAGTACACATCTGTTATCTCAACACATAGTGTGTTAGTACAACCATCTTAAAACAAGATCATTACTTCATGCAATCTTATAGACACATTCTCATATCATGTAATTAATCAAACATTAAAACAACAGATAGACAACATAAAAGACATCAAACACAAAATAAACGACATAATCAACATTCAAACACCAAATAAACAAAATAAGAAAACTCATACCTTAATGTATCTCAGAGGAGGTTATCTTTTTTTCATAATCAATCTATATTAGCACAATATAACTTCACAAAACCTCAACTCAACATAAATAATTTCATTATATCCATAACAGTAACTAGCAAACATGTTCACCTCTTAAGTTCATAAACAATTTTCATTCATGGATAGCAATCACATCTACATAGTCAGTCCAAATTAGTACGACACAATATCACAAATATGTCAACTCATACCAGAATTTCATAACCATAACCATTTGCATAGTTCAATCTAGATTAACACGATAAATATAACATCAATATCTTAATACAATAACCCTAATCATAAAATTTACTAACATAAAACAATAACAACAACAATGCATATCTCAACACATTACTATCATTCATGACTCTTCGACACACGTGAAAATGACCACACTAATTCACTAACATCTACCATGCATGTAACCACAACAATGGTAAAATGACAAACATGTATATAACCCTAATTCATATAAAAATCCATTAACTAGCATACCTGCATGCCAAACATACAATACATGTATGACGACCTGCTCTTACCCTCAAGTCTAGTGCTACAACTTCACTTCAATGATCTGCATCTTTCGCTCTATCTCAACCAACACATATCATAACATATCAACCACATCATGATGACCTAAAATGCCTCCAATGACCTCATGGACAACAACTATAACCATGATAATGCATGCATAACGAAATATATACACTAGCATGCATAACAAATGCATAACCATCATGCACTCATGTCGATCACATCCAACAACAACACCATCAACTTCCACATGGCGACAAAACCGCAACAATGACCACCATCATGCATATTCAACGAGCACATGGACCAGAAGCATAAGGAACACATATGCAATCAACATGTATGGATGACAAACACATTCAATGAATAACCAATCATGAACTCATGATGACACACTTCACAACAACAACATCCCCTTTCACATGGAGACATCACTACAACCATGACCGACACCATGCATATTCAACAAGCTCATAGACCACAAGGATGATTAACACACGGGAAACTGACATCAATGCATGACCAACGCACATCACCCATCTAGTCCAATGGGTGAACCATGCTCTAATATCACTTTGTAACACCCTCCTACCACATCTACCCAAGTAATCGACCAATCGGAGTAAACATGTGATGAAGAGTTACTATGATCTGATTCAACCTCCTAGGTGACCTTAAGGAAGTGGAATCGACGGAAACACACAACATACCTTCCACATTAACAAAAGAACTCCCAGGAGCCAACCCAACCACTCAAGTATCCAGCCCCTGGGTCCCACTAATATTTTATACTATTTGACCCTAGGACGCTCCCTTGATATGGGCAAGGTTGCATATAGGAGGCTCTGGAAGCTCCCACAACATGGGCATGCGTGCTTCTAGGGACTTTTCCCACAGACCTGTGCCATCGTCCCTAGTATTTTAGCCACTTTTTCAGGCCCAGAGCCCATATCATTGCCCAAAACTCAATGACAAGTTCATAAATGGAATATAGCAATGGAATAACGATGCACAAGCAGACACATGAACAAGGAGTTGATTGGACCCCTACTATCCATGATATGAATTTCTTCAAACATGTCACAAATAGGTAATCTACAGGTTTAAATAACAGTTATGAGAATAGGGGTCTCATACTTATCCAAGAATCACTAAGAAGTATTGTTGCCTTATCACATTAACTGTGTTGTCATCTATTTGGGCATAGATTCATTTTTTATTCATTTACAAATCAAAACATGATGAGAGCCATACATAATCTTCATCATAAAACACATTCATAACCAACATATAAGCAGTATAAATAACAGCCACATAACAATAATATAAGCCACATAATAACAAGCATATGTATCCATCAATACAAGAGGAAAAGAGCTCTTATTTCCATAATAAAAATGCAACCAAGTTTGGGACTTCCACTTTCCACCCGACTGTAGACATGGTTGAGCCAAATATTTCTTTAGTCAGTCACTCCCATGCCATATTCCAAGCATGAAAGTGGAATCTCATAAACCAAATCCATCAAAACCAAACCAGGGATTCCATAGGCCAAACCACTTCAACCCATAACTAGTGATTCCACCTCACGGTTGGACATCACAACCATCATGGATTGGTCTCTACCCAAGTTGTTTTAGGGCTCCAGAGTGTTTGTTCCAACCAGGGATTTCAGGACTAGTAACTCAACCCACAATTGTCGTTGAGATTCCAGAGCGTTTTTCCAACCAGGGCTTCCAGGACTAGTAACTCAACCCACCTAGGGTTTCCAAAGCGTTTGTCTAACCAAGGCTTCCAGGACTAGTAACTCAACCCAAGATGTTATAGGGATACAAATAATTTGTACAACCAAGGCTTCTAAGAACTAATACCTCAACCCACAGCTAAAGGAACATGAAAACCAACTAGAAAAAAAAGCAATGAAATGAACCCACAACACCATGGTTATCCAGGAAATGGAAAGGCTAGGAAAATCCATTGTCAATCCAGGCAATCCTCTATGTGAATGATAGATAATAACCAAGAAACCACATGCATTTCCCTTGCATTCCAAAACTATCAAGGAAACCACACATGCAACTTGATAACTGCAATGCAATCCATTTGTAGCTGATAATCCCAATGTCCTCTTGTGCTTTCTTTCCTTTCCTTTTCCTTCTTTCTCCAAATCTAAAGTATGCCACACTCCTCCAAGGGCTCTCCAATAAAACTCTAAGTATCCAAGAGTATGAGACAGAGATAAAATATAATGAGAGCCATAAGTGTAAGAAAAATCTTTCCAACTGATCCTCAGAAGCATTTTTATCAATGAGGCCTTTATTTTCTTCATTTTCCATTATTTTCCTTCAATTTCCTTCTCACATGCAACCTGTGACCTTTCACCTTCATTTTATCCTGTTTTCCATTATTTTCATAAATCAAATTCCAATTAATGCCTCATTCCTTTCCAAAGCCTTTTCCATTGCCCTTTCCAATTTACTTTAGCCTTAATAATCAAAATGAACACCCTATAGGATGTTTTTCCCACCATTCAGCTTGGAATACGTGTCCTGTGACCTTGGTCTTATAATATTTTTTTTACATGGATTTTTAACAAGGGTTTTTACATAGCTAATTTTGGACCTATGGTGACTCCTATTTGCAGACCTATGATAATAGCCTTGTAGAGATTGAATTTTGGTCCTGAAGGTAATATCTATTGCACAATGTTTGGATCTATTGTAGTCTTTGTTTGACCAATGAAGCACAATTCAGACTTTAGCATTTTGGAGCAGTCTATAGTGATATCTTTTTCAGAATTGTAGAGGATCATTGGAAATGTTGTAGGATACCATTAAATTCTCATACCTATATCATAACTCTCCATTAAAGGAATTATAGGAGAACTCATTGATGGATGGTAAAATCACTATTTGACTCATCATTGAAAACACTCTAGAAATTGACTTAAAGGAACATGTTGAAGAAGACTTGTTGAAGGAGTGTGTAGAAGATCTAGCATATAAAACTATTGAAGACATTTTTTATTCAGGTCCTAAGGCCACCTCTTGTGTTGGCTTGAGATCTATGGCATTGTTGAAATAGTTTTCAAGACCACCTATTGGACCATTGTTGGGAAAGGACCTATTGTGTAGTTGTTAGAGAAAACCTTAATTGAAGCAGACTTGAAGTTTTTGAAAACTATTTTGGAGCCTTGGAACCTTCAGCACCTTGAATAATATCTTGTAGCACTTCATTGAATACATTTGGAAGCATTTTTGAATACTTTTAGTATCTGATCTTGGAGAAAATCTTGTAGATCTTGTTGATGAATACTTGAAGCAATCATGAAGTAACCTTGAAGGAAGTTGCTTGGGTATCACGAGTAGTTGTGGAGACACGTTCTATGGTTGATAAAGTTTTAATTGATGATCCAAGCATATTGGATATTAATTGAAGTCATTGATTGAAGGTGATCATGAAGACATTGTTAGGGCTTGTTGCAAAAGATGTTGGGAGCCTTGAAGAACTAGTGAAACCATCTTGAAGAACAAGAGTAGAGGGTTGGAGCCCTAGAGGATAAGAGTCCTCAAGAAGACCAGGTTAGAGCCTGAACCAATTAAAAGGGTTTGATCCCTATAGGATTGGAGTCCTCAAGTTGAACAAATTGGTGCTTGGTGAAATTCATGTTAGAGCCTAGTTTAATTAACGATTGGAGCCTTCATCTAGGGTTGGAGACCTCAAATAATCATAGGTGTGATTATATTGGAAATTTAATTGTTGTAATAGAGGATTGGAATCCTCAATGTTTGTTACTAATAAAAAATTTTATTTTTGTATTGTTCCTTTTGTGTTCTATATAAGTGGTCTTGAATAGTAAAATAACAATTGTAAATGGAAATATTGATTCGCCCCCCCTTTCATCTCTCAGTATTTCCAACAATTAGAATCAAATATAGTACCTTGAGTCTCATCTTAATAGCTGGAAGGTAGATCCTTACAAAAAAAATGGAAAAATCAAGGAATAAGGCCTCCAAACCCTCTGAGGATGTCTCATCCTTAGCTAAGAAATTAGGAGACAATTAGATGTGGAAAGCCCATGTATTCAATGGAATAAAATTTGAAATATGGAAGGTGAGAATGACTAATTTGTTAATGACTCGTGGTTTTGAAGGCTGGGATTCATTGGTTACTTGAAGTATAATGGAACAAGAATAGTCTAAGGAACATAATGCATTAGAAATAAAAGAAACCTTGAGTGGCCTACCAAATCCTATCGAGGCAAAGCGGAGAAACGTTCATCAACAAAGGATATTTGGAAAAATATTCAAGATCTTCACTCAAAAGGATTGATGCTTGTGACCTCTAATCAAGAAGACAATGGAAAAAATCTCAAAGATGAACCAGAGAATAAAATTGAAAGAAAATATGAGAGCATCAATTGTATACAAGAAGATGATGAAGAGATATTTAAAGTTGAGATTGAAATAAACCTCAAGACAAAGCTTGTAGTTTCCCTAGAAGAAATAAGCAGTTTCAAAAAGGAAAATGAGGAACTCAAGAAGCAAGTATAAGCTGTGAAACATGATATTGACAAGACAAAGAAGGAAGTTTTCCTTTTAAGGCATAAAATACAAGAAAGGGAAGAGGATATCAACAATATTAAGCAATAATTGCAAAAAAACAAGAAGAAACATCATGAAGAAGTCACTTCCCTAAAATCTCAACTAGAATAAACAACGAAACAAATTCAAGGAGTTGAAGATAAGAAGCTAAAGAAATAATTGGTCCTAATAAAATGACAAGTTGGTGAAGTAAAAAAGGGACAGAAAATCATGGCATGCTAGTTAAAGGAAAAAGGATGAATAAATATTTAGAATGAAATCAAATATCGTCTCTCTCAAAGTACAAACATGTGAAGCAATAAGGATGAAGGAAGAAATGGACAACCAACAAGCAATGAAAGATGATGACTATGAAAAGATGAAAGAGGAGATTGTCTCTCTAGGAAAAGAAGTTTATTTATTGAAAAATAACTTGAAGAGTTCTCAAGCCTTGGATGACATTATCAACCATCAAAGATCTCCATTTGACAAATCAAGTCTTGGATATGTAGGTGATTCTTCTAGAAAAGGTGATGCAAACCCTAAAGCATCAAAGAAAAAGGATGTAGATAAGCTTCAAAGTTGTGTAAATCCCCCAGCTCCAGCAGAAGCAAGGAAAGGAGTCAAGATGACATTGGAAGATCCTTTGCTCCAAGAATAAATGTTGATGTTTTAGGTAGCAAAAAATATCATCAAAGAACCTTAAGACAAAACTATTTCAGAGAAGCACAAAGGAAATCCACAGTTCCGAGGTATCAAACTATATTTTTTGGCTATTATTACTTTTGTTCAAATGTTGGGAACATGGCAAAGGATTGCATGACATATAATAAGGAAATTTATGAGGACTCAAATTAGTTCCCCATAAGTAAAGTTGCAAGAAGATATTCTAATGTGAATTCCAATAAAAATTGTGCTCCATCATTCATGTAAAAAACTAAATGCTTCAAATGCCATAATGTTGGAAATATAGCTCGAGATTGAAAATTGAAGTGCGTCCCTAAACAATCTAAAAAATCATCAATCAAGTAGGGAAAGAGAGTCACAAAGTTTTGGAGAAGGAAGCAGGTTGCACCAGAAGAAGAAAATATTGAATGTGTCTTGAATGCTCAAGGAACCAATACTTGTTGTTTATGAATTTAAGGGAACCATAAGAAGATCATGCATACAGTTAAGGGGACCACATGCCAAACACCATGATAACATGAAGAATACATTTATGATAAGAAGAAAAACTATGTGCCAACAAGAATAGAAAAATTACAAGGAAAGCAACATATTGTCAGGGGGATTTTTCCTTGATGAAGATACGGGGGGGGAATTGATAACAAAAATAAAAACCATGATAAGAAGAACAACCCTAATCAAGAGAAGTATGAATACAAGAGGAAGAAACACAACGATAGGGGAAGCAGATGCCATTTATTTCAAATGGGGAGAGAATGTTGAAAGGGGAAGAGTATCACCATCAATGAAAAATGGGGATATTGTTGGGCAAAATTGTCATTTACGTCAATAAGAGGGCATCCTAGGAGCATTGTTGAAGCTATCCCTATGCGTCATTGGTGATGAAAAGCCCTAGAAATTAGCAAACCCTCAGTTTTTAATGGCTACATGTTGCCCTATCCATAATGGTGCATGGAAAATTTCTTGCCCTATCCCTAATGGTGCATGGAAAATATATTGTTGGCTCTAGCCCTAAAGCTATTCGATGAAACCCTAGGTATATTCCCTAACATGATTCATCGCTCATGTTGACCTAAAATCCCTAGCATCGTAGTCCTTGAATATTAATAAGCCCTACCTATCATGACCATGAAACCCTACCTTTTTTTGATACCCTTGCGCATGTCCCTTTGAATATATCCTAAAGGTTTCCTAAAAAACTCTATTCCTAAAATGTCCTAAATTCATCAAAAAATAAAAAAATAAAAATCTAAAGGACTATCCCATACCTCAATATCAGTGACATCAAAAAAAAAAATATATATATATATATATATATATATATATATATATATATATATATATATATATAGGGACATTATCTCTTTAACCCTCCTATACCAACTTAAATATGGGCTCAAGACCTTTCAACCCTTACTTGCCCCTAACTCTCAACCAATTTGGAGAAAATAATTTTTGAACTTTACATGTTGAAATTAATAAAAAATTCCCCTAGTCGAATTATGTAGGTTTACTAAGACATAACACTCCCCTCCAAAAGTTTTCTCCCTTTGAATGGAAAACAAATATAAATGCAAGTTATGTCAAATTCGTTTTTGGAGCACCTCAGTGAAGATAAGAAAAACCACAGTGTATAACAAGGAGTGCAACAGGAATATAATGTGGAATATTGCATTTAAATTTGTGGGAATTTTTTTTGGAATAATATTTGGATTTTATTCTGTGGAAGAATAAAATTCAGATTTTTTTTCTTTTCTTTTTTTTCTTTTTCTTCTTTTTTTCAGACCTGTAAAAGAGGCTAATCTTAGCCCGCAACCTCGGCCTCTTGTAACTACAATTTCGTCATAGAAAAGCCTAAAATTTTGGCTCTATGATAGGCCTGCAATTTAGCCTATTACAGGCCTGAAACTACGCCCTCTTCTGCGGATAATTTGGGCCCTGTAGCCAACCACCTCATGCTTGTGATTTGTTCTTGTCTAAGGATTATCGAGATGTTTTGGGTGTGTTAGAAAACTAAGACCTTTGATGATTTTATAAGATCTGAGACATATGTAAGCCTCGCGATTTTTGAAGAAAACCTTAGGTACAGATTTATGGAGAATGGATACTTTTGGACCTGTGGTGAC
Source organism: Pinus albicaulis (assembly GCA_034641835.2). NCBI lineage: Eukaryota > Viridiplantae > Streptophyta > Pinopsida > Pinales > Pinaceae > Pinus > Pinus albicaulis. The sequence continues at coordinate 356,300,098 of CM076575.1, forward strand.
TCCTATTTGCATACCTGTGATAGTAACCTCGTAGATATTGAATTTTTGTCCTGGAGGTAACATCTTTTCCATAGTATTTGGATTTGTGGTAATATTTGTTTGATCAATGAAGCACATTTCAGACTTGAGTGTTTTGGATCAATCTACAGTGACATCTTTTGCATAATTGTGGAGGCTCATTGAAAATTTTGTAGCAAATCCTTAAGTGCTCAGACCTATGGCATAGCTCTCCATTAAAGGAATTATAGGAGCACTCATTGATGTATTTTTGAAGCACTATTTGAAGCATCGTTGAAAAAACTCTAGAATTGACTTAAAGGAACCTGCTAAAGAAGACATATTGAAGTAGACTTGTTGAAGGAGTATGTAGAAGATCTGGCATATAGATCTATTGAAGACATTTTTGGATCGGGTCTTAAGGACACCTCTTGTATTGGCTCGATAGTCATGGCATTGTTGAAGTAATTTTGAAGACCACTTGTTGGACCATTGTTGGGAAAGGGCCTATTGTGCAATTGTTGGAGAAAACCTTAATTAAAGCAGGCTTGAAGTTTTTGAAAACTATTTTGGAGCCTTGGAACCTTGAAAACCTTGAATAATATCTTGTAGTAGTTCATTGAAGACATCATAAGAATTTTTGAATACTTGTAGAAGTTGATCTTGGAGACAATCTTGTAGATCTTCTTGATGCATGCTTGAAGCACTCATGAATTAACCTTGAAGGAAATTGCTTGGGTATCATGAAGAGTTGTGGAGACATGTTCTGTGGTTGATAAAGTTGTCATTGATGAGCCAAGCATATTTTAGATTAATTGAAGGCATTGATTAAAGGCGATCTTGTACACATTTTCAAGGCTTGTTACAGAAGATATTTGGAGCCTTGAAGAACTAGTCAACCATCTTAAATAACAAGAGCAAGGGGTTGGAGCCCTAGAGGATAGGAGTCCTCAAGAAGACCAGGTTGGATCCTGAACCAACTAAAAGGGTTGGAGCCCTAGAGGATTCGAGTCCTCAAGTTAACTAAGTTGGTGCTTAGTGAAGTATAGGTTGGAGCCTGGTTTAATTGAATATTGGAATCTTCATCTAGGGTTGGAGCCCTAAAAGAATCATAGGTGTGATTGTATTGGAAATTAAATTGTTGTAGTAGAGGATCATAGTCCTCAACACTTTTTATTAATAAATTTTTTATTTTTTTTTTGTTCCTTTTGTGTTATATCTAAGTGACCTTAAATTGTAACATAACAATTGTAAAAGGAAATACTGATGCACCCCCCCCCCCTTGGTATTTCCAAAATTAACCACCCTCGAGCCAGATTAAGAGTCTAAGGAGTTAAGTGCTTATGGGTATTCACACCATTAATTAGTCAAACAGGTAGCCAAGATGAGGATTCCACTTTTTAGGTGGTTTTTCAACTACTCCCAAGAAGTAAATACCATGGTGAATCACTCTACATCTAAGGAAAACAATCATAGAACCCAACCAAGTTTTGGGGATGGTTATCTCATTCCAAGAACCTGAACTCACTCTAGAGGGTGTTTTATCAGCCCTAATGAAGCAATATTTCCGTAATCTATCTTGGTCATATTAACACTAGTAGGCAGATAGGGTATCACCAAAATACAGGGAGCAATGTCCCAATCTCCCAACAAAGGCTTTCTACAACACGCTCCTATGGAATTCTCCTACTCTTGTGCATAAGATTAATTTTTCTCCAATATGTTTCCTCAATCAATGTACCAACTTCCCTTCATGTCATGGGGAAAACTAAAAATTCAATGACTCTCCTTCTACCCAATCGACCCCCTCCCATACTAGAATGTTTCCTTTTTTTTCCAATAATCACCTTCCACGCCTTCCCTGCTCCCCCTTCTTCACATACCTTTCTTTTGTATTTACTTCTTTGACACATCCCATGAGATTAAGGATAGTATGGGCATGTCCTTTTCCACGGGCTACACATACACAACTTCAATGACTGCACCAACAAACCATTTAATTTTCCAAGGAGTTGGGTATAAATAAATGAAGTGGCTTGTGTTTGGGTGAAACATTGCAGAAGAAACTCCTCCTCCTCGGCCTTTGAATCTATGTACACTCCTCGAACTCAACCATATCTTAAATTTTCCATATTATTACATGATTTACAATTCATAAGGATATCTACAAGAGGGGTAAAAAAAAGGGTTGCTACATTGCTTCTGTGAGAATGGATTGGAAGTGATCCATGATTTCTTGCATGGTGTCATTGTGATTCTCCAGTTATTTATTGCTAGAGTTTTTGATGTTGAGTATTATGATGCTTAATATATGGTTGATAATATATTTATGGAATAATTTCATATTCCTCTCACATTCTCTTAACCACTGAACGAGAGACTTATGTTTCCATAATATTGCTTCTAACTTTTATTCAATGAGAGATTCTTGTTAACTTGGATCATCTGAACTGTTAGAGTCGGTCTTGTCAGTCCTCCGTCAGAGATCATTTCGCTTTCTGCATTTCATTTTTTGGTATTTTGCTCGATTCACTCAGCTTGCATTTCACTAGGGAGCATGCCATAATCTGACGGAAAGGTCTTGTGAGTCATTACCCTTCATGATTTGTACCTGTTGGCTCAGGTCTGTTCATCGAAGTTTATTAAATCAATTTTAAGTCATTTTCAGTCCTGTTCTAATATCTTGGTTAGAAAAAAAGTTATTTAATATTTTTAGGTCTTTTAGGTCTAGGGTTTAAATGCTAGCAGGTCAGAGGGAAGTTTTAAATAAGTTTTGATTCCATAAATCTCAACGTCATATTACTAGACTATGACTTTTCTTCAAAACCCTGTTTTGAAGAAAAAGTCGTCTTTTCGTCTTTTGAAATAATTGCCATAGGTTTTTCAGTTGAAGATGTTCACATGCAGCCTTTGGTCATCCTTTGCCAAGACATGCTATCATTCCTACAAAAGAAAACAAAGAGATTCATTATTCAGTCTGAGATTAAAAACAGAGTTCATTGCAAGAAGTGCCAAAGTCTTCAAATAGTGGGTTTTCTAAGTCAAAATCGAAATCCATGCCATGAAAAGATGTTTTTATTGTTTTACAATTCATCGGCATAACAAAAGTCAACTAGGATCCCAGAGAGACCATGGAAAAGTCAGTTGGATGGGAGAAACAAATTTAAAGCTGGAACTGTGTGTTGAAGGGTGTGCGCGGCGCATTGAGGGCAAGCGCGGTGCACTGGACCAATTTCCACAGTGTAATTTTACACTAGCGCGACGCACGAAGCCTCAGAAACCAAAATTCATCGCAGCTTCAAACAAAACCAAAACAATTTCATTTTCTTCGTATCAGATATGGTTTTGTCTCTTATGCAAGAATATTTGAAAGTGAATTCGCCAATGTAGCTTTGAATTACCGTTAAGATCCACAAATGGTTTTTTCCATGTAAGAAATCGTTATATTTTTCATGTCAGCAATCAAAGCGTTTCGTGAATAAGAGGGTCAGTGCAGAGTTCATTACTCAGATTTTACTTTCACGGGAGGTATTTTCGAGCTTAGTAGCTGGGATCATTCATTTTCCCTTTATTAAAGGCGAATTTTTTTCAAAACCATTTCTATTAAAAATTAGCTTTTATTCAAAAGGCAAAACGTAAAATGAAAAGTCAAAGATCGAAACTTAAAATAGAGCGAAGAATAGAGGCATATTTTTGTCTTCAGCTGCGATTTAAGGGGATCCACACTACGCCTTTTCATTGGTCATCAGAAATTTTCAAAGTGGAATAATGTAACGTTGTTCTGTCTTTAGAACAGACGGATGACTCTTTTTCTATCTTCAGGATTTTAGTTGAAACAGCTCCCTATTTTGGATCGATCTGTTTTCAACATTAGATTTTATTTATTCTTGTAAATCATTTGTAAAAAGGGGAGAGTTCTGGGAGAAGTGTGGAGGAAAACTTCGTTGTACAGTTTTTGACAGAGAATTAATGAAAGGTTGCAGCTGTGGTTCATGAGATTCCTGTGGTGTGAGTTTAGCAAATGTTTTTCTTTCTGTCTCATATGTATCCAGTCATGTTTTACCATTCTTTCGTAATCATTTCTAGTTGAATACTTTTAAGTAAGAAAGGTAGAATCCAGTTTACTGCTCTGCCTTGGGAAAGTTTTCATGTTCTATGTTTTCTTCTGTTGAAAAGGATTCATGTATTTATGCCCTTTTCACCCTCTCGACAATCTTTTCACTTCATATTATTTCAAATTAATTTCTTAACTTACTGCCTATCTTGCCTCACGGAATAATCTGCGTCTTTGATTTAATTTCTCTGCTGGTGTTGTTCCTTGGTCCCATACAACCCAGAAAACCCAGCCTAAAAATCAAAATACTTCTTTCCTATTTATTTACTAGCCTAAAATCAGTATCCATTGTAGGTCATCTCAAGCCCCATTGAATATCTTTTGCTGAGTTGACCCGGAGAGAGCCGTCTCCTGTCCTCGTAGGGCTAGCTACGAGGCTGAGCTTGGTTTGGTGTTACCCTGAATCCCGCCTTCCTTCAGCCTAAGGTGTATTTGGAAAATAACATGAACAACCTTTAGATATTATGGATTTATATATTTTAGTCATTTATGCTTCTAAACTATTTTTTTCCTTGAAAATATCTCCAAAATATGAAATGCTCCATTCTTGTAGGCATTGTTTCAGGAGTTTATGTCTTTGTTGAAAATAAAACGTGAGCATGCCCTGAATCCTAATGGATTTCTTCCACCAGTTTTCAACATTTGTAAGGAATTTTGGATTCCTTAACCAAAATTCTTTAAAATGGAAAGGTGTATTTTTGTGGCTACCAATCCAATCCATAGTGAGTATGATAGGCTAATGATATGAGCCATGACAAGGGAGGATGGATGGTTTGAGTGATATTCCAACAAGAAACATCAATTTTGAAATTAGGAAATGATCAAATACCCCCTTGCTTGTTGTTGCAAGTGAATAGGCCAGTGTGGGTGTCAAGTTCAATGAGATTGGAAGCATTAATAAATTTAGCAAGAAATGGGATTTCGTCCTCAAGTCTTTTGATGTCGCCTTTCTTTTCATGGAGATTTTTTATTAGGTTGAAGTCTCCCCCTAGAATACAAAATCTTGCCCCTATAAGTGTGGATACTTTATGGAGGTTTGGATAATGATATTATTATTGGTAGGGATGTTGGGCACATATATATTTGAGATGAAACATGTTTCTACTAAACCTATCGACCGAAAAATAGTTGTTAAAATGATTGGAAATGAGAAAGAGTCTCGTATAAAGACTGATGAAAGATTCCATATGATAGCTAGTCCTTCGAATGCTCTATGAGCATCTTGAGATATATGGTCATTGTTTTCCAAATCAGTTTTTAGATTTTTTTGAGAGATTCCAAGGAACATTTTCTTTCTTGTAATAGTAGTATGTCTAGATTTTCATATAGAAAATTATTTTTGAGTATTTGATTTGATTTCCCATTAAGACCCCTTGCATTCCATGACATGAATTCCATGGTAGGAATTGATAAGAGGGGTGATATATCACATTCATGGGTGATACCCTTCCTATGTTTACCTATATGTTCCAATAATTGGCTATTTTTTTTTCTCCCTCTCTTTTTTGGCTCCTTTGGAAGACTTAGTTGGTCTTTGGGAGCGTTTCCTTTTACTCCATAAGAAGAAAGAACAAAATATTGGGAGGGGATGTTACTTGAGCGATGATAATGGTGTAAAATTAGGTCTTGATTCTTAAGATAGGCTTGAGTAATGACTTGGACTTGATCCTTTGGAATAGTTGCTTGATATTTATTTTTCCATTCTTCTGTTAGGGTTTGAAGATCAATGTTTTGTAACTCCATGTCCTATGGGTATTCTAGATTTAGGGGTTCTAGTGTATCTTGTTCCATTTATATGTCTTCTTGTGTGGCTTTGTTGGTTGGAGCTTATTTTGTAGGTTTCGATCAAAAATTCCCCTATTCATTCTCCTTTATTTTCACTCACTTTTCTCCCCCACCGATTTCTTCATCCAGGATATGTTAGGTCCTTATATTACTAGTTTAGTCCTTTATTGTTATTAGTGTAGCCCCATAATTATTATTTGTGTACTCTTGTAGTCCCCATATTTTTATTATTGCGCCCCATAAAATTCCACTATTGTTATTTTTGTGCCCTTACATCATTATTGTTAGGTCGACTAGGATTATATTGTGACCCCATGGACTCCTATATATAGAAAGGAGGTTTTGTCATTTGTATCATCCAAGAATTGTTCATTTGTGTAATGTAAAGGAGGTTTCCCCCTCAAAGATGTTGATATCTAATTCATTGATCTATCTTTTCTTCTATTTTGTGAGTTGGTTTCATAACATTTGGTATCAGAGCTTTGGATTCTAGGGTTTCATTGCTTCAAACAGGTAATCGTGGAATTTTGACTATAAATTTTTTTCAATGAAGGTTCATAAGCTAAAACAAAAACCCATTTGCAAAGAACTCCTAAGGAGCTTCGTGTAAAAATTTCAGATCTTTTTTCGCAATATTTTTGGAGATATGATCTATGGAAGTTAGGGTTTTTGCAGGCTCCCGAATTTTATCTCAAAGAGGTGACCTTGGGAAAATAATCATAACTCTCTCTTTGAGCATCAGATTTGAATTCTGTAAAATGTGGCCGAAAGTGCATGGAATGTAGTTTTGTTTGTATTGATTTTAGAGCCGAAGAAGGAAAATTAACACGTGGCATGTCATACAAGTTCTCTCTACTGAGCTAGTCCATAATTAGGTCATTGTGGAAGATTGGGCATAACTTTGCCTTGAAAAAACAAAAGCAAGTTAGACATGTGGCATTGGAAAGAAGATTCATAGGGCTACTAAAGGATCGAAGATAAAATCTTAGGGAACTAAAATTACAGAGATACATCAGTTTCAGTATAGAGCTCCTCAAAAGCAAGAAAAAGGTGTGTATTTTTTTCTTTAAAATTGCATAAGTCTTGTTTGAAAAATCAGTTTGAAGTGATTCCAAGGGCATATTGAAGCATAGATATCAGTATTGGGTTCTGAAATTCCCCCTAAAAATAATTCAACACCCATTAATCCCTCAGAAGGCTCTATCATGACTCAAGAAGAGGAAGAAGTGCAACATGATATATCAAAATTACAAGACCAAGTGCAACAAATTTCACTCTTGCAAAGAGTAACAAAAAATGAAATGGAAGTTTTGAATAAAGGCGTGGAAGATAAGATGGATGGTTTGAAGAAAGAAACAGAAGTTAAGATGGATGGTTTGAATAATTGCATGGAATCTAAGATGGATGACATGGAAGCTAAGATCGATGAAAAAAATGAAAGAAACATGGAAGACATGAAAAATTATCTAAAGGCAGACATGGAAGGTTTGAAGGAAGGTTTGACAAAGTTGATACAAGCAATTATTGCTAATGGCGAAAATGTAGTAGAGTAAACTCATGGTGAGAACGAAATAAATGTTAATCGTGATTTCATAAACTCTGATGTTGGATAGAAGACCCACCATATTCCAAATATCGATATGAGGAATTTTTATGGCAAGGATCTTGTAACATGGATAATACAAATGGAGCAATATTTTGATCTTCATAATGTGCAAAACACACAAAAGGTATGCATTGCAACTTTATATTTAGAAAAAAATACATTTGTATGGTATCGATGGCTTTGCTCTCTTAAAAAAAATTGTCACTTGGTCTATTTTTACGAAGGAAATGATAAACATTATGAGCATACAAAGAGAAACACCTTCTTTAGCCAATTGATAAATCTCAAACAAAAGGGTTCAATGGTGTAGCACATTGAGGACTTACAAAAATTGAATATAAGGGTAACCGATATTCCAGAGGAACACAAGGTTGATGTCTTCATAGGGACTTTAAAGGATAACATCCAACATGAGGTTCGCCTTTAGGAACCTGATTCATTGGAGAAGGAATTCAGGTTGGCAAGAAAAATTGAAAGTAAAATTATGGCAATAAGGAATCCTACCTCTCACCTCTATAAAGATGGAAGTGTTGTTACTCCTAGGCTTCCACAACTTACAATATTGACACCACAACAATTGGAAGAAAAAAGAGCAAAAGGGCTTTGCTACAGTTGCGATAGAAAATACACTAAAGGTCATAAGGGCTTTACAAATATTGTGAAGAGGAGGAAGAAAATGAACAAGAAGCTTCAAAATAAGAGGATATACACTAGGAACCAACCCTATAGAAAGAAGAAATGAGCCTGATCATATCTTGTAATGCATTGGTAGGAATTACCACTTCTCAAACTCTCAAGATAGAAGGACATATCAAGAAGAAAAATGTAATAGTGTTGATTTATTCAGGTAGTACCCATAATTTTATTCATCGTAAGGTAGCCAAGGAATTGAATTGCTTCATACACCCAGCACCATAGTGTCAAGTGATGGTTGCAAATGGAGGAACTATAAATTGCTCTGGAAAATGCCATAATATCAAGCTAACCATGGGGGAATATTTATTTAACATTCCAATGATTTCCATTCCAATGGGCAGTGTTGATGTTGTACTAGGAGTATAATGGTTACAATCTTTGGGGACAATAGCTTTTAATTTTCAAGAAATTTTCTTGAATTTTTTTTCGTAAGGAAAGGAAGTTGAATTATGAGGTATCGCAGGGAAGTAGGGAAAGATAATAAGCTCTAATGTCATGGAAAATATTCTTAAGAAAGAACAACGAGGCGTAATTTCACAATTATGATCACTAGAAGTTCCAACATCAAAATCATATATTTCTCCAGATCTCCAAAAAGTCCTGGACAATCATTCGAAGGTGTTTGAAACTCCCAAAGGACTTCCACCTCTTCGTGATCATGATCATGCTATTCATTTTATTCCACGAAGTGTTCCTCCAAACATTAGGCCTTACAGATGTCCTTATGTCCAAAAGAGAGAAATTGAATGTATTATTGTAGAAATGCTAGAGGCTCGTATAATTCAACCTAGTGAAAGTTCTTTCTATGCTCCAATAGTATTGGTGCACAAGAAGGATGGATCATGGCGCATGTGTTACGATTATAGGGAGATCAATAAGCTCACTATTAAAAATAAATTTCCCATTCCTGAGATTGATTAATTATTGGATGAATTATATGGAGCAATTTATTTTATCAATTTGGATCTCCATTCAGGATATCATCAAATTAGAATGAATACTGAAGATATTCTGAAAATAGCATTTCGAACTCATGAGGGTCATTATGAATTTTTGGTCATGCGTTTTTGCCTTACCAATGCACCTTCTACATTTCAAGGGTTGATGAATTCCATTTTCAAACCCTTCCTTAGAAAATTTGTGTTAGTATTTTTTGATGATATACTAATCTACAGCAAGTCTTGGAAGGATCATGTTCAACATGTTGACAGGGTGCTCAAACTATTGGAGGAGAAACAATTATATGCAAAAACCTCCAAATGTTTCTTTTGAGTACAAGAGGTGGAATATTTGGGTCATATTGTATCTCAGGAGGGTGTTAAGGTAGACCCTAACAAAATTAAATCCATTAAGGAATGGAAAGTCCCCACAACCATAAATAAGTTGCGAGGATTTCTCGGGTTAACAAGGTATTATTGCAATTTTGTTAAGAATTATGGGATAATGGCAGCACCTCTAACAACATTATTGAAGAAATATGCATTTTCATGCACTCCTGAAGCAACTAAGGCCTTTGAACATCTTAAAGAGGCAATGTGCCTAGCACCGATCTTAGCTATGCCAGACTTCACAAAACCCTTTATTGTGGAATGTGATGCCACGGGAAATGGAATCGGTGTTGCTTTAATGCAAGAAGGAATACCCATTGCTTTTGAAAGTCGTCCAATCAAAGTAAAGTATTTACAAAAAGCTATTTATGAGAAAGAAATGTTGGAAATACTATATGCACTAAAGAAATGATGACCTTACCTAATGGGAAGACACTTCAAGGTAAAAAATGATCATGATAGTCTTAAATAATTTTTGGAACAAAGATTATCTTCAAAAGAGAGGAAAAAATGGGTCACAAAGATGTTGGGTTATGACTTTGAAATAGTCTACAAAAAAGGGAAGATAATTTTGTTGCATATGCAATCTCAAGAAAGGATGAGGAGGTGGAAGCATTTCTTTGTGCCATTTCTATTATCCAACCAGATTGGATAACCGAAGCAGGGGAGGAATGGAAGAATGACGAAGAAGTGTGGACACTCATTCAAAATTTGCAACAAGATCCCAGTACATCTGATACATTTAGTTGGAAAAAATATTCCTTATGGTACAAATATCACTTATATATTTGTAAGAATTCCAAACTAAAAAAATATATTCTTTTGGAATTGCACACCTCTCCCTTAGGAGGACACTCAGGATTTTTAAAAACTTACCACAGGGTGAAGAAAGAATTTTTTGGGATGGCCTTAAATCTGATATTCAAAAGTTTGTAGTGGAATGTTTGGTTTTCTAGAAAAATAAAGTTGAGACAATTAAGACCCCGGGTCTATTACAACCTTTATCCATTCCAAGTCAACGTTGGGAGGATGTTTCAATGGATTTTATCACAGGTTTACCTAAGTCCGAAGGAAAGAGTGTCATGATTATGGTAATTGATAGACTTACCAAGCATGCACACTTTTGTGCATTATCTCATCCATTTAAAGCAAGTACAGTTGCTACTACATTTATGGAAACAATTCAAAAGCTACATGGAAACCCAAAGATTATTGAAAGCGACAGAGATCCCATTTTCACTAGAAATTTTTGGACGAAATTATTTTCTTGTTTGGGTACTCAGCTAGCTCATAGCTCATATTATCATCCTCAATCCGATGGGAAAATTGAGATACTAAACAAATGTTTGGAAGGATATCTTCTTTGTTTTGTATCTAATAAACAAACACAATGGGTCAAGTGGTTACCTCTGGCTGAATGGTGGTATAACACTTCCTTCCATACTACAAAAAAAATGACCCCATTTATGGCACTTTATGGATATTATCCACCATCCATCACATCATATTTAAGAGAAAATTCTAAGGTTCAAGTAGTGGTAGATCACATCGAGCATCAAAAACAAGTTCCCCAACTCTTAAAGGATAACCTAAATTTGGCACAAAATCGAATGAAACAATAGGCAGATCAACATCACAGCGACAGAAGTTTTGATGTAGGAGACTGGGTATTTTTATGACTGCAACCATACAAAAAAATTTCCCTCAAGCAAGCTAAGAAGGATAATAAATTATCGCCAAATTATTATGGTCCTTACAAGGTGTTGCAAAATATTGGTACTATGGAATAAAAATTGGAGCTTCCTACTTCTTCTCGAGTGCACCCAGTTTTCCATGTTTCATGCTTAAACAAGGTTATAGGTGACAAACTTCCAATTCAAACAATATTTCCAGAACTTGATGAGGAATTAAAAATCATATTGGAACCTAAATCAGTCACAGAAACAGGAACTCGACAGCTATGAAATCGATCAGTTTCAGAGTATCTCATAAAGTGGAAGAACTTACGCACTAAATATTCCATATGGGAGAATGAGAATTTTATACAGAAGCATCTAGATCTACTCAAGTGTTTAGGACAACACTTTTTTGAAGGAGAGGGGAATGTTAGGTCCCTATATTACTAGTGTAGTCCCTTATTGTTGTTAGTGTAGCCCCATTATTTTTATTGTTTTACCCCTATAGTCCCCATATTGTTATTATTGTGCCCCATAAAAGCCCACTATTTTTATTGTTGTGCCCTTACATTATTATTGTTAGGTTGGCTGAGATTAGATTTTGACCCCATGGACTCCTATATATAGAAAGGAGGTTTTTTCATTTGTATCATCCAAGAATTTTTCATTTATGTAATGTAAATGAGGTTGCCCCCTCGAAGAGGTTGATCTCTAAGTCATTGATCTATCTTTTCTTCTATTTTGTGATTTGGTTTCATAACAAGATATTTTGAAGGACTATATCTCTATTTTTATTCTATTCAGTTGCTAAAATGAGATACCCAGGGGTTTTATTTTTTATTTCCCTTTGTTGGTTATTCTAGAAAAACCATCTTGATCCATAGTTTGATTTTCTAGGGTCACTTGTTGAAGTTGATTAACTAGAAATCTCTAAATAACTGGGTATGCCCATACAATTTCCGACATCCAAATGGGATTTTCTTATAGTCGTTTGGTTGTTCCCATAGTTCATCATCGCTACTCATATGGATGTTAGTTGGAAGGGGCTTGGATATATCAAGATAAGCACAAAGGTGCACATATGAGGTGTAACAACCTTGCTTGGCCATGTTTGAGATCATGACAAAGAATCTAATTATATTTCCAATGCTTTATAAGATTCATGGATCTTGATCCTACAAAACTTTTGTTTGTGATAAAAATAAATGTAAAATGTGATAAACTCATTTTCTAAGATAACCGAGAGCGGCATGATGAACCATAGCCCTCTGTAATATGCCTCGCGATCCTCCACCGCCATTATCAAGCCATTGTTCGGCTTTTCGATTCAAGATGTCCAGGGGACAAGCAGACCCCCGACCTCACTCAGGCACTGCGTTGATCGCAGGTTCATCAAGAACATGCCTCCCATTCCTTCGTCATCGTCACCATCATGATGTTGTTTGGATCTAAGGATCAGGGCTTCCAAAGGAAAAGAAGACCCCCGACTTCACTCAGGCTTAGAGATTATCGTAGTTGTGTGGATAAACCTGCGAAGAAAGCAAGCGGTGAGTCCAAAGCATGCTTCGCAAATGCTGAAGTAAATATAGTTGTGGTTTTTAAATGCATGCATGTCTTCAACAACCCAGCAATCGTTGTGCGCAACCCTTCTGCTACGTCGATCGCTCACAAAACCCTCAAAAAAAATCTTGACTTGGCGGCATGCACCCTTAGGAAAATAAAAGGGTGATCCCAATCTGAGAAAGGCTTGTGCATGCGGCTGTGCAGCTCTACCCTCGATTGTCGTCACGCTTGAGCCTTTTCTCCAGAGCGTACCCCCAGGGACCAGGGGCCGAGACGGTTCTAACACCTTTAAGATTCATATTTCCATGCTCTGTGGTAAAACCCTGCTATGTTGGGTTCGATCTACAAATATGGTGTAGAGCCTTGCGCAAGAGATATTTTTATAGTGGTAAGAAGCTCAAAAACTCTCTTCCTCTCTTTTTTTACAATATAGCAAAAAATTCTTCTCTGGTTTTAGTCTTACGTCTGCGTGGAGGGGCTTCCGGGCAGCCATCCTCTTCACAAGCATTCTCTTACAAGGATGCAGTCCATGCTCAATGCCCCAAGAATGCTGCCCAGACCCTTGAGGCTCCTAAAAAAATCTTAGTGGATAAAACAGAGGACATTCCATCTATTGAAATATCTCATCCATCACTTGATAACCAAACTCAACTAATGGCAGAAAAGTCCATCATTTTCTGATTCAATGGATTATGGCCTCGCTCATCAAATATCTATCAATGGATCCACTCCACTTGGACCAATAATAGCAAGGTATTCTTCTGCTCAAAGGGTTTTTTCATAGTTATGTTCACATTAAACAAGTATTATCAAAAATTCTTAATAGAGGGACCCTAGTTTTGGGGAAAAGCAGGGATATTCCTCACACCATGGTTCCCAGACTTCGATCCCTCCATGTTCTTCATCACCAAGCTCCCTATATGGGTTAGGCTCCCTAACTTACTTGCTCATATTTAGCACGTATCAGTCTTTTAAGGAATCAGAAACACCATTGGATGCTTCTCGGCAATGGACACCTCTAGGGGGGAATCAAGAATATATACCTTTGGCAGAATATATGCTGAAATAGACATCAGCAAAGGCCTGCGTAATCAAATCATTCTCAAAGTGGGAGAATTCCGTTGGATTGAGACCCTAGATTATGAGAACACATCATTCTGATGTCGTTACTATCATCAAATAGGGCAGCTTCAGAACTCTTGCTCCTCCTTCCTTGCCCAAAAGAAGAAGAGCAACCAAAAATCAAAATCCAAAAGCTGGAAACCATGTGTACCGCCAAGCATGGATGACATCGACTCCTTAAGCTCGGATGAGGAAGAGATCGAAGAAGATGAGAAAGAGGCAAAGCAAGAGATGGACATGACCTCGGCAGACCCTGGTGAGCCCAACATTCCTACGAGCGCTCAGAAGTGGTCTCATGAAAACTCCTCCTCTGATTTAGATAAGGAGCCATCTCCTTTAGTCACCAACAATCTTCAAGTGGTTCTAGCACATCTGCCCCAAGATGGTTGGGTAAGAGTGTCAAAAAAGAAGGGAAATAAATTTCGTATTGAGAACTCCACCCATTCTGGGTAGAGTCATGTTTGTGTCTTTTAGCTCCCATGTTCATCTTTTAGGCTCTCTTTGCTTCTCTCTTGGCTAATCATGGGACCGAGGTTGATTTTTCATCATTTTCAGTTACCCAGATCTCTAGCCTCTCTTGTTTGTAATCGTTTATGTACCATACGCTTTACTAATATAATTAGTCTAATTTACCAAAAATAAAAATAAAAATAAAAAAATCATGGATCCCAAAATTCCCAAGGCAAGGAATACAAGTGAATCTAGACTATAGCATAGGAGAAATATTCTTTATCTAGGTTCACCCTTTGAACCCAGGGCTTCATAAAGAGGTTAGCAAAATTCATGAAGTAGTGGCCGACTCAAAATATTTGATCTTTGTCTTCAATATTATTAAAGATGGCCACGAAAAATACTCTTAGAACTGAGTTTGAGAACTAGATCACCATTTAGGGTCTAGTTCTTTTTTATCCAACTAAGAAGGGTCCTTTCCTAGGCCATAAACCAATGAATTTGCAAATAACCACGTGAAACCACATGAATTATTCTTTTACACCAATCTTATACATTGGAATTTTCAGTATGTTTTCTTTTGATGTTCTAGGGACGTAGGGATCATTGGTCTTCAACATTTTCATTTCCATGTTAGAATTGTTTGTAGCCACTTCAAAGTTTCTTGTAGGTAAGGAAGTCTACTTCTTGAGTCAAAGAGCCTTTTAAATTCTTGAGATTACTGGGTATGCATGTGGAGCTTTGATTGAGTCGACCTGCTACTACATTTCTAAAGGAGGGGTCACCTCCCTCATCGTGGGGGTACCATTGGAAATCAGACAGAGGAGGTCCTCCGAAACCTTAATCGCCACTTAAAGTTATTCAAAAATCCTAGAAGGGCCTTTGCAACACCTATAATAGATTAATAAATTTGTTTTCTAAATTGATATAAGATTACCTCTACAATTTAGGAAAATTTTCACTAAGTCTTTGATTAATGATCAATTAACTTTAGTGAAAATTGACCCCACATATTGATGATGATCGCCATCCCAAAAAAAAACAAATATATTTTGGGACCTTGATCATGTAGTTTCTTCTATTATTGATCGGGATAACTTCCATGCATTGACAAGTGGTTAAGGAATCACAACGTTCATGGAAAATCTTGGGAACATTAAACTCCACCTTTCTTGATCTCATTCCAAAAACACAAATTCAGGTAACAATTGATGACTTTAGACCCATACCTTGTTGCAACGTTATCTCTAGGATTATATCTAAAGTTATAGCCTAGTGCATTAAACCCCTCTTTAGTGCGTTCATCTCTGATGAGAAATTTGGGTTCTTGCATGAAAAATAAATTCATGATGAGATCTTTATTGAATAAGAGACCCTCCAATCCATCAAATCACAATACCCAGTCAATGATGGTAGCATTGTCCACATCCATATTTGTGGGTCTTGCTTGGTGCGACCCTCTTTTGATTAAACTCTTACTTTTGGAAGAAGTAATAGTATGGGAACTTTCTAGGTTGACATGAGGGAGTGGTTCTTCTTCATCATCTCCATGTAAACGTTGTTCGTTACTCTCTCCTTAGATTATAAATTTTTAATGCCTTTTATGGGCCAAGGAGGAACTCTGATGGTTATGTGGAGCTAAAGAGGGTTGTGCATTAGTGGGCTTTTCCCCTCTTTTATTGGTTCTTTTCTTGGAGTTGGTACTTGCTTCACTAAATAAATCATATTTTTATACTATTGTTGTGAAACCAGCTCCAAAAATAGAAGAAAAGAGATATCAACACCTTAGAATAAGCCACTTCGATGGGGCAACCTCCAATACATTACATGAATGAAAAATTCATGGAGGATACAAATTACAAAACCTCCTTTCTATATATAGGAGTCCATGGGGCCACAATGTAATCCTAGTGGGGCCACAATGTAATCCTAGCCGACCTAACAATAATAATTTAAGGGCACAATAATAACAATATGGGGGTTACAAGGGTACAGTAATAACAATAGGGGGGTTACACTAACAACAATAAGGGACTATACTAGTAATATAGGGACCGAACATGCCCCTCTCCTTCAAAAAAGTGTTGTCCTCAACGCTTGAGTAGCTCTGGGTGCTTCTATATAACATTCTCATCATCCCATGTAGAATCTTCAGTGGGTAAGTTATTCCACATGATGAGATACTCTGAAATTGATCGATTTCGTAGCTGTCGAGTTCTTATTTCCGTGACCGCTTCAGGTTCCAATCTGATTTTTCCTTCCTCATTATGAATTGGATCCATTTTTTTTCTAAGCCCCAACATTGGGCTCATTCCATTTGTGAATCAGAATCTTGCCACAAGAACACTATATAAATCTGAAAGGAATTCAAGGAAAGTAATAGGATACTATGCAAAAAATCGACGTGGAAGATGTGACACTATTTTCCACCAGATATTTTATCCTCAAAAACCTTTGTGTAAGGCTATGTTGTCTGAATGCATCAATAAGGTGCAATTCTGTAAGGGTCAAAATGCAATAGTTGTTGTTAATTCACTATGTATATAACTAGAAAGACTCTCTGGTCACTAACTACACTTCAATAGACCGTGGACTATTTTGATCTATGAATTTTCATAGCCTCGTATCTGAGGTAGAGCATGATGAGAATCACTTTAACAATTGAAGAGGGAAATTTAGCGCTTAGAATTATTTTCATGGAAAAACATCAAGTAGTGAGAAAACTTGGCATATTCTAGAATCCTTCCCAAATGAAGTTGTGATCTTTGCTTATATATTTTTAAGGTTGATAGCTCAAATGAACTATTTTCATGGGGAAGGAAATATTTGAGGTCACTTCGCAAGTTATGTTGGGAAAATTTGGATGGGCTAAGGGAAAATCATACGAGTTTCTTCTACCTGTACTCAAGGAATATGATCGGTGTAACAACCCTCGTTAAAAATACATGTAAAATATATAAGACGAAGATCATGGGACACATATTCCAATCTGAATGTTAGGAAAAAACATCCTATTGGGTGTTCATTTGGTTTATTATGGCTAAAGTAAATTGGCAATGGCAATGGCAAAGGCTTTGGAAAGGCATGAGGCATTAATTGGAATTTTATTTATGAAAATAATGGAAATTAGGAGAAAAGGAAGGTGAAAGGTCGCAGGTTGCATGTGAGGAGGAAAATAATGGAAAATTAAGAAAATAAAGGCCTCATTAATAAAAGGCTTCTGAGGATCAGTTGGTAAGTTTTTGGCTTGAAGATTTGGCTCAAGATTTTGTTAGTGCATTTTTGGAGCTCTCTCATTATTCTCTCTCTCCTTATCTCATACTCTTGGATACTTAGAGTTTTCTTGGAGCACTCTTGCAGAGTGTGGCATACTTGGTGATTTGGAGCAAGAAGGCAAAGGAAGAGTAGGAGAGCACAAGCGGTCATCGGGATCAGCAACTACAACGAGTTTTTATTGCAAGTACCGAGTTGCATGTATCTTTTCCTCACTAGTTTTGGCATGCATGGTGTATGCATGTCGATTTTCCAAGCCATTCCATTTCCTAGATATCTATGATGTTGTGGGTTTAGTTCCATTGATTTTTTTCTATTTGGTTCTCATGATTCCTTTAGATGTGGGCTGATTTATTAGTTCCTGGAAGCCTTAGTTGGACAAACTCTTTGGAAGATCAACGGACAATTGTGGGTTGAGTTACTAGTCCTGGAATCCTTGGTTGGAAAAATGCTCTGGAAGCCCTAGGTGGGTTGAGTTAATAGTCTTGGAAGACCTGGTTGGACAAACACTCTAGAAGCCCTATAAAATTTTGGGTTGATTTACTAGTCCTGGAAGCCCTGGTTGGAACAAACACTATGGATCCCTGGAACAGCTTGGATAGAGACCAATCTATGATGGTTGTGATGTCCGACTGTGAGGTGGAATCACTGGTTGAGGGTTGAGTTGGCTTGGCCTCTTGAAGATTTGGATTGGTTTTGATTGATGTGTTTGATGAGATCCCACATTCATGATTGGAATATGTCACAAGGGTGATTGGTTGAAGAGAGATTTGGCTCAACCAATCTATGGTTGAGTGGAACATGGTAGTCCCATCTCAGGTTAGTTTCTAAATTCATTAATGAGAAATTAATTCCCTTGGTATTTTGTATGCAAATGTATTGATTTATATGTGGATTCTATTGTTGTTGTATCCATGGTATTTTTGTTTTTATTATGTTGGTTATGAGCATGTATTTTTATAGTGATGACGTATGGATCTCCCCATGTTTTTACTTGTAAATGAATACACAATGTATCTATGGTCCAATATATTGTATTGCATTTAATTATGTAGGGGAGAATGCTTCTTAACCATTCTTAGATAAGTATGAGACCCCTATGCTTTGTTATGTTGTTTATACCTATAGCTTTCATATTTGTGACATGTTTGAAAAAAATCTTGTCATGGCTATGAGGGGTCCAGATGATTTCTTATTGATGTGATTTCTTCCATATCATTGTCCTATTGTTATTTATCATCTCTAAATTGTTCATGAATTTTTGGGAAGAGCATCGGGTTTTGGGCCTGAAAGGGTGGCTCAAATCCCGAGGACGCTGGCACAAAACTAAGGAATTGGGGCCCTGGACACTGACATGCAGTGTTATGCCTGTGGTTATAGCCTCCTTGATGTTGGCTTGCAATCATGTGCACGATTCTATGGCTCAAATAGGTCAAAAGGTCAATGTGACCCAGGGGTAATAAGCTTGAATGGTTGGGTTACCTCCCGGGGGTGTTTTTGTTGTTGTACAAGGTCTGTATGTTGTGTTTTCATCGGTTCCACTTCCTTAAGGTCACCTAGGAAGTTTAATCTCATTATAGTAGCCTCTCATTTCATGTTTACCCTAGTTGGTTGGTTACTTAGGTAGATGTGAGAAGAGGGTGTTACAAAGTGGTATCATAGCATGGTTCAACCCTCGGACTGGACGGGCGGTATGTTGGTCATGAATTTAATCCAGTTGCATATGTGTTCCTTATGTTTGTAGTCCATGTGCTTGTTGCATTTGCATGGTGTTGATCATGGTTGTAGTGATTTCTCCATGTGAAGGTTGACGGCGTTTTTGTGGGATGTGTCGTCCTGAGTATATGGTCGTATATGTATTTGTTATGCATGTTGGTGCCTATATGTGCTATGCATGCATTGTCATGGTTAAGGTTGTTTTCCATGAGGTCATGGTATGCGATTAGGTCATCATGATGATATTGGTATGCTATGATTCTAATGTGTTGGTTGAGATAGAGTAGGAGATGTAGATCATTAAAGAGAAGTTGCAACAATGGACCGTGGGGTAAGAGCAGATCTTCATACAAGTTTGTATGTTTGGCATGCAAGTATGTGATTCATGGTTGTTGTAATCATTAGGGTTACTTATATGTTTGTTATTCCATTGTTATTTTAGTTACATGTATGATAAATTCTAGTTGACTAGCGTAGTCATATGCATTATGGTTATGTGTATGGCTTTCATTCTATTAATTTTTATGGTTACATACATGATAGGTGTTAGTTAATTAGTGTGATCATATGTACATGTGCTAGTTAGTCAAGCATGGTATTAACTTGATGACTAGGTTATCTGTTGTTGATGAGCATGTTACATGTTAACTTGTAGTTAGCTCGATGATTATGTTATATGTTGTTGATGGGCATGTTATATGTTGATTTATTGTTGTTATACGTTAGTTAACTTGATTATTAGGGTTGTAGAATTAATATCTTGATGTTATGTGTATCATGCTACATTGGATTAGTCTACGCAGATGATTAGGGTTATGAAATTCAGGTACGAGTCGACTTATTTGCAATATTGTGTTGTACTAAACTAGACTGAGTGTGCACATGTGATTGTTATGCATGAGTACTAATTGTTTATCAGTTTATGATGTGAACATGTTAGCTAGTTATTGTTATGAATATCACAATATTATGTGTGTTTGAGTTGATGTGTTATGAAGTTATATCGTGCTAACTATATTGATCGTGCAAACAAGATAGCCTCCACTGAGACAAATTACGGTATGAGTATGCTTTATGTCATCTACTTTGTACTTGAATGTTTGATTATGTCATATATTTGGTGTTTGAGAGTTGGTGTCTATTATGCCATCTATTTACAGTTGAATGTTCGATTAATCACATGATATGAGCATGTTTCTATAAGATTGCATGAATTAATGATCTTGTTTTAAGATAGTTGTAATAACACGTATGTGTTAAGATAGTTGATGTGTAATTGAGTACAAGTAGGTGATAGTTGTAGTACTATGATTTGACTATTAGTTGATCATGACATGATTGTAAGTCTTGGTAGAGGTTGATTTTACTTAGTAGATATGATTTCTTGATATTTGGAACATGTGATTGACATGTGTGAATAGTTGCATGGAAACATGTTTGGCATTAGCATGAAAAGGTAATCTTTGAATTGTTTATATAACTAACAACGGGGTGATGTGATAGTATATAGTAAGACTCAATTGTAGCAAGGTAAATGGTAAAAGAAAGGAATTGAGAAATAATTCCTTTGGCTATGTTTGGAAACCCTAATTCCATATGAATGAGTTTTCTGCATACATGAAGTCTTCTTAACCTTGACTTTGTCTGACTTTATGCGGATATATGCTATAGTCATGAACATGTGTATCATTTGGCTTCTAGTTACGGTTGGATTTGTCAAGGGATTGGAGTCCCTTGAGAGATGATATATGTATGTGTTCAAATACAAGCCAACATGTTTGGCACAACAAGGTAAGATAATTGGTATATTGTTATATTTATTTACGCACTGAAAATTATGTGTTTATGGTAGTATGATGTAGGGAATTACATGGCAAGAGATTGCCATGAAATCTTGAAGAAGGCTCGGGTCGAGATTTCCTTTGGAATTTTTTGGAAGCCATGAGGGATTGAGTCACAGTGTCTATTGCTAGTCTTTTTCTTTCGGTATTTTATGATTTTTTTGCGCTTGATTTGCAGCTTTGTTTATGTCTAGTGCAAGGCCTTACCACTTTGTTGTGGTGTCACGTTGCTTTTGGTTTTTCATGATCTTCCTCTTGTTTGTTATTTTTCTTTACTTTCATGTTTTGAGTGTCTTGGGAATTGGTTCAAGAAAGAGGAAATTAATGGAGCTCAGGGAGATCTTTGCGGTACCCAATAGGTAATGAATGACTTAGATGAAGCTCGGTGCATGAGTATGCACAACGGAAGGTAAGAATATGACAATCGGTCTAACTGGTTGGGTCCATTGTGGTACATGGATGGTGGCAGTACAAAAATGAGAAAGATAAATAGAAAGGTAAATTAAATTTATTTGAGGTGTCTGATGCCTTGGATATGTTGGGAACCGTTGTTCTCAATGTTGTGCATGTTGTGCACGAATAAAGGAAGTTCTATTAATCCAGACCTTATGATATCTAGAAATTGTGTTGTTATGATTATGTTGATGTTTATATATGCACAAATGTATGTATCTACGTATGTCATGTCTGAAAGGGTCGTGATGGATCATGATTGTTTAATGCTAATGTTTATATGTATATATGTGTGCATGTATGTCATTGTATGACATTATAATGCTTGTGTTATGCAAAAAATTATATATATGTATGTATGTGTGTATCTATGTCACTATATGACAGGGTTTTTGAGGATCATTCTTGTGGAGGAATGATTTCTTATGCAAGTGAATGGCATGAAGAGGTTCTCGGTCTTATGAGGAATCAAGCGGGAAGAGTAACCCGACATATCTAAGAGGTAAGTATCATGTGGACATGAATTGATATTATATGCTTGTACCATGCATATGTTTATGTTATGGACAGGTTTTGTTGAGGGGTACATCAAAAAAGTGAAAGTAGTGTGATTTGTGGCATGCTAGGATAGGCATGGATAGTGGAAAGAAACTAAACGCAATGTTACTTGTGGGGTCAGTGTGTGATATATGGATGTGCAATACTACTATTGTGTATATTGTTAGCAACCTATAAATATAGGATTCATAATTTTGACTTAACTAATGATAGTTGTGTAAATATGTACAAAATTTTCTTTTTGCTAGGTGTTTTCCCATATTTTGTAAAAAAAAATATATATCAAAAAAAGGGTAATAGTCCTAAAAGAAAAATCAAAGGACTTAGAAAAATAATATACCCCAAAAGAAAAAAAATGAATAAAACATGAAAGTTTGCAAGTCTAAATGCCACTACTTTTACTTTTTGCAGATGATTATGGCAGAGTGTCAATAAATTCCATAATCCATGATGAGTTGAACAATTTAATCTTGACTTATCATGTTTTAGATAGAGAATGAAGAAATGTCGTACAGTTTAATCATGACAATTCAGTAGTTAGGTAGAGAATAAAAGAATCCAAAAATTTAATCTGGATTCTTGAATGAAATAAGTTTAGAATTACATAGTTTTACTGCTTTCAAAAGAATAAAATGTTGCAAGGTTGCTAGCTCAAATGCACCTGATCAAAATAGAAGAAAAAATGTTAGAAGATATGATTGGGTAGGTAGAAGAAGGCGGGAAATCCATTGTAAATATCTTTCACCATGCTACAATAACTAATTTCCCCTCCCCATAGCTATTTGACATTCTAGACTATCAGTCAAAGAGGCTTAGGGAATTTCCCTGACTTCTGTTGGGACCAGACCCAAGGCTCAATGACTGACTAGTTGAAAGTGTTAAGTTTCTATATTAATCCTAGAAATCACATCATTTTCCTTTCATACATTCATTACCATGAAAATCATACGTAAAGATCCCATTTTTACTTAATGATGCTCAAAACCTCATTTGATTAACTTCCTACATCTCATGAAGCATAAAACCCTCAAAATAGCATTTTATCCTAAGGTGAAGTGATGAAATTATCATTATGAAAGCTTGGCTTTAAATCTTCACTTTTCTTGGTTACAATTGTATGTTTTGAGTATTCACTTTCCCCTAGTCATATTAACACTTAACTTATTTATTAACACCCTATAAAAGGTCCTAGTTCTATTAATATAACTCCTTGTATTAATTATCCCAAAAAACCCCTTATTATAAGCTTTTTATGTCAAAGTTATTATTCACATGTTTAAATTAAAACCCGATAATACCCCTTTGACATAAAAACTATCCATAATGAAATATCCCGATGCCTTATAGTTTTGGACCTTCAAAAAATCTAAAACTATATAATAAAATAAAATACGAAAATCAAAGTTCAAACCTTGGTTAAAACTTGTATTAACCCACCCCCATACATTTTAAACCTATATATAAACTCCTTTTATATATAAAAAACTCATTATCCAATACATAAACCCGACGCCCTCACATTCATCCATCACCCTTCGATCATCTTTATATTCCTAATCCAATGGTCCACACTAAGCGTGATGAACCAGCCTCATGCCCCACCATTCTCCGTCGCGTTAAGCCGTGACCGTTGATCATCTCTATCAAATCAACGACCCATATTAAAGACCGGTCCCACCTTACTTTTCCCCGCAGCTCCCCAAGACATCCTGACCATTCGCATCGTCCATCTTAATCCGACGGTGCACGTTCCTTATCGCATGACGAAAGTGATCGGACAAGCTTTGTCAAAATATATGCGACAAAAGTTGTTTCATTAAACCGCCCATTACTACGTGTCCAATTTCAATTGCATCGCATTCAAAAAGTTAAAAACAACTTACAGCCCAAAAGTAACGTGATAACCACCGATGGTTTTCGCATTTAAAGTAAAACCGCCTCCCGCCATTGACTATGACCTGCAATAAATGATATGCATATTAATAAAAATGAAGCTTTAAACCTTAGTTTTTCACTATTTTGCGTATCATTTTCCCCCTCGCTTATTAAGAAAATACGCCCAGACTTTGTTTTTTACCTTTGCTAGTCAATTTGTCCTCCTGAAGAAGAATTTCACCAGAGATATTGTATTTAGAAAAATCCCGACGCTTCCCACTAAGCTACAGTGACCAGTTTAAAGATTGATACAACTTGAAGCCCTTCTTGACCGCCACAACACCTACATAAGTTATTTTTCAGTGTTCCAAACCTTCAATTTTACAAATTTGAAAGCAAAATTAAACAAATTTGACTGTAGAAACAGAAAATTTCCAATCTGACAATGCCCAAACCTTGAAAAAACAGGGCAAACCCTGTCAAATTTTCCTAAGAATTTTCCATTTCCATCAAATCTCAGTTTTTAAGCATTTTTCGTCCATCAAAAGACAATTTCCACGATTCAAAAGTTTTAAAAACACACTGAGAGTCATTGAATCCCTTTTTCAGTCCTCTACATCTAGAAAACATGTGTTTTCTATCCCAAAACCCTTGCCAAGATTTCCAAAATTCTCCTAAATCTGCTCAATTAGCCTATGTTTTCAAATTAACTAAGCAAACAATTTAATCTTGCTTAGTTTTCACCAAAATGACAAGAAAACAGATAACCCCTAAAACTGGAGGTCCAAAAGCCCAAAAATTTGTCTCAACCAAGCTTCCACTTCCTCAATCTTCAAAGATAAATAAGCCTACTCCATCCTTAACAATGGATTCAACCAAAGTAGTTAGACCTCTACAACCACCTGTTACTACTGAAGAAAGCAGTTCCCTAATTAATCTAAATTACAAGATTAATGATGCAATGTTAGAATTCAATATGCTTGAAGTCCATAACTGGTGTTATGAGAAATTTGTGAAGAGAAATGGGAATGACATACCTGTATGGGAGTCAAATTTTCCTAAGTATGTGATCCCCATCACTCATCCAGATCAAGACCTTATTAGACTATGCCAATTACATTATTTCCCTAACCAAATATGTATTGTAAACAAGGATAAGGAAGTTATGTTTGCCATCATAGTAGAATCCATGAATGAAATGCTTCAGTTGAGTTTTAATCCAAGAGTAGTGCCCCTATCCATTGAATATTTGACTCAGTTGTACCTAGATTTGGATTACCCTAAGAGGTTTTTGATTCTTCAAAACTTCATGCCTACTCATATTGATTTCCCAAAAGTGAATCCACCCTATTCTACCTCTGATTTCCCTGAAGCTTCTAGGAAAATAATCTCTATGCTTTCCTTCATTCTAGGTTATTCTAAGGATGAGTTCACTGATGCATCAATTATAGGTTTCCTTTCTACTTTATCCCCAGGGCAACCTCGTGCAATGATATTTAGTTTTTCTAGATTCATTGCTGACAATATACACTATTAGTTGACCAAGTTGTTTGAAGAAGGAGTGTTTATATATTCATCATATCTATTTCACCTCTTCCTATTTTTCCAAGCAGAAAAGTTTCCAGTTGCATTACAGAAAATGGACGTTGAAGGAAATCCTCTCCCAGTAGTATTTTCGGCTTCATTGCTCAGAAAAGATGGAAGTGAATTCAGCTATAAGGACTTCAATGATTTGTTTGCCAGACCAGCCATGAGTTTATTGTGCAAAGCAGAACAGCCAAGAATCAGTGAGGAAATAAAAAGAATTCTACAGTTATCTGAACATTGTAAAGTAGGTGATTGGTACTTATATGAAGGACATACAGAATTAAGGATATTTCGAGCAAATTTTCTCCCATATAAGTTGCCCAAATTTCTAACTATCAGAATTTTTGCATTGGAATATCTAAGGCAGGTGTTAAATGAAGATGCAATAAATTTCACGGCTTCTAACAAAAAAAACCCAATTCAAGCTGAAGAACCAAATTGGCCCATTCATAGTAAACAATAGGGATTCCTTAAAATAAATAGTCATAAAATTTTCAGAGTTAAATTTCCAACAAAGTTTTTATTGGAACTATGATCCATAATGCATTCTAAGTAACATAAGGATCAAGTGAAAATTAACACCATTCATGCATGAGCCTAAACCCCAAATTCATAAATTTGCAAATCAAATAGAGTGGGTGGAAAATACATTGGTTGACCCTACTTCTGATGCAAAAACATTGATAAACACAGATAATTCACAGTCTATAGTGGTAAACCAACAGGTAGAAACTTCAAACAAAAGGACCAGGAATGAAGAAGGCTATTTAGCAGAGACCATTGCAGAAAATAAATTCAAGATTATTTACAACAAAAGGGCAAAAATTACTACTGCTGAGAAAGACAAGGCTATTGAAATCAATGATATAAATGACCAGCAAATAGATAATGATGAAGCCACTATAATTGTAAATGAGACTCTAGCAGAAATTCAGAAAGTGCAGGTGTTAACACAGGAAAAAGGCATAGAAATGGTTGAAAATCAGATGAATTCAGAAATTCCCTCCTCTTACAAAGCAACAGAGGGAACAGACTTTGACATTCATAAAAAATACAAACAGATCAAAGAGAAAAATGAGGAGATTAAAAATGAAGTTTATTCCCAATTTCTCAAAGAAAAGCCAGGGAATAAAGACAGGTTGTTGATAGCTTTTGACTACTCCACAAATAAGATGATCATTTCATTCCTTAAACCAACAGTTGCAGATCCAAAATTAGTTTCAGATTACACCAAAACATACGTAGAAATGGATGCAAATGCAATACATGAATTGGATCAAATAGAATTTCATAGAAGCACCACATAAATGCTTTATTCTAAAGTAGTAACCAAAACTATGAGTGCAACTATGCTGCAAAAAACTGTGTCTAACTTGCAGAATCAGATGAGTCTAGAGAAAGCCTATTTACATGCTAAAGACCTAAGGATCAATTCCTTGGAAGAATTGGTTATACAGACTGGAGTAGATCCTTCAAACATTCAGGTTGCTCAAGCACTCATAAAGCAAAAGAATGAAGACATTGCAGCCTTAAGAAAACAATTGAAACTTCCACAGAATGAACATCCACAAGACAAGGAAATCCTACAACAGTAAAAATAAAAGGATGAGATGGTGCAATTAGTACTGAAAATGACTGCTCAAATCAAAGATATGGAGAATCAGATAGAGACCCTCATAAAAGAAAAAGAAACATTGAAAGAAACAAATATTTCTCCTATTCCTACAGTCATTCCAATGGTGAGTACAACTATTCCTTCTACACTGGCAGAGCACTTGGCACCAAAAAGAGTACTGGCAACTGCAGTGTCAGTACAATCTATAGATACCTCAGCCACAGAATCATCCACAACACAGGTACAACAAGAAACAGGTACAGCAGACATAGTTAAATCTATGGAATAAATGTCCCTTAAGAACAATGAGATCAATAATTTAAAGAAAGCAAATAAAGATCTCAAATCCTCATACAAGAATGATTTAATCACATCCAAGGGACATGAACAGAGAGCAAAGGCCTTAGAAGAACAAGTGAAGAGTTTACAGAAAGAAGTAAACTTTAGTGAACAGGTAGCATATATCAAAAACTACCTATGGAATAAATAATTCAAGCTATTCATTTATAGTGGCCCTCAATACAGATTATCTATAAGCAAAGAGATTTATTGCAAGCAGCACTGGCAGAAATTTAAAAAACTAAAATAAAGCTTGAAGATAAACCGTCACAAGCTATAAGGCTTATTGGATTCTTGAACAGCAAGAATAGATTTGAATTGGAGGCATTAAACATTCATGACAGGACTGAAACAATTCTGCAAATCAGGAAAGTCCTAACCAAAAGAAATATCATGAACAGCTTAGAAGAAAAATGTGAAGCCATGAACTTATCAATCACAAATTCATGACCAAATACACAATGCTAAGCCAAGTAGGTCTTCCATATATACATGGTTTCCATGAAAAGTTAATGATCCAAATTGTTTATGACAAAAATATCACAGCACATACCAAAGAACAGGTGAATAAACCTTTACCACAAGGTTCCCCAACTAGTAAGGTGGTCTTACAATATTTTGAAGATTTGTTCTTTTTACAGAATGAGATCAAACACATGTTTGTTATAAAACCAAACTTTGCAAAATACACTAATGCTGATGAGAGTTATAGGAAGTTGAAAGGTATGAAAATACCCAATGCAGAGCAGTGACAAGAATTTACTGATTGGATATAACAGTATGAAAACAGAGCAGAACAAGTGTAGTCAGGTTTTTCTTTTTTACAGTTATCAAATGGTAAATATTGCAGTGAAAGTGTATCAGGTGAATAAGTGGAGTCAAAGAGTATCCAAGAATAAAATAGTCAACTCAATTTTTACTGTTGTAATTCTTCATTTTACAACAGTAGAGTAATAAATGAACAGCGTAAAACAGTATTAGAAGTTAAGCACAGGTTGAAGAGTGTAATTAGAAAGATTGTCTTCCAAGCTATCTTCTAAAAGGATATTTTTCCAAGTGCCAGCAAGTATCTTCAACAATGTAACAATCAGTTTTGATTAGATAGATTAGTTCTATTTTTTCTAGATAAGAGGACAGCTTGTTAAGTTGTTAAGTAGCTGTCCCTCTTAATCTGTAAAGATATTTTTATTTCCTAGAGTTATTCCTAGATTTCTCTAAGATATTTTGTAATAAACATTTTGTATAAATACTTCAGTTTATGAAGTTTTTAGTGTGGAATAAAATTTTTCAAGACTACTATAGACATTTTTGCTGAATACATTGGAGTTTGTGTGAGTCGATTTTTAAAGCAACAGACTGGAACTAAGTCAAACAAAAATCATAACTCAAGATTCTTGTGCTGATCAGATAAGTCAAGTATTTTCCTGTTTTCATTGTTTATCTTTCTAAAGTTCCATACATACATTTACATGTTTTATGTCTTAAATGATTGACTAGGAAAATTTATACAGGATTAGTGTCAAAAGCTCCCTGTTTTTTACTAGTTATTCATTGATATGTTTTCTGCTGATATTCGGACTTAAGAATCCTTAACTACTCTTAGTCCATTTTGACCCCTTTCTTTCATATTTTTTTTCTGTAACTTAAGGATCCTTCATTTCCCTTTTGTTCAGATCTTACCATTTCATCAAAAAGCCTATTTCCAAACCCTTTGAAGGTCATCTACCCTGCCCTTAGTACATTTTCTCTTTTGACCTTATTTCCTAGCTCTGCTTGCCAAGAAATTGACTCCATAGCCCAATGGTCTGGAGATCCCTCTGTGGTTTACCTTGAAGTACCTTTTATTCCCACCAAACATTCAAACCAAACCAATTGTCCAATTATAACTAGCCTAAAATCTTATAACAAAATCAAACTAAATCTTGAGGAGAGATCCCTCTCCGGAATTTAGGAAGGCTAGATCCTGAATTTCAAAAGTAGGTTCTTGGTTACCCTTGGTTTTCTTCAACTATAAATACTCATCCCACAACCTGAGAATTACTAGGGTGATAACATACTGGGGAACTAACCACTCTCCAGTTTTAAACTTAATCTTGAAGGAAGATTTTTAAATCTATCTTTTATACTTTAAGATTAACTTTAAAGGTTGTGGGTATTAATAAATAGACATTCTGGCTTCTAGGAAAACCTACTATACCAGGTCTAACCCGGATCCTAAGCCTGCTGTAATAGTAGATAACCCAGAACAGATTGGTAAAAATAAAAAGAAAAAACAAAGTGATAGTTTAGAAGCTGAAGTGCCCTTGAGAAAAGCTAATTCCTTACCCAAAGAATTAGTGAGTTTAACCGATATTGAATTTGATTTCAAGTTTGAAAATTCATTATTTAGAAATAAATCTGAAACTGATTTAAATGAAACTGTTATAGATCTTGTTTTTACTTCTTTTGTGAATGAAAAACAGAAAATTATTTCAGCATCAATAAAATCAGACATATCTGAAATTCAAAGTCCAGTAGAAAGGGTTAATGTTACACGAATTAAAGACGTTGATGAAGCTATTAAATTAGCCAATTTTTTGTCTCAATTTAAACCTCCAGTTTCTCAATTATACACCACAGTTTTTCCAGCAGCAGATTCAACTCTGTACGCTGCCACTTCATTTTTAGACTCCACTATTAGCTCACCTACCTAACCTTTCAGTCCTGAGTTGCCTTTGCAGCCTAGGATCATATATTCATCATACCCTCAAGCCACTGCAAGTCATCCACAGAACCATTTATTCCTTAGTTGCCTTTGAAGCCCAGGATAGTTTTTCCATCATTCACTCAGCCCATTGCATCCACCAATTTTATAAGCACTACATTTTTTCCATATAGTTCCATAAATATATCAACATCTTTTCCAAGTTCTTCAAATCCAGCTTGCTTCACATCAGCTACTATATCCAGCACTGCTCCTATAGTCACTGTTATACCTCCTAGTTCAGGGAAACTTCAAATCATGGCTGCAAGATATGCTCCCCTAGTTTTACCCCAAAACCTTCATGACATGCCCGAGAATTACCAAAAGGATATCCCATTATTTGATAATTTTTCACAAATGACTGCACAACAACATATCACCAGAATGACTGATTTTTGTGAAATTTATGAGATAGATGAATCTGATGTCTGAATGACACTGCTTGCACAAAGTTTAATAGGAGAAGTAAAAACATGGTTTAGAAATTTAAGTGCTGGTAGTATAGCAGATTTAACTGCATTTCATAGAGTTTTCATAAATAAATGGGAAAAGAAAAAAAAAATCCCCTACAAATTTTATCCGAGTTTGATGTTGTTAAAAGAGCTCCTAATGAGTCTGTCCAGGATTATTGCACCGGATATAACAGCGTTTATAATGCCATCCCTGTTGATCTTAAACCTACCCCCTATTCAGTACTTCTAAAATTTCCTGATGGATTTGATCCAGACATGGCATATCAATTAAGAGAAAGAAATGCTAAAACTTTAGCACAGATGCAACTAGATGATGTTGGTGTAGAAATCAATATCCTAGCCAAAAAATCCAGACTTAGAAATGAAAGGAGAGTCACCATCAAAGAGGAGAATTCAAGCTTAGATGGTAAATTTGATCTTATTGCCAAAACTTTAGAAAGAGTAGTTGAGAGATTAGACCACATTGAGAAAAAACCGCAATGGGATAACCAACCTCAAATCAGAAATCCTAACTACAGAAAAAACAATAATCCTGGGAAAGGTAAAGAACCTTCCCCAGATCAAAACATTAGGCCCCCTTTTCAAGAGAACTACGCTGAAAGTTCTCAAAACAATTTTGAGGATGAGGAAGACATCAACATAGTAATGGGCATAGATGAGAGTAATACAATTTTCCTCACTTAGGAGGATCAAGAACTCTTTGAGCTTCAACAGTTCAAAGTAGAATCTGGTGAATCCTTTGACTATAAGCAAGGTTATGACTTCGCAATCAATGAAATTCACAGCCATTATAACCTTAGGATCAAGAAAACAAATGAGCCTTCTACTAAAAACGATGCTTCAACTCAACAAAATCAAAACAGAAAGAATGTAGAGGCTCCCAAAACAAAAAATTTGCAAATTCTTCTTAGAGAGAACAAGAAAAATTCAAACCCACCCAATCCTAAAAAATAGTCTAGTCCAAATATTGTTGATATCACTGATGAGGTGGCCCAATCCTCCAAAGATGCCTAAAAGGCTAATACTACAAAGGCCACTAATTCAGCAAAAACAACAGTTACTGATCCCAAAAAGAATCCAACTGACTCTAGATCATCAAATCCTAAATCTTCTGTTGAAAATTCCAGATCTGACAAAGCATTTTCTGCCACTCAAACTGTTCCTAAAAAATAATCAAATACAGTAGAAATCAGGAAACTCAAACAGAAGATAAAAGAAAAACTCAAGCTAAAGGTAAAACTGCTGAAACTCAAGAAAAATCCACTCAGTTAACAATCATAAAGGATGAAATTCTGCAGATTAGTAAATCTCAATCGGCATTCAACATTCAAGCTGAAATATCCAAGTTGAAAATACCAATTCCTTCAACAGAACTAGTAAAAAATGACTTGTATAAATCAAAAATTAATGAAACTTTAAACATGAATGATGGTGAGGATTCAATTAACCTAAATTATGATCAACCTGAGTTAATTTTTGGTCCTGATGTGAATGGTACACATGCTGATGGAGCAATCCCTCCTTTTTACATTAGTCTCACAATTCACAATCAGATATTACACAATACAATGTTAGACTCAGGAGCTTCCCACAATTTAATGCCAAAAGCTATTATGGAAACTCTAAATCTAGAAATAACTAGGCCATATAAAGACCTGTTCTAATTTGATTCCTCTAAAGTTAAATGCATTGGATTGATAAAAGATTTGTGTGTCAATTTAGTTCAATACCCAGGTAAAATTATGATCATGGATATTGTAGTAGCCGATATTCCACCAAAGTATGGTATGCTTCTTTCTCGCTCATGGGGAGCTAAGTTGCAGGGATCTCTACAACTAGACATGAGTTTTGCTACTATCACAGTATTTGGACAGCCCAAAAAAATTTACAGAGAAACTCTGATGAAATACATGGTCATTAATGCAGAAAGGTCCATAAATTATCCCATCTATTCAGCCCCAACTGACCTTGACTCTTTCATTTTATGCAACTCTGATAATGATAATATCCAAACTGAATTGATTAACATAAAACCTGAACCAAACAATGACAATATCTTTCATGAAGCCCTTTGGCATTTATATTTTGATGGCTCATTGAATAAGATAGGTGTAGGAGCTGGAGTATGGATCACCAACATGGAAACTAGTCATTCAGAAGGACATGCCTTCAGACTCAACTTTAAATGCACCAAAAACATGGCAGAGTATGAAGCATTGATCTTAGGCCTCCAAATTATTAGGAATCTAGGAGGTAAAAGAATTTTAATCATGGCTGATTCAGAATTAGTCATTAAGAAAATAAACGGTGAATATTCTGTTCATAATCCTAGATTAGCTAGATACAGAGATGCAACAATTGACGTGGTTGATGATTTACTAGAGTCTAAGTTTGCTATTATTCCGAGAAATCAAAATGTGCAAGCACATTGTCTAGCAACTTTTTCTAGCATTTGTAATTTTCCTTTTCAACCAACGCATAGATATACTGCTGAAGTAAAATACAGACCCATTGTTCCTGACAATGTTAAATATTGGCAGATTTTCTCCGAAGATGAACAGATTTTCAATTTTTTGAACAGCAGGGAAGAATTCCAAAACTGTAAGATAGACACTGATGATAGTCTAGATTTAGAATGTAATGTAGATGATAATTTTAAATATGAGATCAATAGTATAGATAAATATAAAAATCCAACTGTATTTACTCAATCAAATATAGATGACTTGGGAAAAATAGACATAGAGGAAATGATGGAAGATGAACCAGATTTGATAGATTTAAAACATAACATTTTACCTAGAGGTTTGACCCCCTTAGAAGACTTGTTTGATTCCAATGATGTGCCCAAAAGGCCAAAAATGGAACCAGTCAGGTCTGATATTGAAGAATGTAACATATGAACAAATGAAAAACCAAAAATGATCAAATTGTCAAAATCCTTACCATCAGAAGAAAAGGTTAAATATATAGAACTTTTGAAAGAATATCAGGATGTTTTTGCATGGGGTTACGAAGATCTAAAAACTTACAACAAAGACATAATTCAACATAAGATTCCTTTGAAAGAAAATCAAAAACCTTTTCAACAAAAATTAAGAAGGATTAATCCAATTTTGTTACCTTTAATCGAAAAAGAGGTTAAAAGAATGTTTGATGCAAAAATAATTGCACCAGTCAGGTATTCTGATTGGATTTCTAACTTAGTGCCCACCAGAAAGAAAACAGGATAAATTCATCTGTGTATAGACTTTATAAATCTCAATAAAGTGTCTTTGAAAGATAATTACCCCTTACCTAAAATGGACCGTATTTTGTAGAGGGTTGCAGGTTCTTCAAGGATTTCTTTATTAGATGGTTTCTCTGGTTATAACCAAATTCTAGTCCATAAAGACGATCAAACTAAAACTGCCTTTACTACTCCTTGGGGCACTTTCATGTATGTGAAAATGCCTTTTGGATTGAAAAATGGAGGAGCTACCTTTCAGAGGGCCATGGATATTGCCTTTTCCAAGGAAATCCATGAATTTTTAGTTATCTATCTTGATGATATTATGGTATTTTCAAAAACAAATGATGAACATTTAGATCACCTCAGATAAGTCTTTATCAAGTGTAGGAAATATGGTATATTCTTAAATCCTAAAAAGACTCTTTTCAGACTAGAAGAAGGAAAACTGTTAGGACACATAATCTCCAAGGAAGGCATTAGAATAGACCCTGCAAGAATTGAAGCTATTTTGAACATTCAACCACCAAGAAACATTAAATAACTTCAAGCATTCTTGGGTAAAATCAATTTTTTGAGAAGATTCATCTCTAACCTGGCTGAAATCATAAAAGAACTCAACAATATGCTTAAAAAGGACTCTGCAATAAAATGGAATGTTAAAGCCAAACAATCTTTTAAATCCATCAAACAAGCCTTGACAAAAGCACCAGTCTTAATCAGCCCAGATTATACAAAGGATTTCATAATCTTTTCATTTTCCTCAGAACATACTATAGTTGCAGTTCTATTGTAGAAAAATAATCAAGGTTTTGAACAGCCAATTGCATATTTTAGTAAATCACTTAGAGATGCGCCTTTGAAGTACAATATAATGGAAAAAAAAGCTTTAGCCTTGGTCAAAGCTCTAAAAGATTTCAGAGTCTACATACTCCATTCCCATATCTTTGCATATGTCCCTAATGCTATAGTCAAAGATATTTTAACACAAGAAGGATCTGATGGTAGGAGAGGAAAGTGGATTTCCACTATCCTTGAGTATGATATGGAAATTAAACCAACAAAGCTCATTAAAGGGTAGGGTTTTTCCAGATTCATGGTTGTAAAAAAATGAAATTAACTCAGAAACATTACAGAAAAACCACACACAAAGTAATGGCGGAAAAGAGGCTTCAGCCTCATGGCATTCTCATCATTCTCGCTTATTAAAAGAATTTAGTTTACAATTTAAATAGATGAGAGAAAATTTCTAATATATTATGTGCTATCTTAGATTCCTTTGGTTGAGATAATTTCTCACCAAAAACCCACCAAGATAGGAGTTACTAAAAAAACTCCAATATTTGAGGAACAACCTAAGAGTTAGGCACATATTCCTAACTTGGAATATTTAATTTATTTATTTATTATTTTGGATTTATTATTGTTATTTGAGAGAGGCTACCATTCCCCCCTTCAATGACAAATCCAAAATAATAACGAGGAACCATCTTCCAAGTTCTCATGTTGATCCTCAAAAACATTGCCTGAAAAACCGCCAAAGCTGGATGCTGAAAAACTGCATTCTGAAGAGACCATGAGTCAACTCCATGTCTGATTCATCTCTAAATTTTGCTTGACAACTCCATCAAGTGCCAAGTTGGAAAAGGATCCATCTGTCCTTTGCATGAAATCAGCATCCTTTGTCCACTGACAAAATTTGTTCAAAGCCCACTGGCTGATGATGTCAAAAACAACTCACTATTGCTTTTGTTGTGCTGAAAACTGTTCATTTATTCTTTGCTGTCGACTGCCCACTGGAAAATTTGTTGATGTCCACTGGCTTCTTTTGCTTGTTTTGTCAAGACTTTCAGTCTGACAACCACTATCAATCTCATTGACATTTTCCCCCCTTTGGAAACTGAAAGGAGAGACACTTCTCTTGGAAAGTTTTCTATACTCCCCCCCTTCAGGTGTAGGAGTTTACACTAGTGTACTCCCTTGTTCAACTACATGAGAGTACCATCATCTCTTCACTGTTGGCTGCACTATGTGTGATTGTATTCAATTGTAGAATTGAGATAATCTGTTGACTGTGGATGACCATTCCCAAGGGTCGATCCATTCATAATGTATCTTCAATCTGGATGTTTGTTGTTGGTTGTGAAATTTTTTTGAGGAATTATTGGGCTTGCCACAATGGCGAAAAGGATGGAGATCAAAACATTGATCTTCCATATGACCGGTTCTTTGACAATGAGAACATTTCAGTTGGAATTCAACTTCAGGTTGCGTGCAATTCTGTTTGTCTGCAACTTTGGGTTGCGTGCATTGCTGGTTG
Organism: Pinus albicaulis; assembly: GCA_034641835.2. Taxonomy (NCBI): domain Eukaryota; kingdom Viridiplantae; phylum Streptophyta; class Pinopsida; order Pinales; family Pinaceae; genus Pinus; species Pinus albicaulis. The sequence goes on from CM076575.1 coordinate 356,336,457, forward strand.
TCTGCAACTTTCTCAGAACTTGCTGAGGTGAGTTGTGCAAGAAATCTTGCACTGACGAAATTAATTGGCTTGGAATAATCTAGGATACTCAAGATGGTGTCATCATTGGCATATCCTAAGCCACGTCGATTCTTGTTATTGTGAATTTCTTCCCAGGGCTTGATGATGGGCTTGGAAGAAATTTGAACTGGAACAAATTCGACACTTGAAGCTATTGGGATGAATGACTTATCATCTAGATGGTTCAAAGGCTTGAAAGTATCACTCTTTTCTTGCAATTCATTCCGTTGAAGTTGCGACTCGAGTTGAAGAAACTCAATGGTTTCATGTGTTTGTTGTAGATGCCATGAAAGATCAGCAAGAGTGTCTTTACTGATGTGCACCATGTCTTCATCACTGGAGATGATCAAACTGTGAAGAATGTTTAACAACTGAATATGTTGTGCCATTTTAACTTGCGCTCTTGAAATCAGGCTCTCTTGTTGTATATGTCTTTCTTTGAACTGTTTCACTTGATTTTGGTACTTGAAGGACAGGTTCACTTGCTATGTGACTTGAATGGCACGCTCGCTTGATTTTTTGCTTATTGCGCTTGCTTGGAACACTTGCTATAATTGTAGAATTTTCTCACTTAAACTCTGGAATTCACGCTCACTTGATGACGATCGTGTTTGTTTAAGCGCTCACTTGACTTACTTGATGACTTCACGATCACTTGAATGAATAGCCACGCTCGCTTGATGTCAATCTCAACTTGCTTGATTGTTTTAACTTGTTTGGTTGCTTTGATTATTGTTGCAATGAACTTCACTCTGGCTTGCTTGAAGGTTTGATCTTTGTACTGACTTGATGCAAATTTCTTTAATGAGTACTCACGCTCGCTTGCAGGAGATGTGAACTTGTTACTTGTTTTCTTTAAAAACTCGTGCACTCACTTGATTTTTCTTAAAGGAAGGGTGTCGAACACTGTCGACAATGCACCCAAGAAAGCTTACAATGATTTTAATGATTCACTTAAAACAATGAATTCCCTTGTCCTCTTAAAAATTCATTAACAATGAATTTTTAATGATTCACTTAAAACAATGAATTTGATTACAAGTTCTGAAATAGAGTTGCAACAACGCTGATGTAGACTTTGCTTTGAAATACATTAACTTGACTAAGTGAATTTGATTTTTGATGTAGAATGCTGATGTAGACAATATTTGATTATATGTTGTAGTGGCGTAAATGCATGTGTTGATCTTGCAGCTATTTCGGTACATGTGTTGCGCTTGCTGATATTGAACTTTATGTATGCGATATGAAATTATTGATGTGTCACAACTAGACACAAATCAAAAACAAAAACATGAAGCCATAAAAAAACATGCGCCATCACAAACACACATGGTGTACCTAAGATCCCCTTATTCAATTTCGGGCGGATCTAGGACACAATCACCAAAAAAAGATATATTTATTAAGTATTGAGTACATAAGAAATTTCCACCTTCAAGTAATGAAAATGCTAATTTCACAACCCTTGGAAGCAATTCGTCTTCAAAATCTGAATGGATAGTGACATGATCTCTCTCAAAGTAAAACAATACTTTGAATTACAACAATGGCTTTCCCTTATCACTCTAAATACAAATGGAAACACTCCTTATCTCTCCAAATTACAAAAGACAACTTATCACTCCAAAAAAATAATCACAATCTTTACCCCAAATGTACAAAAGAAATTTACCTTCTCACTCCATCCCAAAATTTTAAAAAAAATGCATTATCACACCACTCTTTATCTCTCCATTATTTACTATCTCTCATACAAAAATAACATAGCTTTGGTTCTTTGCATACCCAGGCTTTCAATTGCTTAGCCATCCATGGCCATGGCCGCAGCGCAGAACTCAGTGATGCTTGAATTGAAGCAAATAAATTCACAATCTAGAAAACTTAAAAATATGTGCGGAAGCTTCTTCTACAAATTTGATGATTAATAAAACCACCAATACAACCTAGATTTCAATGATTATGCAGAAACTACCTTTTATTGGGATGGATATAACCATAGCCAACAATCAAGCTTCAATGCATAAGTTTTCATTTCAATTCTTAACTCTAAGGTCAAAACCATTTCTTTAACTCATCTCACGCATATTCGAATTTCAAATAAACCCAAATATAAGTTGCGCCCTTACCTCATGAGAGTTTGACTCAGCATTCGAACTATGCTTTCAATCCAAAGTATCACTTCAGCCAATCCTTAAGTTTTATTGGATTTAGTATCTTGGCTTTTATTAAATAACTACCGAAAAATAAACAGTTTAATAACCCCTACCAGCCATCAAATATTTCTCACCAATTTCGATGTCAATATACATTGGGATGCATTTGCCCACTCTTCTTTAACGAAACAAACACGAAACCATTTAATATTTGCAATAGTGATATTGGTGGCACGAAAATCATTGGCATTTGCATTGTTGTTATCACTTTCTAATTGCAGTGACGACTTATGTCTTTACCCCCAACCATTTGTTACAGCGCTAGAGAAATGGTTCTGCTTGCTTCACGGTTACCATCAAACACCGCCTCCTTACATCCGCCAATATGTCTTACTGTCATCAACTATATTATTTTCTTGATGTGCTTTATTGGTTGGACTGTGTTTTCGTCCGTCCTTGACATTCACGAATCCAGCTCCATACACAACGTGAGCGATGGGAGACTACACACCTTCCAAACGCATTCATGTGTACGCGGTCTCTGCTGCATCTCTCATATCAAAATGCCCTCGGTGACATGGTCACAACGTTTTCAGACTTTTTCTAAACACGTTCATGTGTGCACTGTCTCTGTTGCAGTCTCTCACATGTTCAACGACCACGGCTCTGTGCGTTATGAAATCCCATGGTTTCTGCATAAATAAGCAAAATTTCCAGCAATAATTCACATGATCAATCACATATGTATGAGATATGTAGCACTTATCAGCATGATATACAACATTCTCGCATGTCAAATCCACAGTAATTAACACAGATCATACATAAATTGCAAACGCAGATTAACAACAAACACGGATCCAAATGTTCTGCAGATTCAATTACGCAGACGCTCCTCCAGTGCGGTCGACGACAAAGGTTAGGATAGCGTTCACTGAGGTAACAAACAGCCTAGAAGTAAGCAGTGTTAGTCCATAGATGCAACATATGGATGACAGAATGGAAGTGACATTAACAATGACTGGAACGGAAGCAAAATAGATTTGAAACCCTTTTCTGCTTGAGCTATGACCTTAAAAATTTAAACAAAACGGAGATGTAACCATAAGCCACTCAAGATCGGTCGATATACATTAAAATTTGAAACTAATCGCCTCTGAGCCAGAAATGAAGATCACGTAATCCTGCTTCATTTAATTAACAATTATTCTCAAAAAAAATAAAACAATTCTTTTTACAGCACAAGCTATGCTCACTCATCTTTAACATTTCCTCCACCGACCTAACAAATTATAAAGGCTGCACATAATCCAAAACTCTTCTACGGACTGCGTCGCTCCAACGCAGCAGCGATCCTCCGGCACACATTACAACAACAATGTTTCACCACTTTTTCTCTATGGACGCTCTATGGACAGAATAAACTCCTGTGATCTTCTAGCTTCTCCCTGTAGCTCTGATACCACATGTAGAAATGAAATAACTCAGAAACAGATTGTAGAAAACACACATACATAACCAAACAAAACATTGGCGAAAAACCACACACAAAGTAATGGCGGAAAAGAGGCTTCAGCCTCATGGTATTCTCATCATTCTCTCTTATTAAAAGAATTTAGTTTACAGATTAAATAGATGAGAGAAAATGTCTAATATAGTCTGTGTTATCTTAGAATCCTTTGGTTGAGATAATTTCTCACCAAAAACCCACCAAGATACGAGTTACTAAACAAACTCCAATATTTGAGGAACAACCCAAGAGCTAGGCACATATTCCTAACTTGGAATATTTAATTTATTTAATTTATTATTTTGGACTTATTATTTTTATTTGAGAGAGGTTAACAATGGCTGAATCTAATTGTAATGTTCTAGACATAAATTTCATTGCACAAATAGATGACCAGGAAGAGATGGCGACTCCATTGATCAGTGAGGCCTATCTAGACTCACCATGGTACTCTGATATTATCTTTGTACTCATAAATTTACAAGCTCCTCCTAGATTAACTAAAACCAAAGCCAGATTCATCAAACAAAAAGCAGTGAGGTTTTGTATATTAAATAATGCACTTAATTGGAAAGAAAGTAGTGGGATTTTACTAATTTTTTTATTAAAATCAAAGGTTGACAAAATTCTCGATGAATTTCATGCAGGTGACTGTGGAGGCCACTTATACTGGAAGAGTACAGCATACAAAATACTGAGAGCTGGTTTCTACTGGCCAACTATATTTTCTGATGTCAAGAAATTTGTTACCTGTTGTCACAAATGTCAGATTTTTGAAGGGAAAAAGAAACTATTGCCCTTACCTCTTAAGCCTATATCTACTGAAAAGCCATTTCAACAATGGGGGTTAGACTTCATTGGTGAAATCCACCCTCCATCCTGAGGCCAACATAAATGGATTTTAACTGCTACAGATTATTTTACCAAGTGGATAGAAGTTGTTCCCACTAGGCAAGACACTAATTCAATTATAATCGCATTTATAGAAAGTAATATTTTGTCAAGATTTGGATGCCCACATAAGATTATTACTGACAATGCAGCTGCATTCAAAGCCAAGAAAATGATTTCTTTCTGTCACAAATACCATATTCCCTTGGGATATTCTACTATTTATTATCCTCAGGGTAATGGTTTAGCCGAATCTTCAAACAAAAGCTTGGTCAATATCATTAAAAAATTACTTCAAGATAACAAAAAGACCTGGAACAGAAAGCTAGTGTATGCCTTATGGGCTGATAGACTTACCACTAAGAATTCTATTGGCACTTCACCTTATCATATTGTTTATGGAAAGGATACAATTTTCCCCTCTTCCTTGGGTGTACCAGTCATGAAGATCATTCAGGAATCACAGGTGGAAACAAATGATATTCAACGAATAATTAATGAAACCATACATATCCAACAAACAAGGGAGGAAATTTATGAAAGATCACAAGTTTTACATGATAAAATTAAAAAGATTTTTTACAAAAGGAGTAAAGAAGATGGTTTTTTCATTGGAGATCAAGTTTTGAGATGGGATTCAAGAAGAGAGGACAAATGTAAACATGGAAAATTTGACTTTTTATGGCAAGGACCTTATGTGATATATGGTTATAGAGGTAACAATTCTTTTTTCATCAAGAATTTGGATGGAATCGAACTTCAAGAAGGACCAGCGAATGGTAGGATGCTGAAACACTACTATTCTTTTGAATCAATCACCAGTTAGATCCATTGACTTTTATCAGTGTAAATATTCATTGCAAGTGTGTAGATTGGATTGCAGATTTTATTACAAAGTTGAAGCCCGAAGAGAAGGCCCCAAGCTTTGCAGTATAAAATATCATAAGTATAAATTGTTGCAGAAATCAAAGGACAATTACAGGATCATCAAGGTTAAAGTTGAAGGCTCTTGATCTCAAAGTTCTTGAAATTTCACCAGGAAATGCCATCCCCAAGTGAAGCCGATGTTAGCAACCTATAAATATAGGATTCATAATTTTGACTTGACTAATGATAGTTGTGTAAATATGTACAAACTTTTCTTTCTACTAGGTGTTTTCCCATATTTTGTTAAGAAAAAAAAAAACAGGGGGGGGGGGGGTAAAAGTCCTAAAAGAAAAATCAAAGGACTTAGAAAAAATAATATACCCCAAAAGAAAAAAAGATGAATAAAACATGAAAGTGTTCAAGTCTAAATGCCACTACTTTTACTTTTTTCAGATGATCATGGCAGAGTGTCAATAAATGCCATAATCCATGATGAGTTGAACAATTTAATATTGACTTATCATGTTTCAATTTTACTTGTTTTAGATAGAGAATGAAGAACTGCCATACAGTTTAATCATGAAAATTCAGTAGTTAGGTAGAGAATAAAAGAATCCAATAGTTTAATCTGTATTCTTGAATGAAATAAGTTTATAATTAGATATTTTTACTACTTTCAAAAGAATAAAATGTTGCAAGGTTGCTAGCTCAAATGCACCTGATCAAAATAGAAGAAAAAATGTTAGAAGATATGATTGGGTAGGTAGAAGAAGGCGAGAAATCCATTGTAAATATCTTTCCGATAAAGCACAACGACCTCTCCAGCACTGAGAAGAAATTCTAGACTATCGGCTTAAAGAGTTCACGGCATTTCACTCTATCGGGACCTAATCGCTATCAATGATCAAGACTAGTTGAAAAGGCTTCTATATTAATCCCAGAAATCACATCATTTTCCTTTCATGCATTCATTACCATGAAAAATCATAAGTAAAGATCCCATTTTTTCTTAATGATGCTCAAAACATCATTTGATTAACTTCCTACATCTCATGAAGCATAAAACCCTCAAAATAGCATTTTATCCTAAGGTGAAGTGATAAAATTATCATTATGAAAGCCTGGCTTTAAATCTTCACTTTTCTTGGTTACAATTGTATGTTTTGAGTATTCACTTTCCCCTAGTCATATTAACACTTAACTTATTTATTAACACCCTATAAAAGGTCCTAGTCCTATTAATATAACTCCTTTTATTAATTATCCCAAAAAACCCCTTATTATAAGATTTTTATGTCAAAGTTACTATTCACATGTTTAAATTAAAACCCAACAATACCCCTTTGACATAAAAACTATCCATAATGAAATATCCCGATCCCTTATAGTTTTGGACCTTCAAAAAATCTAAAACTATATAATAAAATAAAATACGAAAATCAAAGTTCAAACCTTGGTTAAAACTTGTATTAACCTGCCCCCATACATTTTAAACCTATATATAAACTCCTTTTATATATTAAAAACTCATTATCCAATACATAAACCCGACACCCTCGCATTCATCCATCACCCTTCGATCATCTTTATATTCCTAATCCAACGGTCCACACTAAGCGCAATGAACCAACCTCATGCCCCACCATTCTCAGTCGCGTTAAGCCGTGACCATTGATCATCTCTATCAAATCAACGGCCCATCTTAAAGACTGGCCCCACCTTACTTTTCCCTGTAGCTCCCCATCCTGACCATTCGCATCGTCCATCTTAATCTGACGGTGCGCGTTCCTTATCGCGTGACGAAAGTGATCGGACGAGATTTGTCAAAATATATGCAATAAAAGTTGTTTCATTAAACCGCCCATTGCTACGTGTCCAATTTCAAGTGGATCGCATTCCAAAAGTTAAAAACATCTTACGACCCAAAAGTAATGCGATAACCACCGAAGTTTTTCTCATTCAAACCAAAACTGCCTCCCGCCATTGACTGTGACCTGCAATAAATGATATGCATATTAATAAAAACGAAGGTTTAAACCTTAGTTTTTCACTATTTTGTGAATCATTTTCCCCCTCGCTTATTGAGAAAATACGCCCAGACTTCGTTTTTTACCTTTTCTAGTCAATTTGTCCTCCTGAAGCAGAATTTCACCACAGATATTGTATTTAGAAAAATCCTGACGCTTCCCACTGAGCCACAGTGACCAGTTTAAAGATTGATACAACCTGAAGCCCTTCTCGACTGCCACAACACCTGCATAAGGTATTTTTCAGTGTTCCAAACCTTCAAGTTTACAAATTTAAAAGCAAAATTAAACAAATTTGATTGTAGAAACAGAAAATTGCCAATCTTAGAATGCCCAAACCTTGAAAAAACAGGGCAAACCCTGTCAAATTTTCCTCAGAATTTTCCATTTCCATCAAATCTCAATTTTTAATCATTTTTCGTCCATCAAAAGACAATTTCCACGATTCAAAATTTTTAAAAACACACTGAGAGCCATTGAATCCCTTTTTCAGTCCTCTACATCTAGAAAACCTTTGTTTTCTATCCCAAACCCTTGCCTAGATTTCCAAAATTCTCCTAGATCTGCTCAATTAGCCTATGTTTTCAAATTAACTAATAAAACAGTTTAATCTTGCTTAGTTTTCACCAAAATGACAAGAAAACAAATAACCCCTAAAACTGGAGGTCCAAAAACCCAAAAATCTGCCTCAAGCAAGCTTCCACTTCCTCGATCTTCAAAGATAAATAAGCCTACTCCTGCCCTAACAGCAGATTCAACCGAAGTAGTTAGACCTCTACAACCACCTGTTACTACTGAAGAAAGCAGTTCCCTAATTAATCTAGATTACAGGATTAATGAGGCAGCGTTAGAATTCAATATGCTTGAATTCCATAACTGGTGTTATGAGAAATTTGTGAAGAAAATTGGAAATGACATACCTATATGGGAGTCAAATTTGTCTAAGGATGTGGTCACAATCACTCATCCAGCTCAAGACCTAATTAGACTATGCCAATTACATTATGTCCCTGACTAGAGATGTATTGTAAACAAGGATAGGGAAGTTTTGTTTGCCATCACAGTAGAATCCATTAATGAAATGCTTTAGTTGAGTTTTGATCCAAGAGTAGTGCCCCTATCCATTGAAGATTTGACTCAGTTGTACCTAGATTTGGATTACCCTAAGAGGTATTTGATTCTTCAAAACTTCATGCCTACTCATGTTGATTTCCCAAAAGTGAATCCACCCTATTCTACCTCTGATTTCCCTGAAGCTTCTAGGAAAATCATCTCTATGATTTCCTTCATTCTAGGTTATTCTAATGATGAGTTCATTGATGCATCAATTCTAGGTTTCCTTTCTACTTTCTCCCCAGGGCAACCTCCTGCAATGATATTTAATTTTCTAGATTCATTGCTGACAATATACACTATCAGTTGACCAAGTTTCCTGAAGAAGGAGTGTTTAGATATTCATCATATCTATTTCACCTCTTCCTATTTTTCAAAGCAGAAAAGTTTCTAGTTGCATTACAGAAAATGGACGTTGAAGGCAATCCTCTCCTAGTAGTATTTTCGACTTCATTGCTCAGAAAAGATGGAAGTGAATTCAACTATAAGGACTTCACTGATTTGTTTGTCAGACCAGCCATGAGTTTATTGTGCAAAGAAGAACAGCTAAGAATCAGTGAGGAAATTAAAAGAATTCTACAGTTATCTGAACACTGTAAAGTAGGTGACTGGTACTTATATGAAGGACATATAGAAATAAGGATATTTGGAGCAAATTTTCTCCCATATAAGTTGCCCAAATTTCTAACTATCAGAATTTTTACATTGGAATATCTAAGGTAGGTGTTAAATGCAGATGCAGTAAATTTCATGGCTTCTAAGAAAAAAAACCAATTCAAGCTGAAGAACCAAATTGGCCCATCCATAATAAACAACAGGGATATCTTAAAAGTAATAGTCATGAAATTTTCAGAGTTAAAGTTCCAACAAAGTTTTTATTGGAACTATGATCCACAAGGCATTCTAAGTAACATAAGGATCAAGTGCAAATTAACACCATTCATGCATGAGCCTAAACCCCAAATTAAGAAATTTTCAAATCAAATAGAGTGGGTGGAAAATACATTGGTCGACCCTACTTCTGATGCAGCAATAGTGATAAACACAGATAATTCATAGTCTATAGTGGTAAACCAACAGGTAGAAACTTCAAACAAAAGGACCAGGAATGAAAAAGGTTATTCAGCAGAGACCATTGCAGAAAATAAATTCAAGATTATGTACAACAAAAGGGCAAAAATGACTGCTGCTGAGAAAGACAAGGCTATTGAAATCAATGATATAGATGATCAACAAATAGATAATGATGAAGCCACTATAATTGTAAATGAGACTCTAGCAGAAATTCAGAAAGAGCAGGTGATAACACAGGAAAAGGGCAGAGAAATGGTTGAAAAGCAGGTGAATTCAGAAGCTCCCTCCTCTTCCAAAGCAACAGAGGGAACAGACTCTAACATTTAGAAAAAATACAAACAGATCAAAGATAAAAATGAGGAGATTGAAAATGAAGTTTATTCCCAATTTCTCAAAGAAAATCTAGGGAATAAAGACAGGTTGTTGACAGCTTTTGACTACTCCACAAATAAGATGATCATGTTATTCCTTAAACAAATAGTTGCAGATCCAAAATCAGTTTTAGATTACACAAAAACAGATGTAGAAATGGATGCAGATACAATACATGAATTGGATCAAATAGAATTTCATAGAAGCACCACAACAATGCTTTATTCTAAAGTAGTAACCAAAACTATGAGTGCAACTATGCTGCAAAAAACTTTGTCTAACTTGCAGAATCAGATGAGTCTAGACAAAGCCTCTTTACATGCTAAGGACCTAAGGATCAAGTCCTTGGAAGACTTGGTTATACAGACTGGATTAGATCCTTCAAACATTCAGGTTGCTCAAGCACTCATAAAGCAAAAGAATGAAGACATTGCAACCTTAAGAAAACAATTGAAACTTTCACATAATGAACATCCCCAAGCCAAGGAAATCCTACAACAGCAAAAAGAAAAGGATGAGATGATGCAGTTAGTACTGAAAATGATTGCTCAAATCAAAGATATGGAGAATCAGATAGAGACCCTCATAAAAGAAAAAGAAACATTGAAAGAAACAAATATTTCTCCTATTCTTACAGTCATTCCAATGGTGAGTACAGTTGTTCCTTCTGTTAGCCACCTGTAAAATTTGATCATACCAAAGGTGGCTAAATATGTTCTAAGCCTTCAAGGAACAATTTTTTCCTATTTAAAAACTGTTGGCTCTTGAAGACTCTTGAAGGCCTCATGCCTCTGTCCAAAATCTTCATTACTATTTCCATTTTTATACTCACAAATTCTGCTGATTACAAAAGAGAAACTGCTGCAAAAATCGTCATTTCTCCCTTCTTCCACTCATAAACTGACCTTCATAAATTTCCTCTATTTTTTATGTTCTCCTTTTTCTCCCCTTCATGAAAACCCGCCTATCCAAAGTTTTAACTTAAAAATCTTTAAGTCACGTGTTGAGATAATCTAATGGGTTGATAAAAAAGACCAATTGCGCAATCGCAATCGGAGAAAACAAATGGGTAAATTAAAAATACCAGGCCCGATGGCCCGATTGCGATTGGCCCTTGTTTTAACAAGCCCCGGGCATATTACAGTTCATACAGCCCAAAGGCCCCACAAACGGGCACCTAACTATCACATATATACATCTCGCCCATATTATAAAACCTTTATTTTTTGTTAAAAGGTCGTATTTTCCTATGTTTAAAGGTTTTCCGCCGGTGCGTAGGTTGAAACAAATCCCGACCGTTGATCTAGTCCTTCGATCCAACGGTCCATGCAAAATCGCATCGCAACTTTCGATCGCAACATTTGTTTACTTCACCTGATTGGCGATCCCCGATTATACTTCCCACCGTCAATCTGACTTATAGATCAACGGCCATAACTTAATCGCTCTTGCCCTCCCAATCGCGCAATCGCATCGGACGTTTCAATCGCATCCACCTTTTTGTTCCGTCGATTGGCCTCTCCCCCAATTTGTTCTCCACCGTTGATCTAATATGTAGATCGACGGCCTACGCTCAATCGCATCGCAAGGTTTAATCGCATACATTTTGTTTTCCCCCCGATCGCGACTCCCCCGATCCATCCTCCACCGTTGATCTCGTTTTAGATCGACGGTCTTCGCTCAATCGCTTTGACCCTCCCGATCGCGCAATCGCATCGGAGTTTTTCAATCGCACCCCTTTTTTCCTCCCACTGATTGCGATTCCCCGATTAAATCTGGACCGTCCACGTATCCAGATCCAACGGTGGTGCTCCTTCCTCGCCTTCTAAGCAGTTTAAACCCAAAACGCAGGATTTCTTAATTTTTTTGTGTTTTGCAGGTATTTTAATGGTTTTCCACTGAATAATGAAGGGAAGTCGGGGACTGGGAAAGACGTTTCCTGTGCCTTCGAGCTACTAAAGGAACCATTCACAGGGTTGAATTCAATAATTTGTCAAATGTTTCATAAGCGTTGATAACACGTAAAATAGCCCTACGCAGTCCTCCACATCGACAAGACACTATTTTATTCATAACACAGTTAAAGAGTATCGGTTTTTGAAGACAGCCCACAGGAAATTGAAAATAGAAGACAGATTTGCGGGATTATGGCTAAGACTAAATATCAAAAGCCTAATCCCCCATATTAGAACAGAATTAATAGAAAATCAAAAAGATCTATCAGGCAAAAAGGACCTCCATCGCTGCATTTTGGGGCGAATTGATTCCTCAGCTACCACAGAGCCACCTGTTGCCTCAAATCTTTCAAACAGAGGCCGAAGTTGTTGCTTAAAGAAATATCTGCCTCCAGCACTACCAAGAAGTTAATTCTACCACAGGAAACTAATGCGACAAATATCTGCAGAATTACTCCACATTATGCAGAGCCTCAAAGTCAACAAAGCTCCCATCAAGCTTTGATATTTATTGTAAAACAGTTAATACAGAGAAACACCTGTAAACTTCTTCATCGAGTGCCTCAAAAAGCCAAGAAGTCATTTAACTCTGTATTAATTATATTTGAGATCTTTTATCAGATCTCGCCGCCTCATCCTTCTATTAATACTTCAGTAGAAGATGAGTGAGGCGTTGGTTGTTGGTTGTTGTTTGATTACAAGTTGTAATATTGAAACTCTCTGAAATAAATATACAAGTCTGTTGAAGTTGAAAAACAAATTGAAGTCTTGGATGTCTTGATGATGTTTTCATATGCTGTTCCTGAGAAGGCTCTATCATTGGATCCATGAGCTTGGCTGTTGGTGAAGTATTCTGAACCGTTTTATGTTTTCTCCTGTTTTCATTATGTTCCATAAATTCTTATTACAGTAGGTTGAAAGTTTTAGACTAAGAAATTACTCCTGGAAGCACCTTAGATCTGTTCGTCCTTCACTGTTTTATGTTTTCTTCTGCTGAAGTATTTTAGGGGCTTTAAGCTTTCTCTTTAGTCTTCATGCTTGTTTATTTTTATAATAGCTCGAATGGTTGGTTTCAGCATGATTTATGGTTCTCCCTGCTTGTCTGCTATCACTTGAAAGCTGTTATTGAAGTCTCCCTTTGAAATACCATAGTTTTAAGTTAATCAAAGAGGTCGGTTTTGATCTTACCCTTTGCCATTGCATGAAAAATTGTTTTGAAGGTCTTTATAGCTGTAAGCATAGATGTTATTTAGGTGTTCCCTCTTCTATGAATGCAACTATCAGTGAATCTTTTATGTTTTCTAAATCCTTTAAAATAAAATCTTTGAGGAAATAGGGAGTTCCCCAAATCTTAGATTTCATTTTAAAAGTTGTCTTAAAGCCATTATTTGCTTAAAAAATGTTTGTAGAATTTATGGTTAGCCCTGTCTATCAAATATTTCTTTATTGTTGAGTTATGTCTTTCAAGTTTCCCTTAGTTGAGAATTAAACTTCTCTTTCCAAATCATTAATGTTCACTTCATTCCAAAAACAAAAGGATCCTGTGGCCAAGTTAGATTTACCCTTTGATATCCCATATCCCTTCAAGAGTTTTTCATGACCTTATTTCGACTCCATTGCCCAACCAACCAGATATTTCTTCTTTCTGTCTATCTTTCCTAGACCTTTCATGTTCTGATGTATCAACTCAATCCAACCAAACAAACATCTGCACTTAATAACTAGTCTAAAATCCATAATCAAAGCACACAAGATAAACCTTTGCAAACAAATATTTGAGAGATCCATCTCTGAGAACAGGAGGACTAGATCCTGGAACTCTAAATATTGGTTCTGATGTTGCCTTGTCTTTTGATTTGCCAAACTATCAAAACACGAGACACCAACATAATGGAGATCACGGTGGGACTTCTGAGTCAGTAATAATCTAAATACCCTTTAAGCACTTCAGAAATCCCTTATTTTCAAGAATATCCAGTGATTATTAGCCACGTCATCGCCACCAACATAATGGCGATCACGGTGGGACCTGCTGAGAATTAGAGGTTTCAAAAACCTTTCTTTAAACTTTTTAGGTCCAGTATAACATAAGTAACTTTCTTCAAGCACTATCCAACAAATTGTAATCATGATAGGACTAAATTGAATCAGTGACAAACTAAGAAACCCTTAGGATTCTTGAAAAGCCTTACCAAACCTCGAAGGAACTAGTTACCAAGCCATAAGAGCAACTCTGTTTGTTTGAACACCTTAGCTAAGTGAAAAATCAGACTTAGAACATTCTCTTAACCACTAAAACCGAATAACTCAGAATAACCAAAAAACATCTCAAGTTTGGTTTCATAATAAACATTGGTAGTGAACCATAAAACCTTTTACCTCCTTAGGAGCTAAAAAATTCCACTTGGCGACTCCACAATCCTTAGCAGACCTTAAGACTCCACTGGGAAGAACCCTTATCATTATAATATCATTCAAACTCAGTTAGAGGACTGTAGGACTAAGATTTGTGTAAACAGATTAGTTAACCCCTCAAAAAATTGTCATACTTGATTAAACTTTTCTTATTAGTTGGGTCTCAAAACACAGCATAGTGGCTTCTAAAAATATTCACACTAGAGCCCATCCAGACCCTAATCCACCTAAGATAATTGATAACCCAGAAAGTTGTTGGCAATATTATGCAGAGTGTTGTCCTTGATGGCAACCCACTGAATGAAGATGAAATTGTTGGCATGTGTTGTCCTTGATGGCAATCCACCTGATGAAGTTATTCTTGACTTGATGGACTTGGAAATGATGCAGGGTTATCTATAGTGAGCAGGCGACTGAAAAGAGGTCGATTATGTGCTAGATCTATGATGAAAAGAGTATGTCTCAAGGAATACGCGGATTCGTCTAGGAGAAGTCGCGTATGCACGCGGGAAATAACGTGCCAAGTCGCGTATGGGAAAAAGCGCTCATAAAGTGCAAAACCAGGGGTAACCACCATGGTATTGACCCATTGTATTGGGGAATGATTCGTCTAAATGACCCCGTCCAGGAATACCATCGGAGGTAATGTGGTTTTGGCTCATGGTATTGATAAAAGGTAAACCTATATAAAGAGAAGAAATTCATTGTGCAAATGATGAGTGTGGGTGCAAGATGTCTGAGCTTGAATGAATAATTCTCTCTGAAGTATATCTGAATGGAAAGGGTTACAGTTGAATGATAGATCTGAATGCATGATGCCCCAATGAAGAAATTATGAAGAAGGGAATCTAGATCTGGAATGTATTTGTATTTGCTAGATCTGTTTATGAAACGATTAGATCTATGATGAGGCGAACATCTGTCTGAAGTAAAGGGTAAAAGTTGAGTGATGTATCTGTTCTGAAGAATTGCAATGACATAAATGTCTGAAGAACCATACGCTAGTTAGTCGAATAGGAAGCGCGTATATACGCGGCTTAGCTGAAGAGAAAGCACGTATGTGCAGTGAAATTAACTATGTAATATGTACTGAAGTATACGCGGGTTTGTATGGTATAAGGCGCGTATATACGCTGGATCAGTGAAAGGAAAGCGCATATGAAAACTAGGGTTTGCTGAAGCAAGGGGTATGAAATGTCTGATTTGTTCAGCTGTGTTGCTGCTATCTGTATTCTACAGTTCTGAGTTGTCTGTTTCAGTTTGGTTGTATGATGGAGCTTAAATATGTGGAGTGGGTCCAGTCTGAAAATATGATGAAACGTGGCCTGCAAGTTGTGTCCTAAAGGAAGCTTTGGATCCAGTGTGAAAATTGATGAAACGTGGTCCATAGAGGTGCTGAAGTTCATAGCCCTCGATCGGAAGTTAATAACTCCCGAGGTCAGAAATTTCAGTAAGCGAGATCGAGGGTCGTGGCTCCCTTCGGGGAGTAAGGCGACAAACAAGTCGAGAGTCTGTGTCCAGCTAGGAGAAGGCAGCAAACGAGTCGCGGGGGGGGTTGGGACTCCACTCCGAGGAGAGCTGGTAAGCAGAAAGAGGCGCTAAAACAAGGTGCTGCGTCTTTGAGTCTGCACCAGCACATATGTTGTAAGATGTTTTCTCTATAATAAAATATTGAAGGCTGAGCAACTGCAGCGGTGGTTTTCTCCCGACTTGGGTTTCCACCTAAAATCCTGGTGTTCATGTGTGATGCTTATGTATGATGGTTTATTCTGTTCTTACTGCACATGTTTACTGTTTATAGAACATCTAATGAATGAATGATGGAATGATATAAGTGAAGAACTAATGGCATAATTAGATCTCTGTGTATACGCGAGTTTTATGAAGGATATCCATGTATCACGCTAGTTTCGAGTTCAGCAAGTATATGTATGGGTTTTTAGAGAGTGAAAAAATGTAAAAAATTTACATTAAAGTCTAAATCTTTGGATTACCCCCTCTGCTCAGGTGTTTTTCCAACAATTGAGTATGAGGCCAGTTCTTACTGCCGGAAACGATGCAGCAGCAAGTCCCGTACTTAGAAGTCCTACTCCCAATGTCTCTAAAGCCACCTCTATTCAATGGAAGTAATCTGTTATTCTGGAAGATACGAACAAAAGAATATCTGCAAAGTCTTGGTGCAGAAGTATGGGAAATCGTGGAAGAAGGCTATCAGTATCCGGCAAGTATTCCTACTGATGCAGCGGAAAGGAAGAAATATGAAATCAATGCCAAAGCAGTCAATGTTTTCTTAGGAAGCATGTCTGAACTAGAATTTGCTAAAGTGATCTTGAAAATCTTGACTAAATTAAGTGAGAAGAAATATAGGACAAAATCGTTAAATGAAAGATACGAGTAAAAAGTACAAACTCATGACTCTTAGGTGAATATAGAAAATTTAGATGCAAGTTGATGAGAGTATTGCTACATTTTATTTCCTAAATCTGGTGAATATTATAAATCGAATGAAAATTTAGGTTAAACCATCGTGATACTACTTTCTGGTGGAAAAGGTCTTAGATCACATAACCAAATTAAACTCTAAAGTTTAAAATGTGAAGAAGACAGAATCGCAAGCTTTTACTATTGTTCCATTACATGGTAATGCATTACTTTTGAAATGAAGTTAGGAGGTCCTTCTCAAATCAAAGAAGTTGCAGGTATCCACACATAAGGAAAAAAGTTCTTCGAATCAAACTAAAGCTATATATCCGAAGAAGAAGAAGCGAATTTTGTGAGAAAAATCCAACTAGGTACTGGAAGATTCAAAGGTAAGCTTCCCTTAAAATGTTTTGAGTGTGGAAAAGTTGGTCACTGTGCTGCTAAATGTCCTTATAGAGAAAAACGTGGTAAAGGGAAACAATTTGAAAAGAGGAAGAGTTATTATGCAAATGAAGATGATGATGAAGTGTCCAGTGAAGATGAAGAAGATTTTGATCATGATCTGAAAGTGCTCATGGCAAAGAAGCAAAAGAAGAAGGCTACTCAAAGCAAGGAGACATCTCAGAAAACATGTATAGTAGAAATTGAAGAAGATGAATCAAGTAGTGATTGGGGTCCTTGTAATAATCTTCTTTGTGCAAACAATAGTGAAGATAGTGAAAGTAAAGTTGTGGATCTAGAAGAAGCTCTCAAGATTAAAGTTGAAGAACTACAAATTTCATCTAATAAGCAAGAAACTATCTACAAAGAGATGATCTCTCAAATGGAAAAACAAATAGAAATGCTGAATGGACAGGTGGACAAGTATCAAAGGTTTCATACTTATGCATCCAATCGAATTAAAGGACTAGAAGTAGAAATCAACGATCTAAATGCAGATCTCGAAAAATCAAGCAAGAAGAATGAAGGAATTGAAGCTGCAATCATCTCTCTGCAAGGAGATCTTGAAGCATCAAGTAAGAAGAATGAGGAACCTCTACAACCATTTGAAAAGGAAGGCCTTGAAGCAGAAATAATCTCTCTCAAAGAAGATCTAGAAAAATCAAATAAGAAGAATGAAGAGCTGCAACAAACATGTGAAGAAAACGAAAATTGGTTGAAAGAAGAGATTCTAAATCTGAAGGATCAAGTAGAAGATGGAAGAAGGAAAGAAGAAAGCATGACAAAGCAATGTCAAGCCTTGGAGGTTGAGGTAAACATTCTCAAAGGTAAATTAGAAGAAAGGGTTAAACTTTTGAGGTTTCATGATAGTACTAATATTTTGGACAATATTCTGAGTAATCAAAGGTCTCCTGCTATCAAACTTGGTCTTGGTTTCCATGAAACTGTTAAAGGAGAATCTAGCTCACAAGGAAGTGCTAAAAATTCAGAGGATGTCAATGCAAAACCTGAAGTGTTGAAAGAGACAAAAAGTCAACCAACAATGATGAAATCTCAAAGGAAATCAGTCAATAATGTTGAATGCTTTAAATGTCATAATTATGGGCATGTTGCAGCAAATTGCAGGAGCAGATCATTTCAGCCTCAAACAAACAGTTCCTACATAGAAAGGTACTCTCGTTTCTTCAAGGGATATTGTTTTTCATGTAACAAGTATGGACATAAAGCAGCTGATTGTAAAAGGAGGAAGATTAGAAATACTCATTATGATTCTTATGCTTGTTTCTCTGGACACATGAGATGTTATTCTTGTAACAAGTATGGACATGTAGAAAAGGAATGCGGAGTTGAACGGTCCCGCGAGAAAGTGGACAATTTTCGGCCACACGATTAGGAAGTTCGAAGCAAATTTGGAAAAAGAAGGAGGACCGATCAGAATCAGGGAATTTTGACCCTCTGCCGGTCATCCTTAGAAGCTGCTTCTCTTAATGAGTGCGAAGTGATGTGAGATACATTATGGAGCTTAGTAATGTATCGTCACAGGGGGAGCGATGTATGGTGCTTCCCATGGTTGTTTTGGTGATTCTGGTTATATTTATTTCTGACAGTGCATCTGATGTGAAGAAGACAGGTACAGGAGGCATAAGTTTAGGGGGAGATGAAGGAAAGTGAAATTTTCAATGTGTCACTTTCCATACGCGGGTTCGATGAACAAAAGTCGCGTATGCACGTGAGCTACAGCAGACACGGTCGCGTATTCAATTAAGGATAAGAAAATTGGGATGACAGCTGAAGATCAGGAGCAGAGGTTCAGGGGGAGCATCAGTCTGACTGTTAATAACTGTTGCACAAGTTAAGGAGGAGCACTGGTTCAGGGGGAGCAGCAGGTTGAATACTAATGATTGCATTGTTGGCACTGTGACTGCTTATTCTTTGGTTATTGTGATACTCATATGATGATGACTTGGCATATGGTTTATTATGATGATATTTTGAGCCCTGTTTGCTGAAAAGTATCTTTTGTGCTCACACATGGATGAGTTGGAAGTCATTTGATTCAGAAATAAGAATAGATCATGCAAAGTTTGTCACTATGGTTGAGATCTTTTTTCTACATATGTTACTTCATGTTAAATCTTAAAGATCATGGTGATATTGGACCACATGGATGATTGACACATATTTGGAGATGTTGTTCAGACACAACTACACTGTTCTATCTATCTGTATTCCAAGGAAGCATTCAAATATCTCATAAAGAAGCTGAACACTGTCTGTTCCTCACAAAGGATCAGATCTGGTTAAAATATAGAAGATGGTATTGGATACGCGGATTTCCTGAAACACAGTCGCGTATATACGCGAGTTCATGCACATAAAACCGCGTATGTCTGGTTGCTGACAAATTTCTGTTTGGGGTCAGCTTTCTTCAGCAAAACTGCAGTGTTGTTTGGTATCTCTGATACTGTTTGGTATCTCTGGTGGTGTTCCAGTTCTCATAATTCTATTTCTAATGTTTTGATAAAGATGCCTTGATGATTTGTTGGTGAAAGTGTTCAGGATGCACAAACTAAGGAGGAGCCTTAGTCATATGGAAAGGATGCTTGGATGCACAGATTCAGGGGGAGCATTGGCCTTGCTAAGTATAATGCATTGTTGGCATTATGTTGATTCTGAAAAATGATCTCTTTCTTGAGGACTTTCTGGTGTTGGTCATAAATAGTCATATTTGTAATTTGATGAAAAGGTCTTGTTGAGACACATGATGCAAAATTGTAATATTCAATCATGTAAGGACTTGTCAAATTTGTAAACCCACTTGGTTGGGTAGCTGAACCCACTTGGTTGGGTAGCTGAGTTGAAATGTGTAAACCCACTTGGTTGGGTACTTGAGTCTCATATGTAAATCCACTTGGTTGGATATTTGATGTAAGTATGAGTCTTGTGTGATAGGAAGTTCATAGAGTCATGTACCTCATTGAAAAATATGTTTGAAGATTTAGCATGAACTCAGGGGGAGCTTGGTCACTTCAGTATACATCAGATCTACAGAACGCTTCTTCCACATGAGGAGAAAAGGGGGAGAGTATGTTGGTTTTGATCCTCCCTTTGCCCTTGATGTCAAAGGGGGAGAGTGACATGGTGTTTGAATGAAGAGAAAGAATGGTGTCATTGTTTCTTAATGTACCTATCCAAACACCATCGTGGTTGCCATCAAGTCCAAAGGGGGAGATTTTTGGCAATATGATGCAGAGTGTTGTCCTTGATGGCAACCCACTGAATGAAGATGAAATTGTTGGCATGTGTTGTCCTTGATGGCAATCCACCTGATGAAGTTATTCTTGACTTGATGGACTTGGAAATGATGTAAACCTGATGTATCTATAGTGAGAACAGAAGGCAATGAAGAAAGGAATTCATTATGTGCTAGATCTATGATGAAAAGAGTATGTCTCAAGGAATACACGGATTCGTCTAGGAGAAGTCGCGTATGCACGCGGGAAATAACATGCCAAGTCACGTATGGGCAAAAGCGCTCATAAAGTGCAAAACCAGGGGTAACCACCATGGTATTGACCAATTGTATTGGGTAATGATTCATCTAAATGACCCCGTCTAGGAATACCATCGGAAGTAATGTGGTTTTGGCTCATGGTATTGATAAAAGGTAAACCTATATAAAGAGAAGAAATTCATTGTGCAAATGATGAGTGTGGGTGCAAGATGTCTGAGCTTGAATGAATAATTCTCTCTGAAGTATATCTGAATGGAAAGGGTTACAGTTGAATGATAGATCTGAATGCATGATGCCCCAATGAAGAAATTATGAAGAAGGGAATCTAGATCTGGAATGTATTTGTATTTGCTAGATCTGTTTATGAAACGATTAGATCTGTGATGAGGTGAACATCTGTCTGAAGTAAAGGGTAAAATCTGAGTGATGTATCTATTCTGAAGAATTGCAATGACATAAATGTCTGAAGAACCATACGCTAGTTAGTCGAAGAGGAAGCGCGTATATACGCGGCTTAGCTGAAGAGAAAGCGCGTATGTGCAGTGAAATTAACTCTATAATATGTACTGAAGTATACGCGGGTTTGTATGGTATAAGGCGCGTATATACGCTGGATCAGTGAAAGGAAAGCGCGTATGCAAACTAGGGTTTGCTGAAGCAAGGGGTATGAAATGTCTGATCTGTTCAGCTGTGTTGCTGCTATCTGTATTCTACGGTTCTGAGTTGTCTGTTTCAGTTTGTTTGTATGATGGAGCTTAAATATGTGGAGTGGGTCTAGTCTGAAAATATGATGAAACATGGCCTGCAAGTTGAGTCCTAAAGGAAGCTTTGGATCCAGTGTGAAAATTGATGAAACGTGGTCCATAGAGGTGCTGAGGGTTGTAGCCTTCAGTCAGGGGGTTGTAGCTCCCTTCCAGGTGAGGCTGGTAAACGAGATCAGGGGGTCGTAGCTCCCTTCCAGGAGAGGCTGGTAAACGAGTCGGGGGTCGTAGCTCCCTTCCAGGAGGGGCTGGTAAATGAGTCAGGGGGTTGGAGCTCCCTTCCAGGAGAGGCTGGTAAACGAGCGCAGGTGGGTGCCTGTGTGCTGGTAGGAGTCTGCACCATCACATATGTTGTAAGATGTTTTCTCTATAATAAAATATTGAAGGCTGAGCAACTGCAGCGGTGGTTTTCTCCCGACTTGGGTTTCCACCTAAAATCCTGGTGTTCATGTATGATGCTTATGTGTGATGGTTTATTCTGTTCTTACTGCACATGTTTACTGTTTATAGAACATCTAATGAATGAATGATGGAATGATATAAGTGAAGAACTAATGGCATAATTAGATCTCTGTGTATACGCGAGTTTTATGAAGGATATATGCGTGTATCATGGTTTTGGATACTAATGGCAAGAAGTAGCGTATGGATGCCTAGTGAAAAAGTAAAAGTTTTGATAAAGTCCTTAATCTTGATTTCACCCCCTCCCAGGTATTTTCCCAACAAAAGTATATATTACAGGAAGTCTCTGGGTTGATACAACAAAGCTTTCGGATCTTTACTTGAAATTTAATTCAGTCCCTGAAAATCTTTCAGCTCTTCAGCTCTACAACAATCACAAGTTGACCTAGTAAACCCGTTTAGAACTAGGTCATTTGATGATATAATCCAGTTAGACTCTGAATCTTCGCTTTCATCCCTGGAGACAAGTAAACATCCTCGTAGTAGAGAAAAAACACCTCCTGATTTACATTTCCTTCACAACCTAGGTGTCTCTCATCCAAGGTCAGCTCAGCAGTCTACTCCTGGTCCATCCACTTCTACTCATCCTACATCCACTGTTCAAAACACCACACCTCAACCCGCTTTCCCTTTTTTCAATCCACTTGTGAATCCACCTCCACCTCCTACCATGGCCGCATGGTATGCTCCCTTAGTCCTTCCCGTACCACTAGTCAATCTTCCACAGGACTATCAGTCCAAGATTCCATTGTATGATGCTAACAATGTTGTAACTGCATCACAACATGTGGATAGGATGAATGACTACTTTGACAGAAATGAAATTGATGATGATTCTTTCAAACTTAGATTATTTGCTCAGAGCTTTGGGGGAGAAGTAAGAAAATGGTTTAAAGGTTTAGCCCCCCGCAGTGTTAATGTTCTCCAAGCCTTTCATCAAACGTTCCTAAATAAATGGGAAGTAAAGAAGAATCCTCTTCAAGTCCTTGTTGATTACAACAACCTCCGTAGGAACCTTGGGGAGAGTGTACAAGCCTATTGTACTAGGTTTAACAGTGTATATAATGCACTTTCCCCAGAACTAAAACCTCCACAAGGCTCAGCCTTAAACAAATTTCCTGAAGGTTTTGACTCTGACATGACTTATTCACTAAGAGAAAGAGATTTTGCAACTCTCAAAGATGTGCAAAGGGGTGCTCTTTCTGTGGAAGTCAACTTAATAAAAAAGAGGGCAAGAATGAAAAATGAAAGAGAGTATCTTTCAGAGAGGAATCTACTCCTTCCACTTCAAGTTCAAAAATGGAGAGGATGTTGGAAGAAATGATGAAAGAGATGAACCTAATTAAGAAAGCACAAGCAAATCAAAACCAGACTACACTTCAAAACAATCAAAATAGAAATAGAAATCAGAATTATAGAAGAGATAACAACCAAGATAATCAAAAAGAAAGTGACCAACAGATTAGACCTCCCTTTCAACAGAATTATGTAGATCAATATGAGGAAGACAGGGAGTTGGAAAGGTTGGAAGAATCACATGTAAACTTGGTTGGATCAGACAGTGGGGATGATTTTTTCCTCAGTGAGGAAGAACAAGGTTTCTTCTCTGATGAACAAAATAAAAACACCTATGAAGATTCTGATGACTATAGATTAGGTTTTGAAAATGCAATCATGGAGGTACACAAACAGTATGATCTTAGGAGCAAGGGAAGTATAGAGAATTCAAAAGATAAGAATACTAGCATTACTGTCAAGAAAAACGCAGAAAACCAACCCAAAAATACAGCAGAAAAGACCAACATTTCGGCCAAAAAACTAGATTTAAACAAAGATAAGGCAACCCAGCCAAATGTTGAACAGAGTACCCCTAGCACTTCAGCTAGTGTTCCTAATAAAACTATTCCTATCACTAGTTCAAACAAAGTTCAGCAGATCAAAGCTGCTGAAAGGAATTCAATTGAAAAAACATATGTAAATATTAAAAAGTCAATTATTCCTTTCAGCCTTGAGGGAGAGATTGCTAAGATAAAAATTATCATCCCCCTAGCTAAACTAGTAACCCAAGAGATGTACAAAAACCAAGTTTTGAAAGCTTTAAACTTAGGAAGTGATACTGACACCTTAAACTTGACAGATGACAAACCTGAGCTGTTGTTTGGCCCAGAGGTTGAAGGAAAATATCAAGAAGGACCAGTCCCTCCCTTCTATGTTAGTTTGAACATACACGATAAAATTTTACACAATGCCATGTTAAATTCTGGAGCTTCACACAATCTAATGCCCAAGGTAGTAATGGAAAGCTTAGGCTTAGAAATTACGAAACCATACAAAGATTTGTATTCTTTTGACTCAAGCAGAGTCAAATGTTTGGGTTTAATCAAAGATTTATGTGTTAACTTAGCTCAGATCCCCACCAAGAATCTAGTAATGGATATAGTTGTAGCTGACATTCCCCCTAAGTATGGCATGCTCTTATCAAGATCATGGGGAGCCAAACTTCAAGGAAGCCTTCAAATGGATATGTCTTATGCCACCATCCCTGTTTTTAACCAAAACAGAAGACTATATAGAGAATCCCACATGAAGTACATGGTGAGTAACATGGACAAACCAAACAACACTCCAATCTATTCTATTCAATCAAGTTTAGACTCCTTTATCTTGTGTAACGAAGATGAAATTACCCAACAAGGTAAAGAAGACATAGACCCAATCAGTTCACCAGAAAAATCCAATCTTACCTCGAATCAACTTCAAAACATTGACAATCAACAACAACAAGAAAATGAAAATGAGTCAAACATGATTTGGACAGTAAACTTTGATGGATCCTGTAATAAAACAGGCGCAGGTGCGGGCGTATGGATCCAGAATACAAATCAGAGTTTTTCATACAAATTAGACTTCCCATGCACTAACAATATTGCTGAGTATGAAGCACTTCTCCTAGGCTTACAACTACTTAAAAAATTATAAGCCCAAAAGATATCTATTTTAGGGGACTCTGAACTTATCATCAAACAAATCAAAGGAGAATACTCAGCCAAGAATCCAAGGCTTAGGGAATATAGAAATGTTGCCCTTGACCTATTAAAAACTTTCGAAAAATATGAACTCATTTTCATCCCTGGAGCACTGAATCATCTAGCAAATGAACTTGCCTTCACTGCCAGCAATTTCCAAGTACCTGAGATAAATGAACAACTCAGTATAAAAGTAAAACACAGACCTGCTGTGCCTGACAACGAAGATCACTAGCAAGTGTTTGACTCTGAAAAACACATAGATGATTTCTTGAAATCAAAAAATGATTTTAGTATACCAATATCAGAAACTAACCATAAGGAAAACTGTTTATATATCGAAGAAATCCCAGAAGCTGAAATAACACACTCTGTTGATATAAATCATTACGAGAGTCCGTTTGAAGCAGATTTAATTGACGACGTGGACCAAAAAGACCTGGAAGTTTTAGAATGTAAGAACGGTTCAATTCCAAGAGGTCTCTCACCTTTAGAACACCTTTTCGACTTTAATGATGTAGCCAAAGAACCAAAAATGGAGCCTATAGAAACAAACATAGAAGAACACAACATAGGTTCCCTAACAGAACCCAAAATAATTAAATTGTCCAGCACTCTTTCAACTCATATGAAATCTCGATACATTGACTTGTTTAAGGAGTTTAAAGATGTTTTTTCCTGGGCATACACAGATCTGAGATCTTATGATACCAGCATCATTCAGCACAAGATTCCCCTGAAGGAAAATCAAAAGCCCTTCAAATAAAAACTAAGGAGAATAAACCCACTTTTATTACCATTAATTAAATCCAAAATTGAAAAGATGCATGATGCTGGCATTATAGTACCTGTTAGGTTTTCAGAATGGGTGTCAAACTTAGTTTCTGTTAGGAAAAAGACAGGGGAGATCAGGCTCTGTATTGACTTCAGAAACTTAAACAAAGCATCCCTAAAAGAAAACTACCCTTTTCTTAAGATGGACCATATACTTCAGAAGGTATTTGGGTCTAAAAGGATATCGCTCTTAGATGGGTTCTCTAGTTACAACCAGGTGTTAGTGCTCCCAAGTGATCAAATCAAAACTTCTTTTACCACACCTTGGGGCACCTTTATGTATGTCAAAATGCCTTTCGGGTTAATGAATGCAGGGGCCACTTTTCAAAGGGCCATAGACATAGCCTTTTCTGAAGATATTGGCTATTTCATAATTATTTACCTTGATGACATAACCGTTTTTTCAAAAACTGATGAAGAACATCTGATTCACTTAAGAAAAGTTTTTGAGAAGTGTAGGAAATTTGGCTTGTCATTGAATCCCAAGAAAACGCTCTTTGGTCTCCAAGAAGGTAAAATTCTTGGCCACATAATCTCGGAAGAGGGAATCAAAATAGACCCTACAAGAATAGATGGCATATTGCAGATCAACCATCCAAGGAGCCTCAAATAATTGCAATCTTTCATCGGAAAGATAATTTTTTTGAGAAGGTTTATCCCCAACCTTGTCGAGCTATTAAAAAACATTACAAACATGCTGAAGAAAAATGTGGGTGTAAAATGGAATTTACCAGCTAAACAATCATTTGAACTGGTCAAACAAGCTCTTACCCAAACACCAGTCCTGATTAGTCCTCATTTTACCAAAGACTTTTACATTTTTTCTTTTGCATCTGAACATACAATAGCTGCAGTTTTGCTTCAGAAGAATGATTTAGGGCAAGAACAACCAATATCCTTCTTCAGTAGGGCCTTAAGAGATGCTCCTCTCAAATATAGTATCATGGAGAAGCAAGCCTTAGCATTAGTGAAAGCATTAAAGGACTTTAGGGTCTATATTTTACACTCTCACATAATTGCTTTTGTTCCACATACTGTTGTCAAAGACATTCTAAGTCAAGACCCTGATGGAAAAAGGGGAAAATGGATTGCAACCATTCTTGAATATGACTTAGAAATTAGGCCCACCAAACTAGTTAAAGGGCAAGGATTAGCAAAACTTATGGTTGAGTCTAACTTCCAAGCATTAGACATGAATATGGTTGATGTGTTGGAAGAATTAGAAGAAGCTACTGCTCCTTTTATTGAAGAAATATTTCTGAATTCTCCTTGGTATGCTGACATTATTTATGTGCTTTTATATCTAAATGCCCCTCCTCCTTTGTCTAAAACTAAAGCTAGATTTTTGAAACAGAAAGCTTTGAGTTTTTGTATATTAGATGGGGTGTTATATTGGAAAAATGTTGTTGGAATTTTGCTTAAATGTTTACTTGAAGATGATGCAGGAAAAATCATGCATGAGCTGCACGATGGTGAATGTGGAGGACACCTCTACTGGAAGGCCACAGCAAACAAAATTCTCAGATCAGGTTACTATTGGCCTACTTTTTTTCCAGACACTCAGAAGTTGGTCATGTCTTGCCATAAGTGTCAAATCTTTGATGGCAAGAGAAAACTCCTTCCCTTACCTTTACATCCTATCAGAGTTGAGGCCCCTTTTCAACAATGAGGGCTGGACTTCATTGGGGAAATTCATCCATCCTCCTCAGCTCAACATAAGTGGATCCTCACAGCCATTGACTTCTTTACCAAATGGATAGAAGCTATACCTACCAGGAAGGCTAATGACTCCGTCATTATCAAGTTTCTTGAAACCCATATCCTATCCAAATTTGGTTGTCCCAGAAAAATCATAACAGACAATGTTGTTGCTTTCAAATCTAAGAAGATGGTCGATTTCTGTCACAAATACCATATAACCTTGGGCCATTCCACTGCTTACTATCCCCAAGGGAATGGATTAGATGAATCCACCAACAAGAGTCTCATCAATATCATTAAAAGGTTGTTGGAACAAAATCAAAAATCATGGCACAGTAAGCTGGTTCATGCCTTATGGGCTGATAGATTAACTACAAAGAAATCAATAAATATGTCCCCCTATCAGTTAGTCTATGGCATGGATGCAGTTTTTCCTACCTCATTGGGAGTTCCAGTCATGAAACTCCTTCAAGAAGTGCAGGTTGAAGAAAATGATATGCAGAGGAGGATCAACCAGACCATCCATCTACAGCAGATCAGAGAAGAAGTTTATGAAAGAACACAATTATTCCAAGAGAAAATGAAGAAACTATTTGATAAGAGGACTAAGGCAAACAATTTCCAGGTTGGAAGTGTTGTTCTTAAATGGGATTCAAGAAGAGAAGAGAAGGGGAAACATGGCAAGTTTGAGAATTTGTGGAAAGGGCCATATATTATTCATGCTGAAAGGGGTCATAACACATTTTACTTGAAAGAATTGAATGGAGAAGACCTATATGAAGGTCCTGTCAATGGCAGGATGCTCAATCATTACTTCTACCAAGAATCTTAAGTTTTCAAAGCATTTGTGTTTTACCATTGTAAATATCATAGTCTAACCATTGCATTCAAAGTTATGAAAAAACAAAAATAAAAAAAGAAAGAAAAGAGGGCAGAAATGAAAACAAGAAAGGCAAAGCCCCATGCCAAAAAGGAGAAATAAATCTGAAAGTGTGCGAGCTCAAATGCCACTCCTCAAAAACACACTTCTAATTAGTCAAACTGTTTAAATATTGACTAATTAGCTTTAAATTTTTCTGCTGATAGGATAGTGAACTTGATTTTCCAAACTGCTTAATCTTGGCTTATCAGTAGATAGTTTAGGTTAGAAATTGAAGGTTCAAACAAACTCAAAATCTGAACCAAAGTTTCCAAAAGAAGATGACTCAAAACTGTTTTATTTTTTGAGTCACAAAAGAGAAAAGCTGGTTCTAATTTGCTCAAAATATGAACCAGGGAACAAGGAAGAGATAGCTCAAAAGCAAAGCAAAAAACAGAGCTGTGAAGAAAAGAGAAGGCCATGATAAGAGATTTTCAGATCTTAAGCCTTCCATTTTGATTTTAATTTTCTGCAAATAATAATCTATGTGCAGCTTGTTTTTATGCCATAGATCACAGCAAGTCAAACAGCTTAATCTTGACTTGACTGTTTTTAAATTTCTGTTATAGAATTTAGAGAATGGAGGTCTGTTGGACAGTGTAATCCCAACAGACAGTAGATTAGGTAGAGAAACATCTAAGCTCAACTGTTTAATCTGAGTTCAGGGAGAAATAAGGAGTAGAATTAGATTAGTTTTTTATGCTTTCAAAAGAATAAATTGTTGTGAAAAGAGTTTTCCAATCCAAGTGCACTCTGATGAAGAAAAAATGTTGGATCAGTAGGATTGGGTAGGTAGAAAGTTGTATTGTTGAAGTCCCTTATTTTCTCATAACTGATATTATTTTTTAGAGCAAAGCAAGATCATCCAGCAAAAGAAGAGCAATCTAAAGGATCCGGCACAAGTCAACCTCCCAGAGAAATCAAGTCTGAATTCTTGATGCCTTCAAGAAGGCACCATCCCTAAGTGGAGCCACTGTTAGCCACCTGTAAAATTTGATCATACCAAAGGTGGCTAAATATGTTCTGAGCCTTCAAGGAACAATTTTTTCCTATTAAAAAATTGTTGGCTCTTGAAGACTCTTGAAGGCCTCATGCCTCTGTCCAAAATCTTCATTACTATTTCCATTTTTATACTCACAAATTCTGCTGATTACAAAAGAGAAACTGCTGCAAAAATCGTCATTTCTCCCTTCTTCCACTCATAAACTGACCTTCATTTTGTTTCCCCTTTCTTCATAAATTTCCTCTATTTTTTATGTTCTCCTTTTTCTCCCCTTCATGAAAACCCGCCTATCCAAAGTTTTAACTTAAAAAGCTTTAAATCACGTGTTGAGATAATCTAATGGGTTGATCAAAAAGACTGATTGCGCAATCAAAATCAGAGAAAACAAATGGGTAAATTAAAAAGACCAGGCCCGATGGCCCGATTGCGAGTGGCCCTTGTTTTAACAGGCCCCAGGCATATTACAGTTCATATAGCCCAAAGGCCCCGCAAACGGGCACCTAACTATCACATATATACATCTCGCCCATATTATAAAACCTTTATTTTTTGTTAAAAGGTCGGATTTTCCTATGTTTAAAGGATTTCCGCCGGTACGTAGGTTGAAACAAATCCCGACAGTTGATCTAGTCCTTCGATCCAACGGTCCGCGCAAAATCGCATCGCAGCTTTCGATCGCAACATTTGTTTACTTCACCCGATTTCCGATCCCCGATTATACTTCCCACTGTCGATATGACTTATAGATCAACGGACATCGCTTAATCGATCTTGCCCTCCCAATCGCGCAATCGCATCGGACGTTTCAATTGCATCCACCTTTTTGTTCCATCGATTGGCCTCTCCCCTGATTTGTTCTCCACCGTCGATCTAATCTGTAGATCGATGGCCTGCGCTCAATCGCATCGCAAGGTTTAATCGCATACATTTTGTTTTCCCCCCCGATCGCGACTCCCCCGATCCATCCTCCACCGTTGATCTCGTTTTAGATCGACGATCTTCGCTCAATCGCTTTGACCCTCCCGATCGTGCAATCGCATCAGAGTTTTTCAATCGCACCCTTTTTTTCCTCCCGCTGATTGCGATTCCCCGATTAAATCTGGACCGTCCACGTATCCAGATCCAACGGTGGCGCTCCTTCCTCGCCTTATAAGCAGTTTAAACCCAAAACGCAGGATTTCTTAATTGTTTTTGTGTTTTTCAGGTATTTTAATGGTTTTCCACTGAATAATGAAGGGAAGTCGGGGACTAGGAAAGACGTTTCATGTGCCTTCGAGCTATAAAGGAACCATTCACAGGGTTGAATTCAATAATTTGTCAAATGTTTCATAAGCGTTGATAACACGTAAAATAGCCCTGCGCAGTCCTGCACATCGACAAGACACTATTCTATTCAGAACACAGTTAAAGAGTATCGGTTTTTTAAGACAGCCCATAGGAAATTGAAAATAGAAGATAGATTTGCGGGATTACGGCTAAGACTGAATATCAAAAGCCTAATCCCCTAGATTAGAACAGAATTAATAGAAAATCAAAAAGATCTTATCAAGCAGAACGGACCTCCACCGCTGCATTTTGGGGCGAATTGATTCCTCAGCTACCACAGAGCCACCTATTGCCTCAAATCTTTCAAACAGAGGTCGAAGTTGTTGCTTAAAGAAATATATGCCTCCAGCACTGCCAAGAAGTTAATTCTGCCACAGGAAACTAATGCGACAAATATATGTAGAATTACTCCACATTATGCAGAGCCTCAAAGTCAAAAAAGCTCCCATCAAGCTTTGATATTTATTGTGAAACAGTTAATACAGAGAAACAACTGTAAACTTCTTCATCGAGCCCCTCAAAAAGCCAAGAAGTCATTTAACTCTGTATTAATTATATTTGACATCTTTTATCAGATCTTGCCGCCTCATCCTTCTATAAATACTTCAGTAGAAGATGAGTGAGGCGTTGGTTGTTGGTTGTTGTTTGATTACAAGTTGTAATATTGAAACTCTCTGAAATAAATATACAAGTATGTTGAAGTTGAAAAACAAATTGAAGTCTTGGATGTCTTGATGATGTTGTCATATGCTGTTCCTGAGAAGGCTCTATCATTGGATCCATGAGCTTGGCTGTTGGTGAAGTATTCTAAACTGTTTTATGTTTTCTCCTGTTTTCATTATGTTCCATAATTTCTTATTACAGTAGGTTGAAAGTTTCAGACTAAGAAATGACTCCTGGAAGCACCTTAGATCTGTTCGTCCTTCACTGTTTTATGTTTTCTTCTGCTGAAGTATTTTAGGGGCTTTAAGCTTTCTCTTTAATCTTCATGCTTGTTTATTTCTATAATAGCTCGAATGTTTGGTTTCAGCATGATTTATGGTTCTCCCTGCTTGTCTGCTATCACTTGAAAGTTGTTATTGAAGTCTCCCTTTGAAATACCATTGTTTTAAGTTAATCAAAGAGGTCGGTTTTGATCTTACCCTTTTCCATTGCATGAACAATTGTTTTGAAGGTCTTTATAGCTGTAAGCATAGATGTTATTTAGGTGTTCCCTCTTCTATGAATGCAACTATCAGTGAATCTTTTATGTTTTCTAAATCCTTTAAAATAAAATCTTTGAGGAAATAGGGAGTTCCCCGAATCTTAGATTTCATTTTAAAAGTTATCTTTAAGCCATTATTTGCTTAAAGAATGTTTGTAGAATTTATGTTTAGCCCTGTCTATCAAATATTTCTTTATTGTTGAGTTATGTCTTTCAAGTTTCCCTTAGTTGAGAATTAAACTTCTCTTTCCAAATCATTAATGTTCACTTCATTCCAAAAACAAAATAATCATGTGGCCAAGCTAGATTTTCCCTTTGATATCCCATATCCCTTCAAGAGTTTGTCATGACCTTATTTCGACTCCATTGCCCAACCAACCAAATATTTCTTCTTTTTGTCTATATTTTCTAGACCTTTCATGTTCTGTTGTATCAACTCAATCCAACCAAACAAACATCTGCACTTAATAACTAGTATAAAATCCATAATCAAAGCACACAAGATAAACCTTTGAAAACAAATATTTGAGAGATCCCTCTCTGAGAACAGGAGGACTAGATCCTGGAACTCTAAAGATTGGTTTTGATGTTGCCTTGTCTTTTGATTTGCCAAACTATCAAAACACGGGACACCAACACCTTCTACACTGGCAGAGCACTTGGCACCAAAAAGAGTACTGGCAACTGCAGTGTCAGTACAATCTATAGATACCTCAGCCACATAATCATCAACAACACAGGTACAACAAGTAACAGTCACAGCAGATATACTTAAATCTATGGAATAAATGTCCCTTAAGAACAATGAGATCAATAATTTAAAGAAAGCAAATAAAGATCTCGAATCCTCATACAAGAATGCTTTAATCACATCTAAGGGACATGAACATAGAGCAAAGGCCTTAGGAGAACAAGTGAAGAGTTTACAGAAAGAAGTAAACTTCAGTGAACAGGTAGCATACATCAAAAACTACCTATGGAATAATATAATTCAAGCTATTCATTTACAGTGGCCCTCAATACAAATTATCTATGAGCAAAGAGATTTATTGCAGGCAGCACTGGCAGAAATTCAGAAAACTAAAATAGAGCTTGCAGATAAACCGTCACAAGATATAAGGCTTATTGGATTCTTGAACAACAAGAATAGAGTTGAATTGGAGGCATTAAACATTCATGAGAGGACTGAAACAATTCTGCAAATCAGGAAAGTCCTAACCAAAAGAAATATTATGAACAACTTAGAAGAAAAATGTGAAGCCATGAACTTATCAATCACAAAATTCATGACCAAATAGACAATGCTAAGCCAAGCAGGTCTTCTAGATATACATGGTTTCCATGAAAATTTAATGATCCAGATTGATTATGACAAAAATATCAGAGCACATGCCAAAGAACGGGTGAACAAACCTTTACCACAAGGTTCCCCAACTAGTAAGGTGGTCTTACAATATTTTGAAGATTTGTTCTTTTTAAAGAATGAGGTCAAACACATGTTTGTTATAAAACCAAACTTTGTAAAATACACTGATGCTGATGAGAGTTACAGGAAGTTGAAAGGTATGAAAATACCCAGTGCATAGCAATGGCAGGAATTCACTTATTGGATATAACAGTATGAAAACAGAGTAGAGCAAGTGCAGTCAAGTTTTTCATTTTTACAGTTATCAAATGGTAAATATTGCAGTGAAAGTGTATCAGGTGAATAAGCAGAGTCAAAGCGTATCCAAGAATAAAACAGTCAACTCAATTTTTACTGTTGTAATTCTTCATTTTACAACATTAGAGTAATAAATGGACAGCGTAAAAGAGTATCAGAAGTGAAGCACAGGTTGAAGAGTGTAATTAGAAAGATTGTCTTCTAAGCTATATTCTAAAAATATATTTTTCCAAGTGCCAGCAAGCATCTACAACAATGCAATAATTAGTTTTGATTAGATATATTAGTTCTATTTTTTCTAGATAAGAGGAAATCTTGCTAAGTTGTTAAGCAGCTGTCCCTCTTAATGTGTAAAGATATTTTTATTTCCTAGAATTATTCCTAGATTTCTCTAGGATATTTCGTAATAAAATTTTTGTATAAATACTTCAGTTTATGAAGTGTTTAGTGTGGAATAAAATTTGTCAAGACTACTATAGACATTTTTGCTGAATATATTGGGAGTTTGTGTGAGTCGATTTGTAAAGTAGTAGACTGGAACTAAGTCAAACAGACATAATAACTCAAGATTCTTGTGTTGATCAGATAAGTCAAGTATTTTCCTGTTTTCACTATTTATCTTTCTAAACTTCCATATATACATTTACATGTTTTCTGTCTTAATTGATTGACTAGGAAAGTTTATACAGGATTAGTGTCAAAAGCTCCCTGTTTTTTACTAGTTATTCATTGATATGTTTTCTGTAGATATCCGGACTTAAGAATCCTTAACTTCTCTTAGTCCCTTTTGACCCCTTTCTTTCATCTTCTTTTTGTAACTTAAGGATCCTTCATTGCCCTTTTTTTCAGATCTTACCATTTCATCAAAAAGCCTATTTCCAAACCCTTTGAAGGTCATCTACCCTGTCCTTAGTACATTTGCTATTTTGACCTTGTTGAAGATTGCAACAAGAAATAGTGAAGGAGAACTCTGAAACAACATTCACAGTCTGGTTGGAAAATGATCACCTAAACTAGGTGGGGCTACACGGAGGTATGTTTGTATGAAGTCTATTTTAGACTATGTCTTTTAGACATGTCAGTCATATTCTATGAGTTGCAGGATGTTATTTGTGGATGGTTGGTCAAGTTGGAAAAATAGGTGGACTTCTATTTTTAGACATATTGGGCGGAATCTATTTTTAGATTGCCAGTCTAAAAATAGATATGTCGAATATTATTAGCTCTTAATAATATTTGGACTCTAAATATTATCTTATTCTCTTGGAGCACTTCGATTAAGTGCATAGATGTATCTGTTGTTGTGAAGGAATACGCTAGTCAAAGGGTTTTGCGGAGCTGTTGCATGGAGGACTTGAGTTAAGAACTTATGTGATAGAGTTTGGTGGAGTTGTAGAAGTTGTTGGTGGAGTTGTGTTTAGTTTAACTCGTTGAACACGGTTGAGCTAGTTGTATCTAGTCTAGCCCAGTTGATACACTAGTGAGAGTGGTGTGAATTAATTATTAATTAATTCACTAAATATTAACTCCTTAATCAGCTGCAGCTAAAGAATACATCAGTTAACTACAGTGCATGGACAGTTTCAGTGGAGACCAGTGGAGAGGTAGGTGAAAGAGCAAGTGTGACTATCAGTTGTGACTATAGTGTTGCATGATTTTGCACCACACATTGATGGAGATGCCTATGAATATTGCGTGAGAAAGGCTGGGGAAATTTTAGCTCATTTAGAGCCATTCTTCAGTAGTGATTGCGTAGTAGAGGCAGGCTAGCAGGTGGCAGAGATTGGAGCATGAGATTTGCTAGATCGGACCTAATTAGTGTGTAGAAATTGGAGATTGTACTGAGAGCTTGTGAATATCTTTGTATGATGATTGTTACATAATCTCTATGACATATAATATACATATATTTTGGGGTTTTCAGCTTTAAACTTTCCCATAAAATATTGTGTTCATATGTGTGAATGTTTATGGTTTTAATGTGCGCATGCAATTGATTTTATTTCCGCAATTAATGATCAATGGTAGAAGAGATTTTGTATTTGCATGAAGTCAAATAGTGTGTGATTAGGAGAATCTCGGATGTATAACATATCAGTTATATAATTTCTACAGACTTATTTCCTAGCTTTGCTTGCCAAGAAAATTGACTCCATAGCCCAATGGTCTGGTAGATCCCTCTGTGGTTTACCTTGAAGTACCTTTTATTCCCACCCAACATTCAAACCAAACCAATTGTCCAATTATACCAGCCTAAAATCTTATAACAAAATCAAGCTAAATCTTAAGGAGAGATCCCTCTCTGGAATTTAGGAAGGTTAGATCCTAAATTTCAAAAGTAGGTTCTTGGTTACCCCTGGTTTTCTTCAACTATAAATCCTCATCCCACAACCTGAAAATTACTAGGGTGATAACATATATGTTGTGCATGTTGTATATTCAATGATTGTACCTATGGTTATGTGTACATGTAACATATGTAGTATTGTGTACATATGATGTTGTATGCATGTTGTATATATGGTGATGTGTGTATTTCATAAACAGTGCTAGGTATATATGGTGCTACGTACATGTTGGATATGTGGTGCTTTGTACCTACCATATTGTGTGCATGTTGGATATGCGTAGTTATATCCATATGGTGTTGTGCGCATGTTGGATATGCGGTGTTGTGTATGTATGGTGCTATGTACATGTTGTATATGCAATCTTATCTACATATGGTGTTGTGCTCGTGTTGTACATATGGTGTTGTGGTGGCGCTACGTACATGTAGTGTTGTGTGCATGTGGTGTTGTGTACATGTTGTACATATGGTGTTATTATTGTGCGGGTGGTGTCATGTACATGTCGTTCATGTGCCATTGTGTATGTGGTGTCGTGTACATGTGTTGTGCATGTGGTGCTATGTGCATGTGGTATTGTGTACACATTTCACAGGAGTGGTGCGGTGTACATTTTGGCGTTGTTTACACGTTGTGTAGATGGTGTCGTATACATGTGATGTTGTGCACACGTTGTGCAGGTCGTGGTGTACAAATGGTACTATGTATGTGTTGTGCATATGGTATTGATATATGTGTGGTATTATGTGCATGTTGTACATGTTGTGTTGCGGGCATGCAGTACTGTGTATGTTCATGGTGTAGTCGTGGTATCGTGACATGTGTATTCATTTTTTTGTACTTTGTATACGTATATGTATTGTGTTGTATTGTACACCAGGTGTAGGTGTATGCATTGTATGTCGGTGTAGGCTTATGTATTGTGTTGAATTATACACTGGGTGTAGGTGTATGTGTTGTATGCCGGTATGGGTGCCTGTATTGTATGGTTTTGTTTGTCGTATGTGGGTGTAAGTGTTGTGATGTACATTGTGTGTATGTGTACGTGATTGCAGAGAAGCAAAGGAACTGGGTGCTTGCCGAGTCTGGAAACCGATCCGATATGGGTACAAAAGAACAAAGGCAGAAGTAAGGACCGATGAAGAATAAGTATCAGTATTTTATTCCAATTTTATTATGCATGTGATTTATGATTCTAGTCTATGATGATTACATGTGATCTATGATTATGGTTTATGATGGGTACATGTGATTTATGATTTTTATCTATGATGGTTTTGTTTTGAGCTAACCCAATGTCATATGTTTATTCATGATGATTTGGTCAGAGATTCTAGTTTGGCTTGTTGTGACAAGAAGCGAACAAAATTGCTTATTGACGGGCCACCAATGAGGTATGATGCAAATTTATTTCATTTTATTTTGAATCTAATGGAAGTTATGTGCTTGGTATAGGAAGCACGGAAATTCCGAGTTAGATGGTTGAAATTGATAGCAAGCATTTAAAACAGCAGCAAAAGGAATTGAAACAGGAACAAATATGTTGGTAAAGCATTTCAGGAGCATGCCATTGTGGGACACTGGTACCCAATAGTGTCCATTGATTTCCATGAGCATGCTCTGACCAGTACGATGTTTTTGAGGTAGGCATATGCCTTGGTTTTTGTATATTAAGATGTGACGAAACCTTTGCAAGGGATGGACTTCCCAAGATGGGGGTGCTAGTGGAACTTGGAAGGTGTGTGACTACACGGAAGGGGGTGACCAGATTGCTCGAGGGATTGTGTAGCAGAGAAGGGAAGGTCAGGGATGGATTTTTTTATATCATTCGCATTTCTAGGTGGAATCAGATGTATATTGGGAGTCTGCCCTGGAACAATGAGCCGATAGTTATTCACTGAGAAGACAACAACATAGGATTGTAGTGCTGGACATTGGATGCAACTTTGACTTTGACACTGGATTTTGGGCTTCCTAGGAAGGAGGTGAATCCTGGTATTACATTTAGGGTGGAGGTGTGAGCCTCTGGATTCCCTTGTTACAGATACGTGCATCATATCCTTTTATTTTCCAGTTGGGAAAATGTGCATATGTATATAGGTGGTTGTTATTTTCAATACTGTAATGAGTTGTGTTATAAAGCTCCAATACGCGGTATGTTTGTCTTGTTTTAAGCAGTGGCCATTGTGTTATAAAGCTCCATGGGTAGTATGTTTTATTTTCAGCGGTTTGCTAGTTTGTAGGTGTCATTGAACACCGAGGACAATGTTCCCCCAATGAATAGGCTTTTGTAACAAACCTGATTAAAAATCCATGTAAAATATATAAGACCAAGGTCATGGGACATGTATTCCAAGTTGAATTTTGGGGAAAAACATCCTAGTGGGTGTTCATTTGGTTTACTATGGCTAAAGAAAATTGGAAAAAGCAATGGAAAATGCTTTGGAAAGGCATGGGGCATTAATTGGAATTTTATTTATGAAAATAATGGAAATTATGAGAAACGGAAGGTGAAAGGTCGCAGGTTGCATGTGAGGAGGAAAATGAAAGGAACTAATGGAAAATGAAGAAAATAAAAGCCTCATCAATAAAAAGGCTTTTGAGGATCAGTTGGTAAGTTTTTGGCTTGAAGCTTTGGCTCAAGCTTTTTTCAGTGCATTTTTGGAGCTCTTTCATTATTCTAATTGTAGGATTGAGCTTGTGCTTCTTTTTAGTGAAACTAGATATGGAAAAACAACAGTTTGTCAATTACTCAACCTTGTTTCAAATCACTATTTTCACATGATAAATTATCGTCAACGCACTGAGTCATTAGAATTTCTTGGGGAATTTTGGACGGTGCGTGATAGGAATAGTATTGCAAGAAAATTTTAAGATAAAGTCCATAAAATTATGGCATCACAATTGTTTTCCAAGTTTAATAAAGGCCAAACTTTATCTTCAAATATTGATAATGTCGTTGTCACATTGGGTACCATTAGGCATGTTTTGAATGATATTAGGTCAACTTGTATATCAAAAGATGATTACGGACAATTGAAGCTTCACGGGACAACAAACATTAACTGGTCAAGCTCTGAAGCATCCCTCTCACTTATCGGCTTAAGATAACTCCTCCCACGATTTTCAATCTATGTCGACTAGAGGTTTTTATGATATGTTTGAAAAATACAATATGTCGATGGCAATGCTCCAGAGTATGACATCCACAAGTGGCTTGTGGATTTTAAGGTGAAACTTAGCACTTCTCAAGTTTCACGTTAAAAAACTAAGCTCTGGCATGACGCGTTATCAAATAAATGAGTTGATAATCAAGAGAATCAACGATTCCTTCATCACATAGGCTTTGTGAAGTGGGGAAAATTTATTCTTTGGAGAAATGCTTATTTGTCACAAATATTTAGCTGTGTCCATTCTTCTCTAGATAAGATAAATGCTTCTCCATCATGGCAGTTATATAATGTCGAAAGAGGCTTCATTAATTATATTCAACACATTATATCAGATGATTGACTCAAAGGTTTCAATATTTCGATATATACTTCAGTGGTCTCATCGCCTAGATCTAATCATATCACATATGTCACCAAATGAAGAGGGGAAAGGCCCTATAGTTGATTCAACTGATGTGTACGAAGAAGTGACGAAGATTAGGAAACTAGTGGAAGCAGTGGCAAACATGAATGAATGAGGAGGAAAGCAAGCATGAAAAAATACGTGTGCAAGCAAAGCAGGTAAAGGGAGTATTGTTTGAAATAATCAATAAGCTACATCGTAGCTGACTCAGATCTAACGGTATATGAGGGCACACGGTGTAAAAGAATTAAATATCTTATGTGATGTTGGGGGGCAGTTTTCTTAAACTATCCATCAAACAAATCAATGGTCAATATCCATTATGACATCACTTCCTCTTTATTTTAGAAACCGTCAAGGGTGGTCCTGGGGTTGTTTATAGTTTCCAACAGCCACACGTGATTTTGTCAACTCATGAATAAATGCAGTAAAGGGATTCGTGCATCATCAGCGGAAACAACGACAAACTCATCTCCAACTCAAATTTATGTAACATTTGGCAAAGTTGGACTTATGTCTGGTTTTTATATTAAGTTGTATTAATGTTTTGTTGAGACACAAAATATATTGACATTCGTCCAATAATTTGTAAACGAGGCGAGGTTTAATTTTAAAGGGACCGATATATATATATATATATATATCTATATCTATATATATATTTATATATATATATATATATATATATATATATATATATATATATTACATCTTTATTTTATTTTGTAAAATTCTTTAAAAGAAACAGTTCTTATAATTGTTTTGAGAATCAATTTTTGAAACTGATTAAAACAGTTAGGTATGGGGAAGGGGAATAAAAAACAGGAATCAACAATTTTAAGGGGTTCGGGGGTTGGGGAGTACAAAGAGTCGTGATTATTTTGTAATGAAGCAGTCTCTCATGAACTCATAATATAATTAATTTTTATTCCAGCACTAAGTATGGTTACACACATAGTTTTCTTTCAATCTTTGTGATTCCATGTCTGTTTTTCCTCTTTGGAATAATGTATGACGCAGTAGGATGTTCCAATTTAAACTCATGAATTTACTTTTGTACTCATGTGTTTTAAGTTTGAAACCCTTAATGAGTGCTCCATGTTCCAAAAAATTATTCATATTTTCCTTCTCCATCCACCATTCTCTCTATGGAGTTGAAGCACATATTCTTAATTGCATATGCCAAAACTTTGTCTCCTTCATTTTATGCTATACATCTTTAATTTAAGGCTTTGCAACACTCATTATTTATGGCCATTATGGTTCAAATACTAGGTTTCTTGAATTAGGTAATTCATTGCAGAAGTCATGGTCTGTCCCTCCGGCCACCATTTCTACAAGCTTTATTGATATTTAGATGTCTCGGGCACTGCTTCCCCCATAGCCAGGAACTGTCTCCGAGAGTTACAACAGGGGAAACGACTAGGATAAGTCTTTATAGGGCTCTTCTAGTAATGATATATTCATGTAATACCAACTGGCTAGGACATGTGTTAATTGGAGAATAAAGTCCCATGTGATATTCATCTTATCGCCCCGAGAATATGCAAACAGATCAACCTTGGGAAATATTAGTTTCCTGTTTGGATTTAACAGTAATGAGAGGTAATTGATCTTAATTTTGGATGATATTTTTCACTATATTTTCTTTATCATTTACAATTTTCACATTTGTTTCAGTCCCACCAAATGGTGATTGTGTATGTGGGTTTGGCACACGAATGTACCAAATCACACCTGCTTAAAAGGAGTGGTTTTTCCCTCTTAATTTTCTTGGTCACAGGAAAAAAATAAAGGGAGTCAAGCAAGTTAGGGAACATGCTAAGACATAAACATACTAAATACTGAAATAGCATGCATATTCAAACATAAAAAAATAAACTAAAACAAATAATAAACAATCTCTAAATAGATTCAAACAACTTCAATAATCCAAATGGTGGTGCTTACGTCCCCTCTTATTGAATGCTGGTAGGAATAAAGGATGGAATGTTTACCCACTTGCCAAGGGGCCCTTAGAACTAGAGAGTTCTAAGACCCGATGCAAGGATGTCTTTACTTCCAAGCTACCTTGGCGCAAAGTCCCTCTCTCTATTCCGGTGGACTGGAGTTGTTGGGTGGCCAACAACTGAGTCCCCTCTATCTCTGCTCTAGATCACACACTGCTGGATTGCTTGGGGAAATTATGGCCATCATAACAATGTGTTATCCTATTTTTCATCTCTTGGTGGCCTTTTATAGGATAATTCAAACTCTCATTCCCTCTCTTGGTACATTGATGGATGGTGACCCAAGAGAGGAGGGTGATTCTATTGTGTGCCACATTTATTCCATTGTGTGCTCCCTTGAGGTCCTAAGGAGGCTTGGGTGGTTGTCCTTAGGTGGCCTCAAGTGTGGGATCAATGTCCTGGAGTGTGACTTGTGGTCCTGGAAAGTGACTTCCGCAACTCTCAAGTCTGCGCAGCTCCTCAAAAAGCTACGCAATGGCACGCTTATCGAAGAAAAGTGTGCGCAAAGGCACATTTTGCTGGTTCCTTCAGTGCGCAATTTGATTTCCTCTTAGACCTTAGAGAATTTCAAATACTTCAGATTCTCTAATGTGTCTCAGCCCTGTAAATCCTTCTGCCTGACATTAAATAATGTCATATTTGTTTGTCTGATTTTCCAATGATAACAATGGCCCCTTAATGTGTGAGGTCTAGGAAGAACTGTATAACCGAAACACATTATAGTTTTTTTTTTTTTTATTGTGCGGAGAGAGAGAGAGACCTGCGTGTAGCACAAAGTTGGAGACACCTTACACTGGGTCGAAGAGTGACCATGTCCTATGGGAACCCTGCAAGCAATAAATACAGACGAGGTGGGCATGTCCCATGCTCATGACTCTTTGGCTAGCTAAACAAATCTACTTGACACATATAAATTTTTTGTGTCACTAGTATGGTAGTGATATGTTGGTTGATGACGACGACTTTTGACGCCCTCAGGGGAATTTTTTCTTTGAAAATAGGTGGAATGTGGTACCCATATGTGTCGACTTGGAATGGCATATAAATGC
The DNA here is from genome assembly GCA_034641835.2 of Pinus albicaulis. Lineage (NCBI taxonomy): Eukaryota > Viridiplantae > Streptophyta > Pinopsida > Pinales > Pinaceae > Pinus > Pinus albicaulis. Next base: position 356,379,154 of record CM076575.1, read on the forward strand.
ACATTGTACGGGTAGCTGTATGGTTGGGACCTTCCCATGTAAGCATTGTTCAAAGAGGCACTTATAAAGGCACGGGTCTTCGACGAATTTGATCAAAGTGCAATGGTTATAAGGTACGATACCATATTGACATGAAAGCTTGTGTTGTAGTCGAATGTCAGGAGGATCGATGACATCTGTGGGTAATGATGTCTCCCACAGTGCCATCTGAGGATGTCCCTTTTGTGCAGAGGGGTGATCCAAGGTACCACTTCCTTTTTTTGAAAATAGGTGTTGGTGTCGACAAAAAGGAAGCCTCAACTGAACGAGAGAGTCACTGATACAGGGGATCAAGATCCTGGATGTGATGGGTTTAACATAGGCATGATGGCGAGGGGTGACTAAAAACTAATGATGGGGATTAAGTGGCCCAAGGTCGAAGTATAAAAAGTAGCTTGGCGACAGTCATAACTATTTCTAATGGGGAAATTCGTCGAGTCGGCAGGACATCCAGGGTGGGTATATATTGGTTATGAATGCCATGATGGCTTATGCGTGAGGGTGTGATACTCCAACCAAGGGTGACCAGGGACTATTTCCATGGGAGAAAAAATGGATGGGTGGGTGGGGGACATAGTGCACCGTTTGTGTTCTTTGTACACTTACCAAAAGAATTAAATAACGGGGTTTGGTTTGTACAAAACACAGAGATGGGTGCCCCAAAACATGAAAGTGTTCGCTCACTGATGATGTGAGGAAGGTGTTTTTGCTGAGGGTGGGGGCCTCGTTGGTTGGTATCATGTGTGGGTTTGATGAAGTGAATGGAAAATGTGACATATTGGCTATGCTGATGGAGATATGGTAGGCAAAATATGAGGCCGGTAATGTGCTTTCGATCTTCTTGCAAAACCTGGTAGTCCGGGAAAGGGGTTTTATTTCGATATGGTAAAACTTGACCTGATTCATGGTGGGTGAATGGGCATGATGTGCTTCCCGGACTAAAGTGGTATTGCCATGCCATCGTTATTTTTGTGATATATGGTCTACTGTGGGTGACGGGTGCCATGGAGGGGAGGCTCTACCCAAGAAGGATTTTTATCATGTGCAAGGTGGGGTGATGACAAATATGGTCGGGTGTTTGGAACCTATGGTTAATTTCTGATGGAGAAATGATGTTAGGATATGCATAGTTTTTTTGGGACTCTATCATGTTGAGGGTAGAACGATACCTACTCTGGAACTTTTAGTGGATGGAGTGGTGGATGGTTCGCACACTACCTGCAAAAAAAAAATACCCCAAGTGAAAGCATCTTCTTTATTCAAATATTATTGAAAGCCATGTGCTTTTAAAAAGAAGATGAGAGAGGGCATACCTGTCGGCACTGAAAAAATAAAAATAAATAAATAAATAAATTATATATATATATATATATATATATATATATATATTTCGAGGGTGCAAATGTGTGGCACTGCCCTTAGGTCCTTTGGAATTATGGAGTGTTGATCACAGTGCTGCTTTCAGTCCTGCAATTAGGCCTTCTGAGCTCTCGTTATGGTCCTCTAAAGTTACTTAAAAGGACGACATATAGACGAATATGGCTCAATTCATTTCATTTGTGTCAGCTGAGCATTTGAGGTGTTGAGAGGTCAGAAGCTTTTGCAGAGCTGTTCTTGCCATTGCGGTTAGCATGAGTACCCGGGATTAGCGATTTTTGAGTCACATAGGCTCCATGACGTCCTGCATTTTAATTTTTCAGTGTGTTGGTGCCAGGGTCCATACATAATGGGTTTGTACGGATCCTAGGCTAGTTTTTTCCTTGACCACGTGGGCAATCAAGGTACAAGCATGCAACTTGCTCGCAAAAATAAGGTTCTACGCGCACTTATCATGCCTGTCCTATATTTACGCGCACCCTTGGCGCATCTGTGAGAGAAACATATGCGCTCCCATCGCGCCTGTCTAAGGAACGGGCGCGTGGAGGCTCGAACCTAATTTTTTCAATTTTTTGGGAAATATTGTCTACTTTTCAGCGTGACTGATGTGTGCCTATTTGATGACAGGATGTTGTGGAGGGAGATGGATTGGACTGATATCCGGGCCTCTTTGGCTGTTGATGGTCACACGTGCCAATAGTTGGTGCGCTGGGGTCTTCTCAAATTCATGGAGAATGATCTGCTATGATCACGAGATCGTCTTCTGCGCTACCTGATCCGATGCCAGAACATGCGACACAAGGTGATGGTGTTACGGGGGTGAGACCTTGTTATCTGTCCTGAGATGGATATCTATTTTGTGACCGGGTTGCTTCCTCAGGGTGAGGCTCTTCCTTATCCACTTCCTCCTAGGAGATTGGACCTTGAGCGATTTTCAGCGAGACATTATGGCGGGGCACCCCTTATGGAGGGGTGCATAGTTATTTCTACTGTGACTGAATTGGCCGAGTGGTGTGCTTTAGCGGCCATTGTGCGACTGGCGGGGTCGTCTTCTCCTCATCGGGCATCGGGATCGCAGATCAGTGTTTTGCGTCGGCTGAGGGCCGAACACTTCTTCAACTTTGCCCGTTTCTGTTACGACGGGATGCTAGTGCAACTTTACAAGGTCTAGAATGGATTGAAGTTGTTCACTTATGCTAAAATTCTATGTAGCATCATGTATGAGCAAGTGGTGCTGTAGAAACTTGCATGGTTGTGCCTGCTGGGAGCCTCGCATGAGGAGGTGGGCCCCTATGATGCCTCACGGTGGGGGAGGTAGGGTGGGGCGTTATTGGAATTCCACCACGAAGGCTTGGTTTGAGGCCAATCCTCAGATTTTTCTATCGTTCCCTTATGCGGGGATGGACTTCCGGGGAGACCCGGACATGGGTCTGCCCGGTGGATATGCTTGGGGGCCAGCAAGTATGTTTTTTGTGTTTTCTGCATTAACTTGAGTATTTATGTTTTGTATGTGTATTATGATGACACTGGCATAGTTTTGTTACTCTTGCAGATGTTGGCGAGGTCAGACGTCCTGTGGCTCGATTGGTGGGACACCATCCGATTCGTCGACCTCGAGGAGCTTGCGGGGGACAGGGAGGAGCTCTAGAGAAGCCTCTGGGTGGAGCACTTGGCGGGGGGGGTGGTCCCTCAGGGGAGGGTAGTAGCTCGGGTGTTGTCAAGGTTGTTGCTGAGCGGGCTTGTACCGAGGTGGTAGAGGCTTGCGTTGTTGAGTTGACATAGTAGGTGGTTGCTCTAGAGGTCAGAGCTCGGGTGGTAGAGGATGCATGGGGTCGAGTGGACCGCTTGACCCAGGGGATGCCTACCTGAGGTTTGGTGGATGACCTCGACGATCATGGATAGAGACGTTGATGGCAGATGAGAGGGGCTATCAGCCGATTTTGCGTCGGGTGGCGGTCTCTGTTTGACGGTGGCTCCAGTATTGGTACCGGGAGCGGTTGTGGGTCCAGGTGCCCCACTTGAGGGAGCACCACCCCAGAGTTTTATTGTACATAGGGAAAGCGCCCATTATAATGATGCTTCCCCTATTTTTTTCGACTTGTATATTTGTATCTTTTGGGCTGACTTACGGGTCAGAGACACTATTTTTTGTACTCATACACATATATTTTTTGGTATATATGAGAGATATTTTTTGAGGCTCTACATGGTGTGCCCCCTGTTTTGTTTATGGATTATGCCATGTTGATGGATATCTATGTTTTCTATGTTTTTTGTATTTTTATGTATGATGGTTTATCCGAGATGCATTCTAGTTTAGAATATTGTTAGCTATGCGATCAATTGTTTCGTTTTGACTTCTTGGTACATATGTGAATGTAATGTGGTCAAAATGTCAGCTTAATATTTTTTCACGCAAGTATTTTCTAAACAGATGTGAATCTTGTATCTCAAATTCTTGGTTTAACTACGACACTACTAACTAGAAATTGAGGTAGATATGCATATGGTGTATGCCCTAAATAAGGGTGTCGCACATAAGTCTGATGACGGCGTCATATTCTGCTTGATTGTTTGTTTCTCAGTTGATACAAATACCATTAGTGCAGAGTGGTGATTGGTTAGGGTAATAGATAACCTAGGCGGTTGCTGCTAAACTTTGAGACCATCGCAATGCTCCATCGACAAATCCGAATTAATGGTCGGGTTGATAATCCCTTGTGACATGAGAGCGAGTTCTGTGACAAGTATTTTGGTCAAAAATTTAAATTATTTGGGTTTGTGTACATTGACTCTAGGGGTGGGGCTTCTCGGCCCTTATGGGTAAAATTTCTTGAGATAAAGGCCGTTGATGGGGTTGCTGAGGCACGTTCTATCCGACTCAATCAAGATGTATGCCCCCTTGAGGAGGCAATGTTTTATGATGTAGGGTCCTTTCCACAAAGTTTTGAACTTTCTTAGCCCTAAGGCTTCTTTTGCGACATCGTAGCAGAGGACTAGCTATCCCTTAATGAATGAGGGAGGGTTGATGTGGTGGTCGAACGATGACTTTACCCGTTTCTTGTGGGCCTCATTGTGTTGCAGCGATTGCCATTGACTTTCATCGATGTACTCTAGTTGTACTAAACATTGTTCTAGAGGTTGGGTATCATCGAGGAGTTCGATGGCGACATGTAATTTTGGGATCTCGCGTTCTATAAGAATCGCGGCTTCGACCTCGTATACCAAGTGGAAGGGAGTGAAACCAATGGATGTTTTCATGGCCGTGTGGTATGCCCACAGGGAGGATAAAATCATATGGTGCCAGTTGGTTTTATGGTTATTCACCATGCGTTGTAACATAGTTTTGAGGACTTTGTTCACAACTTCTACCTGTCCATTGGATTGGGGATAGTATGGTGAAGAGAATTCATGGGTGAATCTGAGGTGGTGAGATAGCTCCTGGAAAACTTCATTCTCTAAGTGTTTCCCATGGTTGGAGACTAACTCCTTGGGAATGCCGAACCGGGCAATAACATGGTTAAATAGAAATTGAGGGGTGGTTTCTGCAGTGTTGTCGTATGTGGGCATAGCCTTTGCCCACTTGGTGAAATAATCGACGACCATAATGATGTATTTGTGATTGCCTGATGATGTAGGGTTGCAAGTCATGAAGTCGATCCCCCATTTTGAAAAGGGGCCAACGACGATGATAGGGTGCAGAGGAGTGGGAGGGGCTCTTGCCTTGTGAGCGAAGCGCTGAAATATCTCACATCTCTTTACTGTTGTAATGCAATTGTGAAACAAGAAGGGCCAAAAATATCAAAAATATCCTGCCCGTAGGAATTTTTGGGCAGTGGCCATCCCAGAGAGGTGGTTGCTGCAAGCTCCATTGTGGCAGTCATTAAGGGCTTGTTCCGCTTGGTCATGAGTAAAGCATCGACATAAAATGGTGTCGATACCCCGTCTGTATAAGACGTCTCCCATGAGGAGATATCGGGGGCCCTGATGGCGAATGCACCGACGGTCGTCTCGAGTGAGATGAGGTCTAAATTTTTGGGTTCGTAAGGATAGGAGAATATCTTCGTACCAAGGGTTGTCAGTTGCTACAAAGAAGAGATGTTCATTTGGTAGCGAATCATTTACTGGTGATACTTGGGTATGTCTTTGGAGGTCCATAATGAACTCTCCTAAGACTAGCACATTTTTTCTCTTGTGGGAGCGAAACTATAAGTCGTATTCTTGGAGGATGACTATCAAACGGGCATATTTGTGGTTCATTAGGTGGCGCATGAGCAGATATTTGATAGGGTTGATATCTGCGATGATCGTAGTGGTCCTTAAGATGTTGTAGTGGAAAAGATTTTGGATTGAATGTATTAATGCTAGGGCAGTCTTTTCTTCAGGTTCATATCTTAATTCTAGGCCTGATAAGGTTTTACTGACATATTAGATTATGTACTCCTTCCCATCTAGGCCTTCCTGGTTCAATACTCCGCCCAAGGCGGTCTTGGAAGCTGATAGATACAGGATGTAATCTTTGTCATAGTCTCGGGGACTGATGAGCGGTGTTGAAGACAATGTTTCTTTAAGCGCATCGAATGCTTGTTGGGCATGATCATCCCATTTGAATGGGAAGTCCTGGTGAAGGAGGTGTAGGAACCCTTGAGCACAAGTGGCAAAATCTGGGACGAAGCGTCTCAGAAAATTGGCCTTCCCCTATAGGCTTTGTAGCTACCTAAGGGTTCGAGGTGGAGGTACCTCTTTGATGGCTTGGACCTTGAGGGGGTCCACTCGAATTCCCTACTGGGACATGATAAAACCTAAAAGTCTTCCTAATGTGATGCATAAGACACACTTGAGGGGGTTCAAGCATAGGTTGTATTATCGCATCATTGGAATACCAATCGCATATCCTCGAAATGGTCTGAGCCCTTCTTGGATCGGACGATTAGGTCATCCAAGTAGGCGAGGATAAGGTGTGCCAAGTCATGAAATATGTCGTTCATGGCCCTCTGGAAGGTGGCTCCAGCATTTTTTAAGCCAAATGGCATTACCTTGTATGCAAATGTGCCCCAAGTGGTGGTAAATGCAGTTTGTACCGGTCTGTGTGTCAGATTTGAATTTTATTGTACCCAGAGAATCCATCCATGAAGGAGAGGGCCTCATGACCTACACAAGCATCAATGACCTGGTCGATGAATGGGGTAGGGTAATTGTCCTTGGGACATGCTTTTTTCAATTCTCAAAAATCGGTGCAAACATGTATGGTGCCTTGTTTTTTCATGACGGGAACATGGTTGGAAACCCAAGATGTGTAAGCGATGGGGTAGATAAACCCGGCTTTGTGAAGCTTGTCGATTTCTCGTTTTATTACTTTTGCCTTTGATGGGTGCAGTTGACGCTGATTCTGGCATATTGGAGATACATCAAGCCAGGTGTCAATGTGGTTCTCTACGATAGTGGGACTAAGCCCAGTCATTTTTTAGTAGTCCCATGCGAAGATATCTCTATACTCTTGTAGAAATTGTGTATAAGATTTTATTTCTTCTGGAAAACATGCTGCCCCTAGTGATATTTCTTCGACCTTTCCAGGATTTTGGGATATATTCACCTTGATGGTGGGTGATATGTTTGACATGTTTCCTTCCTCGAACGCATCGAGTGATAGGATAGGGTTCTTGAACCAATCGACTTTCCCTGTTGGGAGGAAATATTTTGATTCGATCGCATAAATCTCCTTTTATTTTGTCTTGTCAGGATTGAATGCTTTTTTGGGGAGAAAAAGCAGGCGGTGATGCATCACATCCCATGGATAATCCCGACTCCATCATGGCCTCTAGGATGTCCTCATCCGAATGGAATAAGGATCCTAAAGGGGATTGATTTTGCGGTAGGTTGTGCAGAAGAGGTTTAGTCCACACAGAGCTAGTTGATAGACATGAAAAGGATTCCATCGTCGACGTGGTGGAACCAGACGCGAACGACATAGTGTAGACATATTGGGTTTGCACTGTCATAGGTACAACTACTCTTGTAGTTGTAGCTGACTCAACAACTATGGCAGATGAGCATACAACTCGATTCATAGTTCTGATACATGATGATATGAACCATATATGGTGTATCATGTCGTCGGCATTTGGTGGGGGGGGCGGGGGGAATTTCCATGATGGGAGCTTGCATGAGCACAAGGCTAGATCCCTTGTTAGGATGGGAAATTTCCGGTAGGTGGAAATTGTGTCTGTTGTAGAGGTGCCTGAATGTTTCCATTAGCGAGCATGCCTCCGGTTCGTGGTTATGGCCAGTGAAAATGGTGCATGGGACCATTGTGCCAACTAAGTAGATTGTGTGGGAGTCAAAACAACTCTTCTTCCCAGACGTGGATGCTCAGAAAGGATCCAATGTAGAAGATGAGGTCTTTTGCTTCCATTTCCGAGTTTTCGGCTTGGGTATGTCTAACTCTTTTGGGGAGTGTAGAATTAACGCTTCTCTTGCCGCTCTAAGCTTAAGGAGATGCTCGAATTTTATTGTATGATGAAAATGTGAACAAATACGGCAATAGCTGTGTGTGATCTTCTCTCAGTTAGAGAGAAGTCTTTGCGGGAGAGAAGAGATTGTGCGAAAATTGTTTGCGAGGTGCTTCAGTTCTTTGCACTGATAAACCCGGTGGCCGATCAGGTTGCATAGTCTGCATGTTATCCGAGGTTGAACCTGGGTCATGCTTGGTTGGCGCGCCTTCCCAGTTTGCCTCTCATGGTGACCTAGGTATGGGGTAGATTTCCTGGGGGCGTTTTGCCTTCCATATTGGTTGAGAAGATCCTTGTTTTTGTTCTCTAATGTATGTATCATGTCAATTAGAGGATGGAATCGCGGGATATAGGTACAACGTTTTTCATGGTGATTTCCCCGACATACTAGGCAAAACATCCTAGCTACGGGGTTACCGTCTTGCTCACTTGGTGGCATGACTGGGTACCAGCGACGTAGCGCTTCTAAGTCAGGGCAAGTGGCGACCACATGATTGGGAATTTTACACAATGTACGTGTTGGTCTTCTCAACAAAGGGCGGTTGGGGGTAACTAAGGGTTCCCCGATTGGTTGTTTTTCAGCTGATAGAAAGAGGATGGATCTACTCCTCACATCGTCTTGAGTTGTCGAGTTGTTCATAGATTCAGATTTAGAACCATCTTCTCGAGAGAGGAAAACTATAGTCGATCGCATACAAGCTAGCGCTGCACATAATCTAGGGATATAGTGACAATGGCATAAAGGATGATTGCCATCGCATATTTGACATGAATACAGTGTATCTGGGTCAGTGCGATACACTACATGGACTGGATACCATTGTTGAAACATTTCCAAAGCTGGGAAATCAGAAATGAAATGATCGCATTCATCGCATTCATCACAGAGTACACAACGTTCGATAGGGGGAGGGGGAATGGCTGGGAGTCTCTCCGGCGATTGTCCTTTTTCTTGGAGGTATAGAATGGTGCAAGGTTCATCTCCGGCTGACTGGGTGGAGGGATCCTCTTGATAGGATTGCTCGATGGCGTGTAAGGCATCCCTATATTGCGGGATCTCTAGGAAATGATGGGTATAGTGTCCATAATTATTGCAGATAGCGCATATGCAATTTGTACGTAATGATTTGCCTTGAATTTTGGTGGCAGGTGTTGGACATTGGGTTCAATGCTCCCCGTGTGTTTCACGACATGGAATAACCACCTCTCGTGGATCCTAAATTTGGAAATTGTAGCGGAGACTAACACCTGCGGGTTATTTTCTAATGACAATAGTGATTCCAACAAGTGATATCATAGCAACAGGTCTCGAGTTTGAAACTCACCAGGCTCGCATTGGGGGGGAGATTGTTGAAAATTGGGTACAACGCTCCCCATGTGTTTCACAACATGGACTAACCGCCTCTCGTGGATCCTAACTCTGGCGATTGTAGTGGAGACTAACGCCTGTGGGTTTTTTTCTAATGACAATCATGATTCCAACAACAGGTTCCTTATTACGGGAACTTGTTGCCGCGATGTCTACTGTAGAGCTAAGGATCAGTTTTAATTCGTCCATCTATGGGAAGATGTGGGTAGGGTGGCTTATTTCGTCACATATGGAACAACATGGTGATTCTCTTGGCGTGGTGGGATTATCCACCTTCTTTCCTCTTCTATTGGTTTTCTTAGTCGTAACCATCGGCTCTGCGATGGGAATTTCCTTCGAGGGGATGTTTTTGACAGTCTCCTAATGGCTGGGGCCTGCTCAGGATTGAGAGGGATTAACCCTACAAAGGTGATGTGTGTGGCTCCCATCACAGTAGGTGGGAATAGGTACCAAATTGGGATTGCAAAAGATATGTTTGGTAACACCACAATGGGAAAGACCTGCTGGGATACAAAACCAGCCGGGGGATAGAGAAAAGGAGTTTGGGAGGCGGCGTAGGCTAGAGAGGCTGCTATGGCCGAGGAATTAGTGTCATTACTTCTCTTCTCTGTGTCTTGGCTGGCTTTGGTGCTAGATGTGGACATCATGCATACCGGAGCCTCTATGATGGCAGATGATGGCTCTGAGATAACAGGGGGATATCCTTGGAATGACCCAAGGATGGACGGCGGTTTGAACTCGCCGGGGCCATATTCTTGGTACCTTATAAGCATCTCGGTGGATGTGTCTACGTAGGGTAGAATGACATTGGTATTTTTTAGGGGTTGCTTTTCGATGTATGTCAATTGGTCGACAGTAACGATGCAGTCCTCATGGGGGAGCATCATAGTTCAGAAGACGGAGGAGGATATGGCTGACATGGCGTACATATAACTCCGGCCAAGGAGTATATTGTAATCCAGTTGGGCATCCAAGACTTCAATGTCTATAAGGACCATCTTGCCGACTAAGTAGACCAAGACGTTTTGGTAGAGACCGATTGGGGCTGAAGGGCGTCCATCATATGCTCTAAGCGTGATGTCTGATGGCTTTAGTTTGGGAGACCCTAACTTCTGCCAGACATTCTTTGACATGATTCATGTCGATGCACCCTTGTCAATTACACATTGATGGATGGTGATGTTTTGAACTGAAACCGGTATCTGAAAGGCGACCATCAAGGGATGCCTAGGGGTGGAATTATCTAAATCAAAAGCCATCAGGTGCAAATCAGCAGGGTCGATGGCGCCTAATGCAGAAAGTAAGGCTTTCCTTTGCTTTGGGCATGATTGTAATACCACCAAAGCTGACATAGCAGCGAGAGATTGAGATTGATCATCCACAATGCTATAGTTATGGGCTGCTTTGGAATGGTTTCCTAACTGCCTAGTTGGTCCCTTAGCCATTTTTGGAAAAGGTTCAATAGGCATCTTTGATATGGTCAACGGATTTGTTGGTGCACTTGTACTAGCCCCTGATGAATTAGTGTCTGGTGGGGTATCATAATTTCAGTTCCATGTATGAAAATAACATTTCTTTGCCTGTCATGTAGATTTCATGGTTGTTCTTTCCAGAATCGTCGGGGGTTTTTTATTGTTGCTGAGTGTTAATTGTCCCTTGATGGGGGAAAGGCTCCTACATGACTGTTGTCTACTGTGAGGATCCCCCTCGCCCATGGTTACCCTGCAGCTTCTTCAGCTCATGGAGGTCGATACAGTGGTGAGTGTAATGGCCGTACTCACCATAGATCGAATAAGAGAGGTTCGTCTGAAGATTTTCCCTCTTGTTCTGCCTTGGGGGGTTGCTTGGCTCTTGGTTTTGATTTCGTTTGGAGTTGTCTCCAGCCTGAGATCGCAGAGGGCGTTGTTGATTGTTGCCCCCTGTCCCGGATTTCCTTTAGCCTTGTTTTTTCATTTTTTTCTTAGCTACGTTGGGAGGATAATTTGGATTCTCTTGATTGTATGGCTGATGCGTTTGGATTTGGGAAGGTTTCACAAAGTTCGCCTCTGCATTATTTTGCATGGGTGGGTTTTGTGCTGGAGACTGGGCGTATTGCGGTCCTTGTCCCTGGTTTATAAATGCCTATTGGAAGGAAGCTCTTCCTTCAGCATGTCTAGCTATGTACTGGGCCCCCTGAGATGGAGGGTAGGGTCCTCCATGCTGATAGTGGTACGATGACGCCCTACTGGTCAAATTTTTCGGAGGCGCAGGATGACTTTGGTAGTCGGGTTGTGGTATGTTCTGGGTAGAATCATGTGCGTAATCGGGGTATGGAACGCTGTTGCTTAGGTTATTTTGGGTCAATGACCCAATTAAACCATCTGTAGAGTTCAACGCGCCTGGAAATTCTTTGTAAGTTTGCAGGCGCGGGGCATTAGGCAAGATATTGTAAATATACCCTCACTGTTTATAGATTAGCTCGAGTTGTTGGGCCTTATTGATGGCATCCTATTCGGATATGGGCCTCTGCTACACCACATCCTTTTAAATCTCTGCAGTGAGAGTTTTCAGGAACAAGTCTAACAATACTCGATCGTCAATTTTGGCATTGCACAAACTACGTCGCCATGGCCATTCGTGGAGATGGTCCGAGATATGGACAACAGGTGTTTTCCTAAAGTGGGTCAGTAATCCCATTCTAGAATAATGGTGGATGGGTAATTTAAAATAGGTCAGGAATGTAGTAGCAAGGGCACTAAAGGTTCCATGTGTCACGGATGGCTGCTCCACATACCATTTCACGATTATTTCGGTTAGGGTGCGTTGAAATAGTCTTAGTCGAATAGTATTGTCAACTATGTTGTTCGACGAACACCACAGGTGGAAAGTCATAACATGATTTCCAAGGTCTTTCGCTTGCTTCCCTTCAAACTTTGGAATTTCCGAAGGGAGCTTCGTGGGCATGGGAACCCATGTGGGGTTGTGTGCAATGGGGTCGTTTGTCAACTTGGTTAAATCTGGTAGATTTAACGAAGCTAAGAAAGGTGATTGCGAGTTTGTAGTCATTGAAATTTGTGAAAACACAATGTTCTGGTTAGGAATGGGGTTTTTCTGCAACGGACCCTACTGTGAGTTCACTTGGCTTCCCGAATGGGTGGCACTCCTTTGTCCCCTAGGGGTTGTGGGAGGAGTGGTATGTGGTGACCCTATGGGGGTGTTCACCGATGTGGCGTTGGGTGACCGACGCGGGTTCCCAACTAATGATGCCCCAATAAAGGATGAACCAATAAGAGTGACAGTGTTCCGTCTTTGATGCCTAAATGGAGAAAGACCTGGAACCCCTCCTAGTAATGGGGGAAGGTCCAAAAGACATCTAGATCGACGAGGTCCCGTTGGGTCTATTCTGGTGTCGACTAGGTATGGTTTTGGAAATATTTGAGAGGATAGAGATTATAATCAAAGAAAAAATCCGATCGCATACATAAAACAAAGAGAAAATAAAAGATAAAATTTCCCTTTAGATTAATCCTATGTGATCAGTCAATCAAAAAATATGGTTTTTTGTTACTTTTGTATGATACTCAAATCCTAGAAGACCTAATCGTCCTCACACGCTCAAATGTAACTGGGCCTTGAGAAGATATCTTGCGAATGTTAGCACAATGTCCCGAAAGAACTGGTGACGCCCCCAGTCAACCGAAGAAAATCAACCAAGGTAAGGGTAGAGGATCTAGTGCTGCCTGCACCGTCACCTATAGGGAAGGATGCCCTAGTTTTGGCCACTAAGTACCGTCATCCCAGTGAGTGTTCGAGTCTTGAGCTTATTGGTAATTCAACTACCAATACCGAGTATTAGACGGGTCAGGTAGCCCCGAATAATATCGCACGCACTGGGCCTAAGCTTAACCCCCTCTGAATCGGGTCTCTATTGCGCTCGATTTTTCTTTGCAGTGGGTGGATAGACATATTTGAAAGTTCCCAAAACAGTCAACTTCTATGTTTCAAGATGTCTACTGACCAAGGCGGCTTATTGGATGCCTACCCCCTTGGTCCTAACTTAAACTATAAATTCTCTTGTGACCCCTGCGGGGATATTTTAGTGAGTTTGGTTAAGTTAGTTTTAGGTGGCTTTAATTTACATAGGGTGTAAATGTGTGTGAAAAAAAGGTGAACAAGCGCATAGTTTGAACATGTGGATATGCAGTGATCCTTTTCAAAATTCTCTATCTAAACTATGTTTGGTTGTTCCTTGCTCAAAAGAAAACATGTGCGGATATGGGTCACTTCCAATGTTTCCTAGTTAATCTAAATGATCAACTGTAGGGAGATGGTGAGTTATCAATTGAGATTGTTCATATGCTTGCCTAGGATCACCCAAAGGTGCAAAGGTAGCAGGGATTACTTGTCTCTAAAGACAATTTGATCCTGGTCTTGAATCCTGGTGCAAAAAATTGAGCTAAAAATTAATGACTTTTACACTAGAAAAATGGAAAATATTTAGCTAAGCATGCGTGGATTGGGGCCACTTAATTTGGCTAATTAACTAAGTGTTTTTTGGTGCCTAAATTCGCAAAACATAAATTATTTCGGAATGCAAGTTTATTGCCCCTACTTAAATTATATGTTAACTTTGTGAAAATCAACTTGAAATAAAACTAACAACTAAACTACTAAATCACAGCTAAAAGTGAGCTTTAACAAGTTGCGGGACACCTCAACCAATGTTGGTAGATTTATTATGGGTTGCCAGTCACTTTACAAGCAAGAAATAAATGGAAATAGTAGTAAATTACTACTTCTGGTTTCTACACGCAAAAGGCTAAGACGGGTGCAAAGTCTGTGCGTAGGTCACGGTCGGGCGTGTCTGTCTGTGGAAAAGCCGCGCGATTTTCCTGCAAAGAAATTTTGGGAGCTCTTCAGCTTAAGCCTGTCACTGAGGGTGAATCAGGCAGTGAAGGAGAGAAAGGGGGCAGTTCCAGCCCAACACCACTACAAAGAAAGAGGTCTTTGCAAAAAGGCACAACCACATAAACTTGGAAATAAAAGTAGTGGAGTTGCCAATCCTGTGTATGTGTGTTTGGCACATGAATGTACCAAATCACGCCTGCTTAAGAGGAGTGGTTTTTCCCTCTTAAGTTCTTGGTCACAGGTAAAAAATAAAGGGAGTCAAGCAAGTTAGGGAACATGCTAAGACATAAACATATTAAATAGTGAAATAGCATGCATATTCAAACATAAAAACTAAACTAAAACAAATAATACAAAAGCTATAAATAGAGTCAAACAACTTCAATAACCCAAATGGTGGTGCTTGTGTCCCCTTTTATCAAGTGATGGTAGGAATAAAGGATGAAACGTTTACCCACTTGCCAAGGGACCCTTAGAACTAGGGAGTTATAATACCCGATGCAAGGATGTCTTTACTTCTGAGCTACCTTGGTGCAAAGTCCCTCTCTCTACTCTGGTGGTTTGGAGTTGTTGGGTGGCCAACAACTGAGTCCCTTCTATCTCTGCTCCAGATCACACATTTCTAGATTGCTTGGGGAAATTCTAGACAACATAACATTGTGTTCTCCTATTGTTCATCTCTTGGTGGCCTTTTATAAGAGAATTTAAACTCTCCTTCCCTCTCTTGGTACATTGATGGATGTTGACCCAAGAGAGGAGGGTGATTCCATTGTGTGCCACATTTATTCCATTGTGTGCTCCCTTGAGGTCCTAAGGAGGCTTCGGAAGCTATCCTTAGGCGGCCTCAAGTGTGGGGTCAATGTCCTGGAGTGTGCCTTGTGGTCCCAGAAAGTGACTTCCGCTACTCTCAAGTTTGCGCGGCTTTTTGAGGAAAAATAGCGCAAAGGCACATTTTGCTGGTTCCTTCAGTGCGCAATTTGATTTTCCTCTTAGACCTTAGAGATTTTTAAATACTTCAGATTCTCTAATGTGTCTCAACCCTGTAAATCCTTATGCTTGACATTAAATAATGTCATCTTTGCTTGTCCGATTTTCCAATGATAACAATGATGTTTCTTAACATCTTAGCATTAAATTAATTTATGCATTATTTTCTTCACACTTATTTTTACAAATTTCATGAGATTATTGATGATTTTAATGCAACAATTAAGATTTACATTATTAGTAATTCATAATAAAAACATGATCTATATCTAAATAAACATGTTTATGATTTAATTTTTTCTTTCAAACATTATCAACCACTTTATTAGCCCCAAGGGTTAGCTCAATTTTGTCGAGTTTCTGTCGCTAAAGCATCTCGCTAATGGGAGGTCACGGGGCCAATTCTCCTCGACGCCTTTAGGGTTAGGATTTTATAATAAGATGATGGGCTATGCTCCTTTCGAGTGGATCTTCCTGGATACTTCCTTCGAATACACACACACACACAATTTATTATAAATTATTTTCTCAAGTAAACCATTTAATAAGTGCACTTTAATACATAATATATAGTCTAACACAAAATGTGTCCATAACTACCAGAGTACGCTAGAAAGCATTTCTAACCCCATTGAAGTTTTGAAAGTTGAGGAATCCATAAAAATATAAGCTTGACAAATGTACTCAAAATTCTCTACGAATTTTAGCATAAAAAACCCACAAGCACATGGGTAGATGTAAGCTTTCCCCATGAGGGTTGTGATATTCAAAGATGGATTTGGTACCTTTTACATTGCTCAAAAAAAGGGTGGTATTTGCATTAACTACTAATTGTTGGGTGGAAAGTTGCTTGTGTGTGTAATCAATTTTATGGATTATTTTCGATAAGCAATAAGCATTTCATCCTATTTTATGAATATGTAAAATATTCGTTCTTTATGTTATTGCTTGTTTGAGAATTGTAATTGATTACAAAAATATGCATATGAATGCTAATACATCCCTTTGGGCACTCACACCATGATATGGCCATTCTTTGTATATTTGTAATTGTTGCATTCATTGTTTATTTGCATTATACATGCATTTAAAAATTGTTGAACTTGTAAGCTAGTGTGGTTCCATTACTTCCCATCAAATGGGTTTAGGAGGTTCAAATTAATTTTATTAGATTTAAGAACTCATTAGAGAAGTTATTCAAAGTGTGACTAAGACATTGCCTTTGTATTTTAAAGTTATTAATCATTCACACAATGGACACATGGCAATGTCCTAGTTGTGTGGTTTATAAAGGTGCATCCCTGACAAGACCTTTATAACTCACGATGATTTGGGTTGTCATACAATTCTCAGATTGACAATTAGGTTCAAATATCAGGAGAACTCACACATCATATTAAAATGGAGTAGAGGTCATGAGAGTAAGGAATGTGGCACTCACCCATTTATATGAGTTTCAAAGCTACACATCATGAAGAGGGGGTACTTTGAACCCACATAGATGTTGCTCCCTATTGATTCTAAGATCATTTATGAGGAAATGAATTTGGGGATGCGTGCATGAGAGTTAAGACCTTGAAGGGTTAAAAGGAGGGGTAATCTAGAGTGTGGATTTGACTAAGATCAATATAAGGAGTAGATAATGAGATCTTGTCTTAACCATTTTTAGATATGTTAGATCTAAGACTTTTGTGATCCATAGTTTAGATATATGTCTTTATTTTAGTTATGTTAAAGGTAACACATGTAAACTCTTTATTGGTGTAGGTTATAAAGTTGCACATTAGCATTGAGGGGATATTATGATTCACAAATTTCATTCATTTATCAAATATTTGTGATCCACAATTGGGAAGGCATGTGTTGTGATGTTGATTGAGACTTTTTTTTTTTAACTGAAGCAATGTATTATTAATAAAAGAGAGTGTGAGATTACAAAGAGGTTGGAATGAGGATGAAGGATGGGAGCTATAATCTTCTCCATGAATACTAAAACCAAATAGCCTCGGTCTTTATTTAAGCCAATACCAAAATTCTATACCTATATGTAAAAAATTTCTGAAATGTTCATAAGAACAAAAAGCATTTGAAATACATGCACATGTCAGTTAACAAGATCGGTCCTAAAATTTCCCTTATTCTGTTCCATGTGTTGATTTCAATTGCCTTGGGATTTTTCATGGGAGAGATTCAATGCCGAGGTGAGAGTTAAAACATAAATACCCCACCCCCCTTTTGCATGCTTGGTTGGCTAAGCTATCAACCCTTTTATTAAATATTCTTAGAACATGAAATCATGAAATTGATTGAAATTTGGTCATCAATCTACGAATTAGGGATATAACAACAAGCAATTTCACATCCTTGGGCCTGCAATCCATGACCAAATCCTTTATAATATTTTGCGAATCCCCAGTTACAGTGATTTGTGCAATTCCTTTACTTTGAGCTATCTTTAAGCCTTGAAACAACGTGCGACCTTTTTCCATATTGTTAGTCAGGTAGCTAAGACTCCATTCATAACTATCCTCCTTTTGTCAATCAGGATTAAAAAATGACCTCCCCCACCCCCCCTCACACCTGCCACCCCAGTATTTCCTTCTAAGGCTCCATAAAAAAAGAAGAAGAGAAAACTATTTCTTGTGACCTGCCAGTAATTGAAATCTTTTTTTATCATTCATAATATCCAATTTCTCGGTATTGGCTTCATGACTCTTGAGGAAGTAGATCCACGGAGACTAATTCCCACCCTATTAATCTAATCTTCTTGTCTGGTCTCAACATTGAATATTTTTCGTTATTTTCTAGGTGGGAGTTGATAGCTTCAACTAATAGACTAAGAGCCTTGGTTTTTTTTTTAATATATATTTATTATTATTATTATTATTATTATTATTTTAAATTAAAATACTTCTATTACTTCAAGAAATCAAAGTACATCATAAGCATTATGGCAGCCAAAGGGAGGAAGAGTATCTTGACCACTGGTACCAAATAAAGGCTTCCACTAAAAACTAATCCCAAACATATAATCCCCTCTCCCACTATAAACATGGATAACATTTTTTACATTGACAAATTAAATAAAATACCTAGGCAAAGCCAAGAGCTAAGGCTCCAGGCTTGGCACTGCTGGCACATAAAGAACATATATATTTAATTGAGACACTGCACCAGAAGGGGCAACATTCCATGTGAGATAAGAATAGAGAGCTAACAAAAAGAACGAGTTTCCTTCACTTGGAGCCTCACATCGACCACTATACTTCGTTAAGTCACCACTCTGAAGGAAAAAATTAGCCTCCATGGATGAGACGTGAGAGCACATAAAAAACTTTGAGACCCAGGTCGCAAACCCTTTAAGTCATCGTAATATGCGAACAAGAAGACTACCCCAAATATAATTATACCTAGCAGGGAAGACCCAAAGATAACCCAACACCTTTTACCCATGCTAGTCATTCTCTGAAGAAGAGATGTTGGCTAAAGTCCGCGCATTAGAACTAAGGGGATCCAATTGCTCCCATCCTTTAGAATCACAGGGTATGTGGCTTTCCACATGCATCAAGCATGTGATTGTATTGTCCACACAAAACCTCATATTTCTCAACATTCTTTTCACATCTTCAATAGAGGCGAAAATATTATATTTCTCTACTTGCTTATCTCTTAACACAAACCCCAACAATGTTTTCATGCTAGTGGAGCGCGACTAAATTCAAGTACTGCTTGCACCTTCCCCTGGTATTTACAGGGTCTAGAACCCATCTTGACATGTCTTCTAACAATTATGAATCCAAGAGAGATTGCCTCTCTCCACGCACTTTAATCTCCAACTCACAAATCTCTTGACGTGTCTCAAGAGGAATGGCATTATAAGACACCATAGAGTCACCAGTAAATAACTTGACACCATGTTGGACTGACTGGGCTCTAGCTCCTCCTCCCCTCCTACTTCTACCTCTTTGCCTAGACCACATCGTGGAAACACAAGAGGGTTCGATCACTTCCTTGAAAGGGCTACTTCTACCTGAAAAGGGATAAAACCATTGACTTGACTCGACCTTGTTAAGACCCAAGTACCACTAGATAATGTCCTCAGAAAAACACCAGCCATAAGAATTGACTTCCGATGCAGAATCACCAAGCAAGGATATGGACAACTCCTTCTCAACGAAAGACTCGACCCCCTTTACCACTGAGCACATGAGAAGAAACCCTATGACCTTGACACTAAAGTACTCAAAACCTTGATGAGTAATAACCAGACCCCACCCACAACACAGGGCACTCTCTGCAACCAAAGGCACCCACACCACCTTAAGACTCAAAACCCCACCACTAAATTTTCCAAGAGGACACAAACTCAACCTCCAAGACTTGACCGCAGTTACAAATCCTTTACAAACCCCAAATATCATAATACAAAACAAATTCAACAAGTGTGACACTTAACCCCGAATTCTCAATTCTTAAGGATTTCACAAGGATTACCACTTCTAATTGCAAATAAGAATATTCCACATAGATTCATTGACTCCTCTCCAAGACGTGACCAAGCTAGGAAACTATCACCAGGTGACTAAAATATGGGTGCACGAGGCTCTAGGCCTCCCTTCTGAGGTAGGAACTCGCTCGCAACAGGGTCTATTGAATGACGATGCCACAAGAACCAGACACTCACTCTATTAACCAGATAATCACCACCACTACTCACTACACAACTATTGTGACAGAACAGAAAGGGACTCGCAACTCCTTCACCCCTTCCCATGCAAATTCCTTCCACCTCCTTCCCCGTCCATACATAACCTCATCACCAATTGGAGGGTTGCATGCTCCTGCATGTGAGATGTCAAGTGTGTATGCCTTCCATCAATGCATAATTAAAACAACAAGGGTGATGGGCACAAAGTCCCAAACCCCTCATCGCCATTCATGACACCCCCATCAGGGAAGACTAAGAGCCTTGCTAGCAGCCACCTCAAGATTGATTTTATTCTCTTTGAAAATTGCCTAGTTTCGCATGACTTGAATCTTCCAGCACACGAATTTCGGGAGGGAAATCTAGGCTCGTTTGAGAATGGCCTTGCCTTTGAAGGATCCTTGATAATGAATATGAAAATTATTTAATACGACCTCCCAATCATTGGGGAAGTGAATTTGTGTTCGAGGCCTATGATCAAGCACTACCAAAACTTCGTTGCGAATGGGTAGCTCTAGAAAAGATATGGAATATCTCTCAATTGATTATTGCACAAAACACACAATGAAGGTCCCTCTATGCCTAGTTTGTGCATATTTTTAGCTGTCAAGATTTTATTGTGTAAAAGCATCCAACTAAGGGCATTGACTTTGGGGAGCTCGTCCTTCTACCACACCCATCTCCAAATTCTTGAAGCAAGGGGAAGCTCTCGTTGGCTAACTAACGGATCATATCCTTCTTTTACCGAATAACTAGTGTAGCCCATCCCCAACTATCTTTTGATTTGATCAATTTGGCTGCATAACCACTCAAGTTTTGAAGTAATACTGGAACTAAATCACCGAGAGGTTGTGGAGGGAAACTTCTGTCCCAAGTAATCCAATTTTTATATGTGTCCCAAACTTAGATGTCCTTCAAACAAGATTTACCCTGTGAAGACAACCAATTCAATAAAGGGGGAGTTCAAGTATGTCAATTAAAGGTGGCTTATTCATGATTTCAACTTCCTTAACTAAGATATGCTTCTTGGAGCCTGGGTGCCATGTAAACTTAGAAATAATGAGCAAGATTGTTGCGACAATTAGTTTCCATATTAGTGAACCATTATGAGAAGGCAAGGGGGCATCCAAGCATTTCAACCTCAATCTCCCCATTTATTTCCATACAATAACTTGTTTCTACCAGTCAAATATTCCAAAAACAAGTTTCCATACTGTTTTCGCTCCCATCACCAGATTTACTTAACACGTGTCTCTTATGCCCAACTCTCCCCTAAAGAGTGTGGCTATAACTATTTTTTAATGAACTAAATGAAAGTTTTTGGCATTAAATCTACCTCCTTGCCACAATAATTTCCTTAACTGTTTTGCAATCTCGTTCTGAATACTTGCAAGAGCCGATAGGGAAGAACCCTGGTATAAAGGAAGAGCTGATAGAACATATTTGAGAAGAATATTTCTGCAAACTGGATTTAGCAAGAGGCATCTCACTTATTCGTTTTTTTCTTTATTATTTCCAGGCATGGTTGCCACACAAAGGTTCCTGCAGCCACATGACATATAGGGATGCCTAAGTATGAAAGGGATTGCCATTGCGAGGATAGTTAAGGCTTACCCTAAAAGGAGTGGGCTCAACATCCAATTAGAGTTTGCCACACGATAGGCCCAAAATGCACCTTACAACCCAAAGACCACACAAAAGATTATTACCATGGGAAAATAAATTAAAGAGCAATGGGAAAGCTAGCTATAATATCAAATCCACTGTGCGATGGATTTTACATGTGAGTCTTAGCGATGCACATAAAGGAAAAAAGATCGTATATGCCAACAACAATAATATATTGGTTCGAATGCATGATAATGGACAAAGACCATTCTCTTTGTGAAAATTGAGTTTTCTCTTGGGTACATAATGAAAGGAATCAAAGAAGGCATGATAGTAATAAGCATGTAAAGCGCTAACAAAAAAAATAAGCATGTAAAGTGAGACTTGAAGTGTGATCATCATCTACAATTAAGTCCATTACTTTATACAAGACTAACAAACACTAATTTTCATGAAAAATTCTTATCTTATATAATATGCATTGCATTTAGAAAAATGATATGTCATATAATTAATAATAATAAATTTAAATAAAATAAAAATTAAACTTTATAATACAATTTAGGAAAATAATATTAAAAAAAAACCAAAATAATAATAAATATACAAAATAAAAAAAATAAACTAACATATCTCTATTTTAACTCATATTTTTTTAATCATTTAAAATTTATTCTTTAATTACTACAACATAGGGAACATAATGAAAGGGATCTAACCAGCCATAAAAGTAACAAGCAATTATTATTATTATTATGCAATAATTATTATCCAATTTCAAGGTCAAGATCAAGGGAGACTTGAAAAATAATTAACATTTTCACAAAAAAATGTCTTGTCTTATATAATATGCATTGTATTAAGAGAAATGATGTACTTTTTGTAAAGTGTTTTGCTTTATTTCATCTAATTTGTTTAGAATATCTTAGGATTCACAAGTTTGAACGGTGAACTCTTCACAATCGAAGTGACCCACAAAAGTTTCGGAAGGCGTTGAATCCATATATACAATTAAAAAAATAGTTTTTTTTTTTTTTTTTTTTTTAACACCAACACATCCAACAAAAGTGAACTTGACAAAAATAATCTCAACAATAATATTAGTTTAAAATTCTAAATTTTTATTTAATTATTCTTTAAAATTAAAATTAATTTAATAAACAACTTATTTTATTTTAAATATTTTTTTAATTAATTTATTTAAAAATTTAATAATTTAAATTTTCAATGTAATATATTTTTAATATAAACTTTTAAAATTAATATTTTATTAAAAACCTAAAAATTTATATTATTTTACAGTTTTTTATTCCATTTAAATTTAAAATTAACTTAATAAATAATAATTTTAATTTAATTTCTCATTTTTAATTTTTAATTTTTTTAAATAGCCTTTTTAAAATTAATATTTTATTAAAAAACGAAAAATTTATATGGTTTTACACATTTTTATTCCATATACTTTGGATGCTTTGATGCTAATATATGTTAAATTTAGCAATATATTTTGAAATTATAAAATGATTTTCCATAAAGTTTCCATAAATGAACAGAATTCAATTAAAAAAAAAAAAAACACATCTGTTACACTCTCACCCTCGTGTCTTTAACCGTTGACACGAATGTTTTTAATCAAGATATTCAGAATATTCTTCGAGACATAAATGTTCAGCACCAACTCCGATGTGCTGATTTGTAAATTTGTTATCAATCGTTTTCATTATGAAAATATTAATAATGTAAGAATGTCATAACAGAATCTGTTCTTTTAATTTGGAAATTAAAAGAATCAATTTTATTAATTTGGAAATTAAAAGATCGCTTATTGAATCTAATTAAATTATAATATAGCATCTTATTGAATCTAATTTATACGACGGCAACAGAATTAGTGTTATTAATTTGGAAATTAAAAGAAAGCTTATGGAATCTAATTAAATTATAATATGGCCGCAGAGGAGCCGCGGGCTGATTCGGGATCAGTGTTTAAAAACAGAGCAAAGTTTCCACTTCTCGAGAGATGGTTTAAAAACAGAGCAGAGTTTCCACTTCTGAGCGAGAGAGTGGGCTGATTCCGGTGTCGTGCCAGTCACACATGCCATTTGTGAGAGAGAGTGGGCTCGTGGGTTTAGAAGAGAAAGCCACGGCGTACATTTCTGGGAGAGAGTTCACAATGTGAAGAAATGACATCTGTTTGGACAGTTTTCCTGTGGAGAGAGTTCACAATGTGAAGAGATGGCATTAGTTTGAGCAGTTTTCCACATATCCATGTGCAGGTGCTTGTCGAAGCAACAGTGTGCAGAGTGAGTTGCTGTCTGAAGCTGATTTCGATAACACTTTGTCAAATGGCAATTTAGTGAGGTTGAGGTTAGGTCGGTGTCCGGTCTGCAGAAAGCCCTGTGCAAAAAATTCTATCAGCGACGGTCTGAAAGAGGAATGGGGAGGAAAAAACATAACAGCAAGCCCATGGATGTGGAGGAAATTGGCCCCCTGCTGACGTTACGTCGGTGTCCGGTCTGTGGAACGGTCTGCAGAGAGCTCCGTGCAGAAAGTTTATCAGCGACGGTCTGAAAGAAGAATGCCGAGGAAAAAACATAACAGCAAGCCCATGGAGGTGGAGGAATTTTGTGCTTTGTGTGTTTTGGGAATTTGATTTGGAATGAAGGTTGATTTCAAGGTTTCTCATCATCGAAGGCCAGGTGAACAGAGGATAATCTACCATCTTCATACCACGTTAATTCAATTGGTTGTGTCAATGTCATGATCAAGAGCGTAATATGTTTGGGCTTTGGGTGAAAAAGCTATGACAGTTTGGTTTATGGTTGTAAGGGAAGAAAATTTTGCAGCCTTATCAGCTATTAGATTGCCTAGCAACGCTAAGAGGAGAGAATGATGAGAGTCATAATATGCATTTAGATATATATGTTAAAATTCTGATGATCGATGATATCAACCAATGCAGAATCATTTACATTATTGGCAGGTCACCTTGGAGCAAGCAAGGAGAGTCATAATTGCTCCCTGACTTGTCCATTGTTTATTCTCATTGTGTGAAACACTATCTTACTTAGCTTAGGTTTCTAATCTCAAGCTCTGATGGAGATGAGGTGAGAGCGGCTGGGTTGGATCGAGAGCAGAGCAGGTGGGCGGACTGAAGCAAAAGAGGTCGTTGGTCACTGGACTGGAGAGGATGAACCAGTGGACTGAAGCACTCGAGAAGCAGAGGTGGGTGTTTTTTCACTGAGCTGCTTATATACATATTTTATCCCTTTTATTTCTGATAGAAAAAATCCATAGGAAAGTAGGCATGACAATTTGAGGAATCCATAAATTGGTAGAGTTTATTCAGCTCAGTCATAGGAGGAAACAAACATCACCAATCCCCAACTATTCTCATGAAATTCTTCTTATATGCTTTCTTTTAGATATTACATTACCTACTATCCCCAACTCATACTATTATGGTTTGAAGTTGTAAGTTGTGCTGAATATTAAGAACCACACCAAAACCACACCAAGTACCAAATGGGAGGAATATAATATAAACTAGTTTGTAGTGACCTCTGATTATTTCGTCCTTAGCTCTTAATTAACTCTTAATTTGTTTGTCAATTTAATTCATTTCGCAGGAAATTTAAGGTGATAAAAAAATTGGTCTCATGTTCAATAAACAGACTCTACTCACTTTCTCTTTCTCTCTCTCTGGCAGTCTCGTGTAAAGTTTTGTGGTGGAGCGCTCCATCAATGTGTTGTGTGCTGCATAGTGTTGAATGCTTGTCATGTGTGGTGCGTTGTTGTTGTATGCTTGTAATGTGTTGTTGTTGTATGCTTGTAATGTGTGCTGCGTCGTTGTATGTGTGCATATGTTTATGTATGCTTGTCATGTGTGTTGCGTTGTTGTTGTATGGTTGTAATGTGTGTTGTGTCGTTGTATGTGTGCATATGTTTTTGTTATGTCTGTGGATCACTGAGATTGAGAGAGAGAGAGCGAGAGAGCGCATTGCTACAGAGAGGCAGAGGAGAATATGGAGTGGTGGTTGATGGCCAATTTTATCAACAAACAATGCTTTCACAGTGAGTTGGTATTTTTCTCTGTCCTGTTGGTAATTCTCTGTCCTGTCGTCAGTTATTTTTAAATTCATTACCCTTTTTTTTTTGATGAGTTGGATTTTCATATACAGGAGCCAACAAAATTTCCAGCTCTTTTGCAGCCACGAATGAGGAGTTTCCTTCCCCACCAATGAGGAGTTTCTAGCGCTTTTGCAGCGACCAGTTTCCAGAATTTCCGTAGCTAAACATTCCTAGGCAATAAGGTTAGTATTCTCTGTTGATGGCCCTGTTACTCTAATAAAAGTGTAATGCTCTGTACCCATTCAACTATTTATTTCAGATTCAACTATTTAAGGCTACTAGGTAATTTATAACATGATTTGTATGCACCCTACTACCATCCTTACCCTTGCAACGAAGATTAGTTATGGATTCATTGAAATGATGATGATACTGCCAAATGGATTTTCTGGTTTTTTTTTTCCATACTCCCTCATTCTTAAGACAAGATATTCACATGGAAATCTAGCTTCCTTCTTGAACTCTAGCAACATTGCACATCCAATCTGCTACAGAGTTAGTTGTATGATTGAGGTGGCTTACTTTGGATTCCTCGAAATTCAATAGAGAGAGCTTTCTTGTTGGACTGTGCCTTCCATTTACCATGCCTCGCTTATTGCCTTGCCACTTATCAAAATTCTCGGGAGCTAGGAATGCCCTTTTATTTACAGCCCCCATATGGCTAAAGATAATGCCACTTCTTGGCCTTTGAGAAGAGTAACACCTTCTGCTTTTTAGCCAATGCCACTTCTAGGCCTTTGAGAATAGCAACACCTTCTGCTTTATTATTGGTTTCTTCTTATAGATGTAAGAAGTAGAAAAACCCCAGAACCAATATGCTATGATGGTCCCAAATGACTCCACTTGCTTTACATGTTACGATGGTATTGTATGACTCCACTTGCTTTGCATTCACTTGGTTACCTTTCATTGCTCCTTCAATCTTCAACCTAAACCACCCCACCTCCTACTTGATCCATGGATGAGGGTTTTTGACCTGCCTTTGCCTAGCAATTGGGTTGTTAGGATTGAACTCAAGCTTCAAAGAATTTAATATTTCAACCACCTTGATGGAGGGGAGAGATTTGAGGCCCTCTAGCCCATGTTCACTGATTTCCTAATAATTTTGAGAGCTTTTAACCAAAGTTGCTCTAGACTCTAGGCTTTTTCTTTAAGGTTACTCAAGTTTCTTGCTTTCCAAAGGGACTTCATTATAAAACACTAACTCCCAAAATTTTGAAAGAGAAGGGGTTTTCCATGTGCCATTCCCTAGGAAGAGAAAAGGGAACTCCTTTCCTTGCAATTTTTTCTTTGATAAAGTATCCTCTCAAAGTTTTCATACTTTCTAAGCTATTTCTCAATTTAAGAGAATGTGGTCATATAGTTGGACTTCTTATCAGTCATCAACGACACGTATATAATATGTTGATTGAAATTGATGGTTGGGAGCTTTTCGACTTGTTTTCGGATCTAGACTGATTACCTTTAGTTGATTGTTGTTAAACAATCCTTAATGCAAATTCTCCCAATACTATTAGGGTGGGGCAAAATTATAAGGCTTGCCTCATTCACTGCCTTACTCTACAATAGGAGATTCAATATCAATTTATATTTCCCCTCATAAAGTCGTAGGGATCATATTTTTTGAATCATCAGATCGATTTACATTTTCCTTATAAATTCTGCAATATACTATTCCTTTACTTATAAGAGAATTTGAGATTCCCCTAACTATGAGAGTGTAAATTTCTCTCATAAAGGCTCCCAGTGTTCGTGATACCTTCAAGGCTCCGAGTGTTCATGATCCCTTCCATGGGAGAATAACTACTGGGAAGGTCACTGTCCTAATCCTATTCCTTTACTTAGAACAAAAATTGAGATTCCCCTAGCTCCGAGAGAATGTAAATTCCTCTCATACAGGCTCAAGTGTTCGTGATCCCCTCCATGGGAGAATAACTCAAGGCTATCCAAGGGTTGCTTGTAAGGTAATGGGATTGAACTGTTATTCATTTAAATGTCATTTTTTCTTGTTTTTCCCTAAAATAAGAAAATACATTTAATCATTTCCCTATCCCCTAATTTATCCTAGAATAAATAATAAAATACGTTAACAAGGCCACAAGTCTTCATCTAGGTTGGGAGCTTTTCTCCTTGGGATCTTCTATGAACTTGAATGACGTGCTGGCTGCCTCCTTGACATAACTGCCTTCTTGGAATCATGGATCTCATATGGATTAGTGCAAAGAGAGGTCAAGAGTTGTTAAAACAACATTATCAAAGTATGGCGCTTCCCCAATAAGGCAACCTGATAACAAACTTTTAAAACATAACTCAGGCACATGAAATCAGGTGAGGTGCTCTCGTAATGTGTGGTAACAATAGTAGCTACTTTCTGACTGCTCCAACAGAGTTAGTAGATGCTTCTTCTATGTTGTGCGCTGGTCTTTGGAGATTGGGTTGGCTGGTCGCTCCTCAAAATAACACCCTCCATTGATATTGTATTTGACTTTAAAGATGTGCAATGTAACAACTCCACAACCATACTCATAATGGCGTGTCTTCTTTAAGATGGTTTGACCATGACAAGTGTATCTTTGGACAATGTTCCCCATTCTCTAAGAGTGTCACCATCCTTATCCATAAAAAACTTCATGAAAGCGGTAAGTTGGCTTATCTTTAACTGTGTCAAGGGGTTCAAAGTAATGGAGCATCCTAAAAGAAAATGACTTGGCTTCTTCTTAAACCACCTTTTACCAAAAACCCTTGAAAATTAACATTAATATGATGGGGTCCACTTGTGCCAACTGTCCTCAACAACTTTGAGTGATTTTGAAATCATCCCTTAAACATCTTCATTTATCCTTTATCATGCTGGGCATTTATATATGTTCAAGCTTCTATATCATCCTTTTTGGAGTGCTCTCAAATTTGGCTTTAGTTCCTCCATCTACCAAGCATTTTAAACCTATTGAAGATACCCTTCTATCATATCTACAGATCTTGTCTGGTGCATGCTGCGATTTGGGAGTTTTTTTATTGCTATTGTGAGTGCATTTTTGGACTGTATATTAGCACCATAGCTGCTAGAGAATGCTCCCATTGTTGGGAATTAGAAAACAATTAGTATAATCTGAGACCTTTCCATTATAATCAGAGATTAGTGAAAGCAAATCTCTCTCAAAGGCTGCACCTCCATGCCAAAAGTATTATTTCCAGAAATAAAAAGAGCTTACTCTTACAAATAATTACAATCTATTGCTTCCTTTAAGCTTGGAATATGTCTCCTCATTAAATTGTTCTGTTACAGACCTCCATATACTCTCAAAGAGCCATTTACTTCCAATGCATCCCTTCTTTGTCAAATCTGGAAATACACTTTTATTGTTGTATGGTAATGAAACATTCTGAAGCAATTCATCTTCCTCCACCACAAGCAATTATAGTATGTTCATGGCTGCAAATTGGAAGTGTTTGCATTAATCTTCTTAAAGGAGTTATCCTTTTCCATGGCTTTACTTAGGCTTAAATTATTGACTGCTGAAATCCCTATATTTTTCCTTATGGCTGAAACCTTCTCAAATATGTACTGGTGTTGACCACGGTTCCACCAAAAGCCCCAAAACAAAGTTTACTGCTATTGGTAATTTTGTCTCAAGTCTACTGAGGAATTCATCTTATTGTTTTTGCAAGTACATCATGAAATAGGGTCAAATATAGGTTCCAAACTTTCTTTTTTCACATGATGCCTCATCAAGTCCAATAATGACTAAACAGGGGACACCCTTTTTGCTTCTAAAAAAGATTGAATATAAGTTTTCGATGTGTGCCACTACCACTTTCTAGAGAACAGGATTCTACATGAGCAAGATGAGATTAGCAATATGAGAAATAGGGGAAGTGGCTAGCTTGCCAAGTGAAAGTAATGCCTTAGTGCTTGGGATATGCTTCATTCTGATCTGATTTAAACAACACATTCATTGATTTTGTTTCCTGAAAACAAGTCCATTCATTATTGATGCAAACAACAACAGAGTGCTCTACTTATCTGGATAATCAACTTATACTTTTTGCCATTAAGACTTAGTCAATTGATCCATTTCTTCGTACTTCACGTATCTTTGTGGGGGTCAAATGAACCCTTGAAACCGTATAGCGTTGATCTGATCTTAGAAACAGAAAACTAAAGCACATTACCAACACATTACCTATGGTTGTGGGTTCTCCTACATCTATTGTTCACGAGAACAACATGCTGTGCATCTCATCAATCGACTTTGCTTAGTTGCTAGAGCTTTCTCACATTGACCTTTTAATGATGGGAGTTCTTTGCCCTTTTAGTTGAGCAAGAAATCCTTCCTTCTTTGAATGAATCTTTTGAAATTTCTCTCAATAGGAATGACCAATCAGATCTGTAATACTACCTCCTAGGGTGAAATAAAACCATCCATAGAGATGAAACACCAAGATCAGAGGAATACACATCTTCATCATTGTACTGCTGGCAGGAATGTCCAAATTGCACATGCAATTTTAGGGGTAAGTAGGCAGGCCTAAAATATTACTGAGGTTATGCATCCAGTGCTTCTGAGTATACTAGGCCTAAAAATAAGGAAGGAATGTGGATTAGGGATGTTTTGTATGAGCTTAGGCTTGTTGAATGGAAGGCTACAAAAATCAGTTTTGATCTAGCAAAGAATCAATTTTTTTTTCCCTCTAAAGCTAGATGTTGACTACATCAAAGATCTTGTGTTTGATGGCATTGTTCAGTTGGAGTTTTATATATGTGAATAAAATGTAGTATATATTTTCACCAAATGTTTTACGAAGACAAAGTTTGTGAAGTTGAGATCTATGCTTGGGACGAAGGAAGTTTACATAAAGTGAGGAAATGATGTGATTTTATGCAACCTTCTTCATCTTATTCTTGGTACACATATATGTATTTGCAAGGTGCTCCTAGTCAATATTGTCGAGGGGATATTAGGATAGTCGAGGGGATATTAGGATACGTAATATTGCCTAATGGCAATTTATGTGGTGTAATTTTGGATCTAAGCTTTAATGGCACCTTTTGGGACTTGTTTAAGTAACTATTCCCCCATTAGTGTGCGTATGTTAAGGAGTTAGATATGTTGGTCCAAGATATTTTACTATATTTCTAGGTGGGCCCATTAGTTTTATTGATATTTAGTGGATGCTTCTAGAAGGCTAGAAGGCTAGTTAGGCATAAAATTGAAATAAAGGGCTCATATTTTGGATATATAAAGTGAGTGCACCTGGTGGTTATGACGTTCCAACACAATTTTGGAGTTTGATTCTAAATCTTGGAGCATAGTCTCCACTGTGAATCTCGTGTCAATTTTGTGTGGTAGCTTATAAGGTAAGGGGATTGAACTGTTATTCCCGATAAGGTTATGAATTGAACTTTTGTGTTGAAGCTAAGGTGGACAACATCACAACGATGGAATGCCTTATTAGTTGTTGTGTGAAAGCTTAAGGTAGAGAATCATGGGCCAAGCATGAATGATGATCGCCATTTCAATTACCCTCATAAAGGCTATGACAAAATGCAAATTCCCCTAATAAAAGATTCGATAACTATTTCTTAGCAATTGCAGTTACCCTAATAAAGGATCCCAAATACTATGGACATTGTGTTGAAATGAATACACTATCACTAACCAAATGCATAAAGAACACTACAATCAAATTTTGAAATTAATTTAGTAGCATTCACTATAAAGGGATTGTTGTAGCAGCTACAAGCCTACAACAACCCTAAATTTTTGACATTTCAAAAATTTGGAGTCCCCACTTACTTTTATTTTCAAGAAATGAGCATCCTTGTTTCTCTAAGTCAACAAAGTCAAATAGCTGCAATGGCTCATTTTGTAAAAAGAGCTCAACGCCCCTCACCTCCTTACCATGACGCAACTCTTACTAATAGCCTAGTGCAATTTATTGTCTTAGCATTGCATAGTGCTATTCGGCAACGCATCGCAATGCTAATCCTTAGCATGGTGCATCGCAAAGCAATTCTCTAGCATGGTGCATCCCAAAGCAATTCTTTAGGTCACTACCTTAACTCTCTTAATTAATCAATCATGGAGCTAAGGGCAATATATTTGTTAAGGAGGATCTCCCATCACAAACTGGACTTGAAAATGAAATTCCAAAGAGATCGAGCTACAAGTGAGGCAATACATTTGTTAAGGAGGATCTACCATCACAAACTAGACTTGAAAATGAAATTCCAAAGAGATTGAGCTACAAGTGACTGTCCAAAAAGATGGCCATTCTTTAGGCCCCATCTTGCCCATTACTTTGGAAGGCTAATCCTTTTCCAGTGGTTAAAGCAACCTTCTATACTTTCCACTACCTCTTCAAATATAATTTAAACACAACTTCCTTATCTTTTCTAAGATAACTTTTGGTATGTACACTAGGAGGTGCCAATAATTGGTAGAGCTTCTAGAATTGATTTGACCAATACCATCCTACCTACTCTGGACAACCACCTATTGCACCAAAAATGAATCATTTTACCAACTCGATCAACCAACTAGTGCTAATTAGCTTTCTTATAGTTATTTGGTTGGATATTAAACCCAAGGTATCTTATCCTTCTGGATTTCTTCAATAATAGGGTACAACAACCTCTAGCGAAGCCAAAAGATTATCACACAGAGAAAAACGTAAGCGATTGACTTATGTCTGTTCACCTCCATCCTAGTCTCAAACAATACAGGTTAAAATTATCTATCACTTTGCAAATTTCCCAAGGATTTCTAGAACAAAAATGTAGAAATGTAGAATATCGTCGACAAATAATAAATGTGTTCTTAAAACATGTTTGCTAACCGGTACACCCCTCACTGTCCTCTAGAACAAAAATGTAGAAATGTAGAATATCGTCGACAAATAATAAATGTGTTCTTAAAACATGTCTGCCAACCGGTACACCCCTCACTATCCTTCTAGTCTTTGCATTTAGTAACCATCTGCTCAACGTCTGGGAAAATAGTAGAAATAAGTATGGGGACAAAAGATAAAAAGAGGGTGCATTTTAATGGCTCTTTTAATCCTATGAGATGTTTATTGAAAATGTGACTTGTTGCTTGGGCTGTCCATTCATTTGAAGGTTGTCTTTCTTGGTCCTTTCCTTTATCATCTCATTGCACGTTATTTTGACTTAACATATTCATTGGAATGGTGCATCTATTGCTAGGGCACTCACTCACTCTCATATAACCTTAAAATTCATTTGGACTTGTAACATCCCCAACCACCCTCGGGTGACGTCACTCACACAGACCTTAGAATTTAATATTTCACTCAAAACCCTAGGTGAAATTAAACTAGGAATAGATATACAAATAGACTAGATTCATTTAACATATTACATTAATTTCAAGCATATCACAAATACATACATAATTTAACCATAGCCTTTCCTTCATCATCTCATTGCACATTATTTTGACATAACATATTCATTGCAATGGTGCATCTATTGCTAGGGCACTCATTCACTCTCATATAACCTTAAAATTCATTTGGACTTGTAACATCCCCAACCACCCTTGGGCGACGTCACTCACACAGACCTTAGAATTTACTATTTCACTCAAAACCCTAGGTGAAATTAAACTAGGAATAGATACACAAATAGACTAGATTCATTTAACATATTATATTAATTTCAAGCATATCACAAATACATACATAATTTAACCGTAACATACAGTTGAGCACAATCAACCACAACAGTGCAAAACTACAGACATACACATATATAAAGTGGAATAAACATCAACAAGTTTTCAAATACTTATTTGTGAATTTTGTCGGCTAGCTGCAGAACTCTGACGTTCCTCCTAGCCATAGACTTCGCGGTTCATAAACTCTCAACCATGGGTCACCCCTAAGTTAGGGTCTCGACTACATGGCCACCACAACCATAAACCAGAGCCACTAAGGTTCACACGCTAGGATGCATCCTCTATGGCATGATTAACTGAATAACCATGTCTGAATCTGTTATAGAGTCCAAACCTAGGACTCACCGATTGCTCAACCAATTCCAAAACTCAAGCATAGGGCTCACCAGCTGGTTGCTAAAAGCTGAGTTCTCCAAAACTCCAATCAGTTCCAGAGTTGAAGCCCAAGACCTGTTACCACACAATCTAGCAGGGCCTTAGGAAGGGAAAGCCTAAGGGACCACTACTAGACTAAGTGACAACAATGGGACTATGACCCACTTTCACCTTAGTTAGATTCCTTTGCCTTTATGGACTTTCATCAGTAGGTCATGATTCCACAAAGCCCATTCAAGGAGAGACACAAAAATGGCTCAATGCTTCAAGAAAGCTATATGCTCTCCATGAAAGGCCTAGGAGGAGATCAAGATTTAGGGTTTGAGATTTGAAATGATAACATGTATTCCTGAGATCAAGGCTCCAAGTGATAGGGTAGGACCTCTCAAAGAAGCTCTATGTGATGCTTTGATACTTCCAAGAGGCCCTTTGCTTCCTTTGAGAGACCTAGGAAAGGCTTGCACTAGACCTAGGGTTTTATGGACAATCGTGGGAAGAAATACTTCCAAGGTACTCGCTATGTCAAGGCAAGGGAGGAGAAAGGGCTTCTTATGATTTATTCCAACGAATACTATGCTCATACGACACTCAAGAAAGTCCCTTGGTTTAGGAGAAACAAGCAAGGGTTTCCCTTCTAGGGCACAACTAGGGCTCACGATTTTATGGATGAGAAACTGTGAAAAATTTACCAAGCTTGGAGATCCTCTAGGCAACACCCTAAGGAAGAGTCTTGTCCTCACGGAATCCAAAATTCCACTCTTTAAAGGAATTCGCTTGATGCCCTAGCCTAGCTGTCCTAGAAAAAGGGGCCAACAATTTGAGGAGGAGAAAATATGGAGAAGAGAGGAGTTGATCATCAAGTTTCTTGGACTAGTGCCTAGTCCTTTGGGCTATGGAGTCCTAGATGCTTTTAAATTGGCCAAAATCGTCCTTAAGGAGGCTAAAGATTGATGCCCTAGCAATCAACCTTTAACATTTACCCACTCAAGATTTATGGAGATTTATGGAAGAAAGATAAAACTTCATCCACTAGGAACATTCACCATTTTCCATACAATGATTAACATATGCAATTACGAACCGAATAGCTTTCCAAAAACGATTTTCAATAATTAGGGCACAATAACATTAACCTAGTTGCACCAATTCCATACATTAGACATTATTTCAAGAAAATATTCAACAAGAAGCACTTACAAGATAAAAAAAATGATATATCCATCCACAAATCATGAGATAGATCCAAAGAAGATTGAAAATTTCAGCTCCAATTGTCAAAATGCATCACAAAATCTCCAATAGCTTCCAAAGAAAAAGTGCGAGTTCTTTTACAAGAGAAGAATCTAAGTGATGATGACGATCTCTCACAAATGAGAGTGATTTCTATTTATATGAACCTCACTAAGTCGAATTAGCCTAATTAGCCCCCAAAACATTAAAATAATGGGTAATAAACAAGCCTTGGTCACAAGCCGACCAAGTAGCTTTCACAATTATAAATTAGCCATCCAAATGCTAGCCAAATTGATAATGTCATGTTGATGTAGGGCCATTGGAGGGCCATGTGGAGTCCTCTTTGTGCCAAAATGTGAGAGAGGGCTCTATAAATCTCGAACAAGGTGATGGCCCCTTGGTCTCTATGCAAGTCATCATGTGGGGCCCCAAATTGGGTTTGGGGCACAAGTATTGCTCTCATGGGTCTCCTGATGATAGAAAAGCTCGTGTTGCTTCAACGATGAGGGCTTTGACGATGGTGCTTGCCCTCCCATGTCTCAAGGGTGAGACAAACCTCCTCTGGGCCTTGGATCAGTTGCCATAATATGCTAAGTTGGCCGAGGCACACTAGTTCAATTGCATCATCTCATGAAAAATGTCGTGCAATGCACAAACTGCTGAGGGTGCCATTAAGGTTCCCATGGCATGAAATGATGCTCTAACACATGGTGGAGTTCCATGGTTCTCAACGCATCCCCTGGGGTGTCAATATGATCCTTTGGTGAGCTTGGTCCGCAATTAAGTTGCCCAACCCATGATGAAACCACCTGTCAATTACATAATCCAATGCACTTCTTCACTATTAGGCACAATAATTCATTAGTACATCTAAGTGAACCAAGCTTGTTAATTAAGGGCACATTGAGATTTCATAGTGGGCTTCCCTTCCAAATTTGGGGCTTTGGTGTTCCCAGTCCCTAAGGGGCAAGACATGTCCCTAATAAAGTAATCCTTCAATTGGGAGGTGTCATGTGAATGATGATGAATGGATGGGGGCACAGGGGTCTGAAGGCCAAATGCCATGGGTTCAAAGATGGTAATGATGAAGGATGTCCACATATTTGGGTGTATAGATGTAGGAAGGAGCAATTGTGGATACATCAATTACCTCGACCCTTGTTTTTTCCCATCCTTCTTCATTAGTCTTTTGTCTTGGTTTTTTGTATTACTACTCATGGCTCCAGGAGATGAGAGTATGTTGTATATGATGTAAGTTGTTATTATGCTCTCTTAAGTGTGAAAATTCTGCTGCAGTAACATGGTTTAATTCTCCTACTTGATTTAAATTACACAAGTTATCTTCAGAAATTAGATTCAGAAAATACTGAAGTAAACACAACTACAGTCTACACATGCAGATCATTTACTGAATACTACGCTCATTCAATCAAAGTGACATATGGATTTTAGGACATAAGTCCTCGGAAAAACCCAAAAGCGGGAAAATCGGTGCAACAAATATAAGGGTTTATTTTATTAAGTAGATTCTGAGTACAGTAAATCTGGGTTTCAAATCTGGAAAACCCGACAAAGAATAAAAGAAATTTGTAGCTAACTTATTGTTCCTAAATATCTGACTGATCCACACCCTCAAACAGGATTTACAAGATTCATCACGGATTTGGCCCTAGAAACCCCATTGTTGCCCCTGAAGCCTCAGCGTCAGCCCTACTAGGCTCTTTGTGCCACTGCGTTGCCCAGAGAGGGACTACGTAACCCCAAAGAGGGTGACACAGGCCTTACGCTGGCCCTGGAGACCCTCTGCGTAATTCTGAAACCCTCTGGAGTTGCAGCGCTGCCCTTTCCTTGGCCTGTGTAGCACCTGCGTAGCAGCTGTGTAGCTGCTGCAGCTGCTCTCTGCTCCTCAACGCTGTCCTTTTTGGCGGCTCCTCTGCCTCTTAATAACTCTTGGCTCCGGGATCAGATCATCCCCTCAGCCAATACTACCCCTCATTGCAGAAAACTCCTCCGAAAATTCTTAGCAAACCCTGCCTTAGAATTCCAGATCAGTCTCTTAGTTCTGCGATTGTATGTGTATCTCCAACTGACCCTCAAGCCTTTCTCTTATACTTTTTC
The DNA here is from genome assembly GCA_034641835.2 of Pinus albicaulis. Lineage (NCBI taxonomy): Eukaryota > Viridiplantae > Streptophyta > Pinopsida > Pinales > Pinaceae > Pinus > Pinus albicaulis. The sequence continues at coordinate 356,416,192 of CM076575.1, forward strand.
ATTGAACTCATCAACGGTCGAGATTAAAACATTCATCAACGACTGAGATTAAAATACTGCTTGATCCGTGCCTTTTAGAACATTTCATCACATGTGTTAATTAATTCACTTTAATTATTTATTTTCCTAAGTTTAGACTTAAGAAACCCATTAAAATAATTACTTATTTGAATAATTTGAACACCAACTGAAATTTCTCAAAACACTTTTTGGGTTTTGGAGTTCAAGTGTGTCTTAGCCCCTCCACAAAATTTCAGGGCTAGAGCACACCCGATGCTACACCAACTATACAAAATCTCAACACTCCCTTTTAGCACAGAGTGTGCTCTAGCAATGCGTCCACACCATGCACTACAAGATCTTGAAGTTGGATTTTGTGCTGTTGATGCTTGGTCTGCTGCCCTCCATCCACTGCACTGCTGCTTTCTATACTATTGCCCATGCCACTGCCACTAACACTGCCACATCTGTACTGCAGCTCCCTCTTAATTTACTGCATCACGCTGCCCATAGCACTACCACTGCTAACTGCTACACTGCAACTCAGTTGCCGAGAAGTAAGCAACTGAAGGACTCCTGCCCAATTGTTTGACAGATAAGTCAAGCTGCATCTATCACTAAAGCTCCCTGTCTGCTGATTTACGCTGCCCCTTGAAGCCACTGTTATGCTGCAACATTGCATTGTATGAGCACAACCTCTCTGTGTTGCTGCCTCTGCATTACACCGCTCCCTCTTCATAGCTGTTCAGCTCTCCCCTCTGCTTTACTGTGACCTTCTGCAACCATCTCCCTACTCATCCCGCTATCGTCTTAAGGCTCCCGTAGCTCAAATGTGATCCAAGAGTACGGTTGACTCAAGGATCATGCCATTTTCTGTAGATGCTCTACAAATCCATGTCAACCCACCTGTTCTCTCGAGGCACATGAGCACTCATGGCTGCATCATCATCAGAACCATCATCCTTTGCTGTTGCAGCCTTGGAATCAGAAAATCCTTTGTCCTTCTTCTTAGGACAAGTGCTGGCGAAGTGTCCAAGTTCCCCACAGTTAAAGCACCGGACCTTTGAAAGGTCCCTCTTCTTCTTCCCTTGCTGTTTTCTTTCCTTTGATGCAAGGGCCGCATCATCTTCCTCCTCTTTCTTCACTCTGATTGTCCCACCAGTGATATTCTGCTTCTTGGTGATCCTCCCGATCTCTTCTTGGCAGAGGATAGCCCTCATGTCTGCCTAGGAAGGTAACGCTGCTCTGCCTAGTATACTCTGAACAAATGTTTCCCATTCCTCGGAGACTGCATTCAGGGCAGTCCTCACTAAGAGCCCTTCGTCTGGAGTTGCACCCATGCCAACTAGTTGGTCTCGGATGGTCTGAAGTCGGAAAAGGAAGGGATCTATTTCCTCACCCTTCTGCATCTGGAAAAGCTTCATCTGATTCTCTAAGAGCATTTTCCGTTTGACGAAGCTTCCTTGATACATTGCTTCTGGAGCAACCCATGTCATTTGTTGTGTTCTTTTCAGCAATATGTGGTACAACGTGATCCTTCACTCCATCCATGATCAAACGCTTAGTCCGTGCTTGATTCTCCTTGAATTTATTTAGAGGATCAGGATCTGCAGGCACAACTAGAACACTCGTTGCATGGTCCTTGATGCCGTACTCATCTAGGACTGATAGGATCCTTGCCCTCCAGATGACAAAGTTGGATACACTGCCCAACCTGTCATGGTCTCTCAACCCATGAGAAGCCATCTAGCTCTGGCAAGAAACAATACTCTTTCTCCCTCTTTCTGTGGCTACAGAAACTCTGGACCTTGATTTCTTGGTGACCAGAAACCCTTTGGTAGCTGCTTCTTCTGAAAACTGATTTCCTACCTGGAAGTCTTCCACCCAAACAATATCAGACAAAACTCTCCGATCACTCTCCTGATCGAATCTCAGATCTGCTGAGCAACTGTCTTCCTCCCGCCTTTGATGACTTAGCTAGGCACAATTTTGCACCGATAGAATCCCCACCACACCAGCACTGCTGAAGATCTGAAGCACTGTTTTCGGATCTTGGCAGGGCTTTCTGCAACAGAAGGAATACTGGATTGCGTCTCTCTGACTGGCCCAATGCAGCCTCAACACTCCTCAGAAGTGGACTGCGTAACCCTAGACTGGGTGACGTAGTCCTTACGCTGGCCTGGGGAGGCTCTACGTACCCTGATGGTCTTCTGAGTCTGCAGCGCTATCCCTTTCTAGATCTGCGTTCTCCTGCTGTCAAGCTGCTCCTTTCGGATCTTTGCTGCTTCTGCTGCTATCCTGCAGAAAAAATATTCTTCAGCTGATTGCTGGAGATTCAGCTTGATCTGCTATCGCTCTGATACCATGTGAAAATTCTACTGTAGTAACATGGTTTATGTCTCCTACTTGATTTAAATTATACAAGTTATCTTCAGAAATTAGATTAAAAAAATACCGAAGTAAACACAACTACAGTCTACACATGCAGATCATTTACTGAATACTACGCTCATTCAATCAAAGTGACACATGGACTTTTGGACATAAGTCCCCAAAAAAACCCAAAAGTGGGAAAACCGGTGCAACTGATATGAGGGTTTATTTTATTAAGTAGATTCTGAGTACAATAAATTTGGGTTCCAGATCTGGAAAACCCGACAGAGAATAAAAGAAATCTGCAGCTAACTTGTTGTTCCAAGACCAAATATCTGACTGATCCACATCCTCAAATGGGATTTACAAGACTCAACCCGGATTTGGTCCTAGAAACCCCAACGCTGCCCCTGAAGCCTCAGCGTCAGCCCTGCTAGGCTCTGTGTGCCATTGCGCTGCTTAGAGAGGGACTGTGTAACCCCAGAGAGGGTGACATAGGCCTTATGCTGGCCTTGGAAACCCTCTGCGTAATTCTGAAACCCTCTGGAGTTGCAGCGCTGCCCTTTCCTCAGCTTGCGTAGCGGCTGCTACTGCTCTTTGCTCCTTAGCGCTGTCCTTGTTGGCTGCTCCTCTCCCTCTTATTGACTCTTGGCTCCGTGATCAGATCATCCCCTCAACCAATACTACCCCTCACTGCAGAAAACTCCTTCGGAAATTCTTAGCCAACCCTGCCTAGAATTCCGTATCAGTCTCTCAATTCTGCGACTATGTGTATCTCCAACTGACCCTCAAGCCTTTCTCTTATACTTTTTCATTGAACTCATCAATGACCGAGATTAAAACATTCATCAACGGCTGAGATTAAAAGACTGCTTGATCCGTGCCTTTTAGAACATTTAAGCACGTGTTAATTAATTCACTTTAATTATTTAATTTTCCTAAGTTTAGACTTAGGAAATCCATTAAAATAATTAATTATTTGAATAACTTGAACACCAACTGAAATTTCTCAAAACACTTTCTGGGTTTTGGAGTTCAAGTGTGACTTAGCCCCTCCACAAAATTTCAGGGCTAGAGCACACCCGATGCTCTACACCAACTATACAAAATCTCAACATTAAGGTGGCACAATTCATCGCCCACTAGGGGTTGGGACATGCATGGGTTCCTTAATGATGTGGTGGCACTCATGGGGCGCTAGGAACCAGGGTGATGGCCCTAATGATAAGGGGTAGAACTCATGTTTGGATTTTCTCTACGTGTTATTTTAATGTCTTGACCATATTTTGCATTTTATAATATTCTTTTCTTTTGTTTCTTGCTTGTGGCCATGATATGCTTTTAATATTCTTTTAGTTGCATTAACCTCCGGGGTAACATTTCTAGGCTCGGTCCAAACATGTGGACAAGGGGAAGGAGGTGTACCAGTGCCTTGTGGACCCAATGGTCATGTGGACCTAGAGAGGGAAAATGATGAAATAGGGCTTGTAATGTGTGGAGGAGAGTGAAAAATCTGGAATAGGAAAACAAGACCATGCTACCAAACTCGAGGTTTCCGAAATAGTGCCCTTTCTAAAGGTAGAGGCCAATATGGGAGATCCCATGGGACTAGGATTGAGGATTAACCTCCCATTTAAGGTGAGGGAACAAAACTATGGTCAAAACCCTTCCTTATTCTAAGTCACCCAATAATCCATGCCGAAGATGCCCAAGGAAAAACAAGCATAGCACCCAATGGCACAATGAAAAACATACCTTTGGGACTGGATTGCCCACCTTCAAACATATGCTCTCGACAAATGGGCAAGGGGACATATGACTAGTTTAGGGAGCGAAGATCAAATGGCACAATGCATTGGCTATATCGGTGGTTGTCAGGGCTTGCTAGTTGTTGGGTTTGTGTTATATTCTTTCCACGACTAGAATTAGGCGCGAAGTGGGGGGTAAGAGGGGGGTGGCAGCCCTCCCTGTCCAGGGGTTTGCAGGGGGCGGGTAGCCCCATGCACGGGGTCGGGGGCAATGCCCTGTGAAATTTTTTGGACCCTATTTTAGGTGGGTGGACCCGCCTATGGTTTTGTGCATGGGTTTGCACATGGTTTTGGGGCATGATGGTTTTTTACTCCTGGTATTTTGTAGATCTAGTCAAGGGAACTACGGTTATGTTCTAATCCAGGGTTAATGGATTGAGATTTTTGAATGCTTCGGCATGTATATATATGTGTTGTAACACTAAAAGGAATATAATGAAAAAATCAAGCTGGTAGTCCCGATTTGGGATTCAGTGGAAAAATATATGTGTATATTTGTTTTATGTTTTATGCTCTCGCTATTGTTTATTTTTTTTTTTTAAGAATTCGTTTGCAGATAATTTTTGTATAGGGTTAAAACCTACATTCGGTATAAGAGCTGTTTCGACTTCAAGGGGACGCCATTGCTGCTGAGGGGTTTTTTGCTCGGGCCTGTGGTAGACCCTATTCAGTGGGAGATCTGTGGGATCGATTCTTGTGGTGAAAGAAGATGGCAAGCAGTGGAAAGATAGAGATCGAGAAATTTAATGGTCAGAGTTTTGAGTTGTGGAATCTTAAGATGGAGAATTTGCTGGTGGATAAAGATCAGTGGATCGTGGTAGATCCGGGTACTAAACCAACGACAATGTCAGATGAAGACTGGGTGAAGTTGGATCGGAAGGAAAAGAGAAAAATACGGTTGTGTATCTTAGATTTGGTATTGTTGAATGTATCTGGGGAAGCTATGACGAAGACTTTGTGCGTCAAGTTAGGGACTTTGTACCAATCTAAGTCTCTGGTGAATAAATTGTTCCTGCGGAAAAAACTGTATAACCGTAGGATGAAGGATGGAGACTCGGTGGCAGAGCATTTGAACGCCTTCAATGCTGTGGTAAGTCAGTTGTCATCTGTTGATATTAAAATCTTAGATGAAGATAAGTGCATTAGTTTGTTGTGTTTTCTACCAAATTCGTGGGACTGTCTGGTTATTGCAATAGGTAGCAATACAACTACCTTGAATTTTGATGAAATTGTCTCAGCCTTGATGTTGGAGGAAATGAGATGGAGAAATATGGAGGGCCAGAATGGAGATGCCTTATCTGTACGAGTAAGGTCCTAGAACAAAAACAAAAATAAGTTTTCGAGTGGGAGATCTAAATCTCCAGGAAAGCCTGTAAAGGTGTGCTGGAAACGCGGAAAGGAAGGGCACTTCAAAAAGGACTGCAGATCTAAAGCTCTTGAGAAAGGAAAGGGATCTGATGATGCTCCTTCTATAGATGCAAAAACCACTTCAAATGAAGGTGGGGATGTGTATTTGGCTTCTTCTTCAAATACACATGTAGATCATGAGGCATGGTTGATTGACTCAGGTGCATCCTTTCACTTCACTCCCTAAAGGGAGTGGTTCTGCGAGTATGAGAAGTATGATGGTGGTGATGTCTTCTTAGGGGATGATAGGAAGGCCAAAATCGTCGGACATGGAAAAGTCAAGCTAAAGTTGCAAGGTGGAAGGATTAGAACACTTCCTAGTGTTTTGCATATTCCTGTATTTGCTAGAAATATGATTTTTGTAAGCAAGATGGATGATGCAGGTGTAAAAACAGTGTTCGAGAAAGATACCTGCAAGATGGTTCAGGGAGCACTAGTTTTAATGCAGGGGGTTCGGATTGGAACTTTGTACAAGCTTCAGGGTAGCATGTTATTGATGGGTGCAACAGTTCTGTGGTTCCTGAAAGTGGAGCGGAAAGCCTAGCGGTCTCTGGAGAAAAGACCATGCTATGACATCAAAGGCTTGGACATATTGGAGAGAAGGGCCTTCAGATACTGCATGGTAATGGTATGGTAGAAGGTATGTTTAATTGCTCTCTGGATTTCGATTTCTGTGAACATTATGTATATGGGAAGCAAAATCGGGTGAGTTTTCCTTCTGGTGCTAAGTGGGCGAACAAGATATTAGAGCTTGTGCACAGTGATGTGTTTGGACTTGTGTCGGTTCCATCACTGGGTAAGTCTGTGTACTATGTTTCATTCATAGATGACTTCTCAAGGACTACATAGATATATTTCTTGAGGAAGAAATCTGAAGTCTTTGACAGATTTAAAGAATTTAAGGCTCTGGTGGAAAACCAGACAGAGAAGAAGATAAAGGTACTGAGGACAGATAATGGTGGAGAGTTCTGTAAGAAGGATTTGAAGAGTTCTGTAAGAAGTGTGGTATAGCACAACAAAAGACTACTCCATACACACTACAACAAAATGGAGTTGCAGAAAGAATGAACAGAACACTGATGGAAAAGGCAAGAAGCATGCTTAGTGGTACCGGGTTAGGACAGGAATTCTGGGCAGAGGTAGTGGAGACTGCATGTTACCTGGTTAACGGATCACCTTCATCAACGTTGGAGGATAAGACTCCACATGAGGTATGGACTGGTAAGAAACCCTCCTCTTTCACATCTAAGGGTATTTGGATGTGATGCATATGTACATGTTCCAAAGGAGAAAAGGACCAAGTTAGATAATAAATCTGAAAGGTGCATCTTTATTGGGTATAAGGATGGTTTAAAAGGTTACAAGCTTTGGAACCCATAAACAAGGAAGGTTGTCTACAATCGAGATGTGGTGTTTAGAGAGGTGAAAAATGTTAAACATGAAGTCCTACCAAAGGAACCTGAGAAGATAGAGTTTGAGCTAAAGGAGGATGAATCAGAATCTACAACAGAACAAGATTTAGAAGAGGAAGAGCCACGAACTCCAGTTGTGAGAAGATCAGTTTGGGAAAGAAGGCAGCCAAAAAGGTATAGTCCATCTGCTTTCTGTTCAAATTTTGCTTTAACTATCACCGATGATGATCTTAGAACAGTCAGGGAGGTAGTGGATTCAGAGGATGGAAAACTCTGGAAAAAGGCCATGGTTGATGAAATGGCATCCTTGCACAAAAATGAGGCATGGGATTTGGTGGAGTTGTCGGTTGGAAGGAAGCCCATCGGGAGCAAATGGGTGTTTAAGAAGAAGATGAATGCAAAAGGAAAGGTGGAGAAATACAAAGCTCAGTTGGTAGCAAAAGGTTATTCCCAGGTGTCGGAAATTGATTTTGATGATATTTTTTCTCCTGTTGCCAAGGTTACTTCTATTAGATTACTTTTATTTGTTGCTGCTGCATTTGATTTTGAGGTAGAACAGATGGATGTGAAGACAAACATTTCTTCACGGGATCTGGAAGAGGAGATCTACATGAAGCAACTTGAAGGCTTTCCGGTGAAGGGTAAGAAATAATTGGTATGCAGGTTAAAAAATTCTCTGTATGGGTTAAAACAATCACCAAGGATATGGTATCAAAAATTTGATACCTATATACGGGGACTTTGCTTCACCGGAAGCAAAGAGGACCATTGTGTGTATTTTAAATTAATTGGTGACAGTGTTATTTATTTGGTCTTGTATGTGGATGATATGTTGTTGGTTGGAAATGACAAAGAAATTATCCAGGATTTGAAGACCCAATTGTTCTCCAAATTTGACATGAAGGATCTTGGTGCTGCAAACTATATTTTGGGCATGGAAAGTAAGAGATATCAGGAAAAGAGGAAGCTTTGGTTAAACCAGAGGAAGTATGTCAAGACAATATTGCAGAGGTTCAATAAGCAGGATAGTAAACCGGTGAAGGTTCCTATTCCTGTAGGTGTAAAGCTATCTGCTGAACAGTGTCCCAAGACATAAGAAGAAGAGGAGGATATGTCCCATGTTCCATATGCAAGTGCAGTGGGTAGCTTGATGTATGCAATGGTATGTATTAGGCTAGACATTGCACATGCAGTGGGAGTATTGAGCAGGTTTATGTCAAAACTAGGGAAAGAGCATTGGATAACACTGAAGCGGGTTTTCAAATATTTGTGTGGCACTAGTGACTATGATTTGTGCTACCAGGGAAGACCAGGATTGGACAGAGTTTGGACATCCGTTGTTTTGTTGATGCAGAATGGGCTAGAAATTTGGACCAAATGAGATCTACGGGTGGGTATGTGTTAAAGAGTGAGCTCACACAATTTGGGGGTAATTTCGGAAGGTTGGAACGAGGCCCAACCCTTTCTGGGTTTTTATGGGTATTTGGAGTAGAGGTCCTGGTTAAATTTGTAGAAATTTTTGGGTAGTATTCAACCCATAAATCCCCTCCCTTTCATCAATGCGTTTTACTAGCTAGCTGGTAATTTGCACCATTTTGTGGGTTTTCCGAGTGGTAGGTTTTGGGGCAGATTCCTTTTTGGGTTTTCTTGAGCAAATTGTGAAGAGGTACCAACTGCAATTTCAAGAGGTTCTGCACACAGGGGTGGTAGATATCACCATTTTATTCCAACAACAAGAGCAATAATTTACAAGGTCTATGCAAAGCTTAGTTGGGCTGATATTCGAGCACTTTGGCAGTGATTTATGAGCTTGGGATTTTGCTTGCTTGTTGTAGCAAGCCCAAGTTCCTCTTTCCCTAACTATATAGTACTTATTCAACTCATAATTTAATATAAAGACCCAATTTTGGTGCCAATATATGTGTATCTGATATTTATATATGTTTGCAACTTTTGGTTGTTGTTCATGAGCATGTTTTTTTTGTTATTCATTGTTAATTTCCTATTAGGAATATTACAGTTCCTTATTTATGTGATGTGGGGGCACTCATGGTGCCCCAGGAACCAAGGTGATGGCCATGACAAGGGGTAGGGCTCATGTTTGGCTTTTGCATTTTATAATATTCTTTTCTATTTTTTCTTTCTTGTGGCCATGATATGCTTTTAACTTTCATCTAGCTTCATCAACCTTCTGGACAACGTTTCCAGGCCTGATCCAAATATGTGGACAAGGGAGGGGGGAGTGCCAGTGCCTCGTGGACCCAATGGTCATGTGGACCTAGAGTAGGAAAATGATGAAATAGGGCTTGTAAGGTGTGGAGGGGAGTGAAAAATGTGGATCAGGAAAATGAGACCACACTACCAAAATCGGGGTTTCCCAAGAAGTGGCCTTCCTAAAACGATAGGTCAGTAGGGGAGATCCCACGGGACTAGGATTGAGGATTAACCCCTTATTTAAGGTGACATAACAAAACCATGGTCAAAGCCCTTCCTTCTTCCTGGCCAATAATCCATACCCAAGATACCCAAGAAAACAAGCATTAGCACTCTACTACACAATGAAAAACATACCTTCTGGGTTGGATTTCCTGCCTTCTAACATATGCTCTTGACAGATAGGCGAGGGGACATATGACTGATGCAGGGAGTGGAGATCAAATGGCACAAAATATTGTCTCCATCAGGGGTTGCTGGTTGCCGACTTAAGAGATAACTAGAAGAAAAATTCCCCTATGGGGTCACCCACTTTTGGTGGGTAATAGGATTCATGATTTCCATTGCACCAAAACTTGCAGGTGTTAGTAAACTGTCACATCGCTAGAGTTGACGGATTCTCAAGAGGTTGTTAGGCTCATGTTGGGAAACATGTGGGGAGTGCTGACTTTTATTCATTCAACAATTTCCTCATCTGACGTGGCTTCTCCAATAGCTGCAAGCTCATCTCAAACTTGCTAAATCCTAGTAAGATATGTTGCCACTATTTGATCTAGTAATCTTTGTGTTTCTTGACTTTTCTCTTAACACTATTTTTTGGTTTTGTTTATCACTCGGTATAAACTGATTAGAGTTGTCCACATCTCATTAGAATTCTTCTTTCTTGATATGTGAGGGATCTCATGATCCTTCACTGCATCCATGATAATATGTCTGGATCATCCTTCAAATTATGGGTAGCCAGTGTTGTAGAATCTGTAGGAGACGTGATTTGAGTTTCTCCAAACTGCCATAGATTGTTCTCCATGGGAATAAGTGCTATTCTCTTCTTTCATGGAGTAAAATTGGATGCCCCTTCTAGTTGGTCTTCATACCTCAACTTGCTAGAAGTCATCCTTCTTGATCAAACCCTCAACCACAAAACCCTTCAGCTGAAAAATAAAAATCTGTTGCTGTAAACCCTTTGCTACTGGTTTCTCTCTTCACAAAGCTTAAGGCAGCTTTGATACCATCTGAACTTTTAAATACCAGATCTGATCTATTTCACATAGCGATTATTTTATACCCGATTTTTTTTTTTAAACCAGTAAATTAATTTTCTGAATTGTTCAAAATAAATAAACTGTTATATTTAACTCTTCACAGTAAAATTGTAAGGGAAAATACTTAGAAAAATCAATCACAAACATAACATAAATCTGCCCCAATCAAATCTTCCTTCACATTAATTTTCTGGAAAATTTAGGGCCTCGATTTTTTTTTTTAAACCAGTAAATTAATTTTCTGAATTGTTCAAAATAAATAAACTGGTATATTTAACTCTTCACAGTAAATTTGTAAGGGAAAATACCTAGAAAAATCAATCACAAACATAACATAAATCTGCCCCAATCAAATCTTCCTTCACATTAATTTTCTGGAAAATTTAGGGCCTTGATCCGCAGAGAAATACACAAAAATTACATCAATAATTAAACATGGAAATGGATTTTTGGATTTTCGGCCTAAGGAAAATGTAGCCTCGAGGAATCGGTTTCTTTGGAGAATATCTCAATCCCAACAAAATCTTGGCCTCCCCTTGCAAATTTTGGCCCTCCTAGCCTTATGGTTGCACCTTGGAAATCTTCGCCCATTAGCTGAAACTCAGCCTCCAAGGCTCAACCCTCTAGCAAACTTGGCCTTCACACGAACTAGCTGAAAAAAGTTGGCCTTTACCTATAGTCTCAGCTTGAACATGAATCTTAGACTCTCTCCTCCAAATCTTGGATTTTCTCTTTCCTCAATCTTGGCCTCTACAAATTTTCCTTTTGAAAACCCCTTGTTGCACACTTTCTTCTTCTCACTCCTTCAAAAGATTGTTTCCTCATTTGCAATGTTTGTCTTCATTCTCTCCCATAGGTTCCCTTCATGATTTCTTATTGATCCAAATCCCTAATCGCCAAAGTGATAGAGGGATAGGATTAAATCCTAATCCACTTATATCAACAATGGAGTCTTGATCTAATTCACTTAAATAATTAAATAATTTATTCTTATAAACTTTAGCCCAATAGCGAACATTAATCATTAAATTAATTAATGTGCTTTTCCTAAGGTAACACTTAGGAAAGAAATCATAATGCTTGCTCCTCCCGAACCTAAAGAGGATTTTCTCTTGCTTGCTAGACTCTTGGCTTATGCAAAATACCTTCTGACACTACAAACATCAACACCATTCCCTTTGTGACTAATTCAAGGCAGACACCAAGGGCTTCCTTATCAAAAGGATCAAAGGCATTAGGCACTCATACTTAGGATGAGGTCTATTTCTTTTCTATCCTTGATTTCCCATAGGTTGATGATCCTTAATGTTTTGAGGTCTAAGAGGGAAATTGTGTTGTTTATCCCTTTCCATTTTCAAGATATTTACCTTATTCAAGAGATTGGCTCAGGTTTACATGATATTGGTTGTCTCTTGGTCAAACATTTGACCTAGAGTGAATGTAGGATCTTGGGTAGGATCAACATTGTTCATAACCCTAGGCTTAGTCTTAGCCTTAGCATAAGGTACGCTAGGAGGGTCTACTTTGGAGGCTAACATGTTCTCGTCGATTTTGCTAGCCTACTCTTGGGCTTCCTCCAATGTATCTAGAAACTTATGTCTTAGCACAAAAACAAATTTCCCATCAGAAGTGTTGGTATATTGCTTCATCAAAGTTCTTTAAGTGCTTGTTCCTCCAAAGAATCTTGAGGTGGTTCTCTCTCTCCCATGGGAACATGGGAGAACTCTTCGTCAAGAAGCTCATGATCTTCAATGTCATCTTGATCAATGTGAGGAGGATAGAAAAGGGCTTCTTGTCATAAAGTTGTCAAGTCCCGATAGGTATCTTCATACCTGTGAAATCTAGGACCCCAACAATTGAGAAATTCTTTAATGAAAACTGCAATAAAAGGTATACTCTTTTGGTTTGCAAGAATATACAAGCCAATTCCTTTGTGCCTTTAGAGAGTAAACCAGAAGACTTATCATCACATCTTCATGTAACATAGAGGCTTTAATGAAAACTGCAATAGAAGGTATACTCTTTTGGTTTGCAAGAATATACAAGCCAATTCCTTTGTGCCTTTAGAGAGTAAACAAAAATACTTATCATCACATCTTCATGTAACACACAAAGTTCTAGAACATACTTCAAAATGTTTAGCATGTGAGAGATGGCCAATGATTGGTTGTCATCAAAGTTTGCACAATCTTCCCTTCCAATCAATTTGGGCGACACTCATTCAAGATAGACACCAAGGGCTTCCTTCTTGGTTAATCATATCAAAAGGGGCAAAGGCATTAAGCACTCTTACTTATGAGGAGGTCTATTTCTTTTCTATCCTTGATTTCCCCTAGGTTGATGATCCTCAATGTTTTGAGGTCTTAAGAGGGAAATTTTGTTGTTTATCCCTTTCCCTTTTCAAGATATTTACCTTATTCAAGAGATTGGCTTAGGTTTACATGATATTGGTTGTCTCTTGGTCAAACATTTGAGCTAGAGTGAATGTAGGATCTTGGGTAGGATCAACATTGTTCATAACCCTAGGCTTAGTCTTAGCCTTAGGATGAGGTACGCTAGGAGGGTCTACTTTGGAGGCTAACATGTTCTCGTCGATTTTACTTGCCTACTCTTGAGCTTCCTCCAATGTATCTAGAAACTTATCTCTCAACATGAAAACAAGTTTCCCATCAGAAGTGTTGGTATATTGCTTCATCAAAGTTCTCTTCAAGTGCTTCTTCCTCCAAAGAATCTTGAGGTGGTTCTCTCTCTCCCATGGGAACATGGGAGAATTCTTCATCAAGAAGCTCATGATCTTCAATGTCATCTCTATCAATGTGAGGAGGATAGAAAAGGGCTTCTTGTCATAAATTTGTCAAGTCCCGATAGGTATGTTAATACCTTTGAAATCTAGGACCCCAACAATTGAGAAATTCTTTAATGAAAAGTGCAATAGAAGATATACTCTTTTGGTTTGCAAGAATATACAAGCCAATTCCTTTGTGCCTTTAGAGAGTAAACAAAAAGACTTATCATCACATCTTCATGTAACACATAGGCTTTAATGAAAACTACAATAGAAGGTATACTCTTTTGGTTTGCAAGAATATACAAGGCAATTCCTTTGTGCCTTTAGAGAGTAAACAAAATACTTATCATCACATCTTCATGTAACACATAGAGTTCTAGAACATACTTCAAAATGTTTAGCATGTGAGAGATGGCCAATGATTGGTTGTCATCAAAGTTTGCACAATCTTCCCTTCCAATCAATTTGGGCGACACTGACTAGGGTACATAGGGATATTCTTGACATCAACAACCTTATATATTTCATGAAATTTTAATGGGGCCATCATTTATCACATCTAGTTTCCCAAAATGAAAGTTCAAATTTGATGACAAATGCAATTTTTTACCTTATAAGTTATTACAATGGAATTGTCAAGGTGAGTCATCAATGCCTTCACAATGATGCTCGTCTCACTTCACAAGCACAAAGTTTTCAAAAATGAAAGTTCAAATTTGATGACAAATGCAATTTTTTACCTTATAAGTTATTACAATGGAATTGTCAAGGTGAGTCATCAATGGATTCACAATGATGCTCGTCTCACTTCACAAGCACAAAGTCTTCAAAATTTGTAAAGGACAAGGTCCCCTCGTTCTTTTAATTTAGTCACCAATATGAGCAAAGATATTCAAGAGTGAACCTTCCTCCAATGTTGTAGCTTCTTCTACAAATGTCTTCTGGGAAATATGAGCAAAGATATTCAAGAGTGAACCTTCCTCCAATGTTGTAGCTTCTTCTACAAATGTCTTCTAGGAAATGGACTTTATCCCCGTCAATAATGCTAAAATGTTATCACATGAATTCACACTTCTTGAGATAAATTCCAAAAGCTCAAGTGCATGTTGAGTGAAACTAAGAGGGAGGCCACTGTGACCTCACCAACCCTCTTCTTCACTTCTGGCCTCCTCTCCTCTAGCTTAAGGAAGGATTCCCTAGGTTAATATTATGGGATTTAATGCAATGAGTTTCAAGGAGATATGAAAAGTAAATCTAGCAAAATGGTTTTGGAAAAACTTTAGGGTATGAAAGTTGATGGGAGCATCAAAGACTAGTGCCATTCAATCAGACATATGGGTCATCAAAGTTTGCACAATCTTCCCTTCCAATCAATTTGGGCGACACTGACTAGGGTGCATAGGGATAGGGTACATAGGGATATTCTTGACATCAACAACCTTATATATTTCATGAAATGGGGCCATCCTTTATCACATCTAGTTTCCCAAAATGAAAGTTCAAATTTGATGACAAATGCATTTTTTTACCTTATAAGTTATTACATTGGAATTGTCAAGGTGAGTTATCAATGCCTTCACAATGATGCTTGTCTCACTTCACAAGCACAAAGTCTTCAAAATTTGTAAAGAACAAGGTCCTTGGTTCTTTTAATTTAGTCACCAATATGAGCAAAGATATTCAAGAGTGAACCTTCCTCCAATGTTGTAGCTTCTTCTAGAAATGTCTTCTAGGAAATGGACTTTATCCCCGTCAATAATGCTAAAATGTTATCACATGAATTCACACTTCTTGAGATAAATTCCAAAAGCTCAAGTGCATGTTGAGTGAAACTAAGAGGGAGGCCACTGTGACCTCACCAACCCTCTTCTTCACATCTAGCCTCCTCTCCTCTAGCTTAAGGAGGGATTCCCTCAGTTAATATTATGGGATTTAATGCAATGAGTTTCAAGGAGATATGAAAAGTAAATCTAGCAAAATGGTTTCTGAAAAACTTTAGGGTATGAAAGTTGATGGGAGCATCAATCAGAGACTAGTGCCATTCAATCAGACATATGGGTCAGCTAGGTCTCCCTTGAGAATTTGTGAATGGATCTAGGGTGATGACTAGGGTTGTCCACGACTAATCCTAGTATAGTTTACAAGCTTCAAGATAAACTCAAGTGAATATTTCTCCACTAGAATTCTACCATTCTACTAGGGGGCTTAAAAGAAAGGATCTATCAACAAACAAGAATTAGAGAATGTACCCTCTCCTCTACACAAGCACATTTTCATTGATACTCATTTAAGGAATAAATCCAACAAGACTTAGAGAGACCACTTACTAAAGAAATCCTGTAGCATCCGTAAACCCTAGCCATGAACATTTCTCCACTAGAATTCTACCAACGGACTTAAATGAAAGGATCTATCAACAAACAAGAGTTAGAGAATGTACCCTCTCCTCTACACAAGCACATTTTCATTGATACTCATTTAAGATATAAATCCAACAAGACTTAGAGAGACCACTTATTAAAGGAATCCTGTAGCATTCATAAACCCTAGCGATGAACATCAAGAAGTTGCAAAATTCATCTACAAATTATCCCCTCAATGAGGTGCATTGGTCTTCCACCAATTTCCATTAATAGTGCCATATTCAAGAGAAGAAAACTTCAACAAAATATCAGAAATTTGAACTTTCTAAGGAATTTCACCTCAATCCATCCATGATCCTCAAACGAGGAAGTGTATCTTTATTTAAAAAGAGATGCTCAACTTCCTTTACATTAAAATATTAATTTCTTAAATGAAAGCCATTAATCTAGATTTTAGCCTTTTGAGAGGGGGTAATCACCCTTTTTTATAATTAATTAAATCTAAAACACACAAAAATCGGATGTCGATGTCACATGTATAATGAAATCAACACAAATTAATTAAATCTAAAATACAGAAAAATGGGATGTTCATGTCACATTTATAATGAAATCAACCCAAAGGAGGGTGTCTCCACCAATGATGGAGACACCCTCCAAGTCATCTTCCATGGTGAATTCTCTATTCCTCTAAAGCAAGTTGTCCCCACAAAGATGAGCAGAAAGCCTCCAAACGAGGGCACTACCTTCAAATCCACATCAATATTTTCCCCTATAGGGGTTAGCCATAGGCCATATTCAGTGTTTCAAGTTGCCTACATTTAAATCTGTATCTGTAGGTCGGCCCATCAAGTATCTAAAAGGAGTTTTAGCCACACACACACACACACACACACACACACACATATTCAAGCATTCTTTATGTGAACAATTTGCTTTCCTCTCAAGATAAGGATGTGTCCTCAAAGAAACAAAAAAGAAAAAGAAAGTGCTGCTCCTATTTTGACCATAGCTCCTCCTCTCTCTCTCTCTCTATATATATATCTATATCTATATAAGGAAGGTCATCGCACATACACACACATATATAAAGGAAGGTCATCATAGGACTTGGACTACTACTAATACACACCCAGTTCTTAAGATAGACCTGAAATACATCTCCTCTGATATTAATCTGTTGTCATATATTTCTCAGTTGTTGCTATACTAAATGATAGGGCTTATTCACTGGTTAAAACCTTCTAAAAGACACCCCAATGGATGCTGTTTCGAAGTTTCTATGGCATCATTTTTTTCCTTGGACAAATCATGCTATACAACTTGGAGTAGGAGAATTTGTTTGCAGACCCTCTCCCCTCCCCCCCCATCCCCCCCTTCCATTACCTGTGTAAATTTTTGGCTTTTAGGTCAGCCCCCCTGAATATCTCTTAAGTAAATAGAATCGAATATGGTATGTGAATTGATTGTGTACAACAAACCTTGCTACAGTGCTAGCCTATTGATTATTGAGCAACACTCTTAAATCCCTTAAATAAAGGGAAAATTAATAACACCAGTTATTAAATTTTTGCTTTTTAAAGCACTGTAGACCTATTCTTTCTGGTGGCTTAAAGACTCAGAATAATACCTCTGAAATACTTGATAAGCTAGCTGAAAATCGAGCTATCTTACCTCAAATCGAACTTGAATTTGAAGGATGGACACTCTTGTTCTTTCTACTTGCAGAGCTAGATCTTGCATAAATGGAATGCCCTACATCTTTATAATAGCCTATTGTGGCACATGTTCCAGATGCACCAAAGTGATTGGTGCTTTGCATGTCTTGAAGACTTTTGCTGTAAGGCTAGGCATAATTTCCCTAGGATGGGCATTCAACTTACTTGTGTCAAGATTATCAAACTGGTGATTCCATTTGGGTTCCATGTGCCTTTGAAATAGAGTGCTGATGGTTAGACATAATTGCAATATCCTTGTTTTGCACATTGATAATCAACGATCTTCTCTAAAGAAGTGCTACCAGTGGTGTCTTGCAGAACTCTGTTTACCCAATTTGAAGTCACCAATGGCTGTGAGGATTCATTTGTTTACCTCAACTGTGTTGAAGTAGCTAATGGAATCCTTACCTAGGAAATTGAATTGCAGAGACTTTGGAGGAAGTAATGTCACATTTTCCACTTTCAATATGCAACAATCCACTGTATTAGCCTTCTCATTGCCAACTCTTAAAGCAAGCCTATCAAAAAGGTACGTTTCCTCTGCAATTTTTTCTGCCTATTGGTCCCATCTAGTCCCAAGTATATCATAGGTGTATGCAGATTATCTGCAACCCAATTATGTTTGAGAAGGTCTTCCTGCTGTTCTATACTTCATGCCGGAAGCACTCCACAAGCTTGCAGTCTTATGTTGAACATGCCAAGCCTTGAAATCATAGGCACAGTCGACAGTGTTATTGGTTTGATTGCTGCAAATTACCACTATAAAACCAATTATTGATTCATTGAATCATATGATCAAAACTACATGTCCAAATCCCTATATAACTACGGGATAACAAGACCATCAAAACTCTTGTCTGAAAAATGTTGATTGCTGCAAATTATCACTATAAAGCCAATAATTGATTCATTGAATCATATGATCAAAACTACATGTCCAAATCCCTATATAAATTACGGGATAACAAGGCCATCAAACCTCGTCTGAAAACTTTTTGCTTTTCCAATGATCTAGCATCAAATCCTTTCTTCGAATGTATTTTATCTTTGTGGAGTAAAGTTGGAGCTTCACACTTTCCATGGTTTCTCTCACTTTGTAGAAAAGTTGAATCCTCTCTTCAATCAACTATTGGAGAATATCAGTCTTGCCACCTCAACATTTCTCGATCTTTGTTACCCTCAAATTTTATGGAAGGTTTCCCTTCTGCCTTTTATAATCATTCACAAACTGCAGTTTCTTAAGGAATGTCTCCCATAATTTCTAATCAAGGTTCGTATCTTTTTGTAACTCAACAACATAGGACTCTTTCAACACCCTAATCTTACTAGCAAATGAAATAGATTAGCCCAACTATTGGAGAATATCAGTCTTGCACCCCAAAATTTCTCGATTTTTGTTACCCTCAAATTTTATGAAAGTTTTCCCTTCTGCCTTTTATAATCATTCACAAACTCTAGTTTCTTAAGAAATGTCTCCAATAATTTCTCATTAAGGTTGGTATCTTTTTGTAACTCAACAACATAGGACTCTTTCAACACCCTAATCTTACTATTGAATGAAATAGATTTGCCCGCTATCTCCCACAATTCCATAAAATTCTCGTCATGTCTTCAACATTGTTGGCTACAACATTTTTAACTCCATTCAATAACTCTAGAGTCTAAAGCTACCCTTGCTTTAGAGAATCCTCTTGCATATCTTCTTGTGCTTGCATTTATAGTAGTTGTGCTAAGAAAGTCGAGGGTTACAAGACTCCTTTTAACATAGCATTTTCCACTTTTTTCCCTCCTTCAATACGTTTCAACCTTTGAAATGCATTAGTAACCTTCAATCCTTCGACATCAAAGACAATAGTATTTTTCTCCACTAGCTTTTTTCCTTTTACTTTTTCCATAGAAAGTTATAATCTTTTATTTTTCTGGTCATAACTCCTCTCAAAGGTGGGTAACTTCCTTATATATTTGAATGGGATAGACTTCAATATGATGAGTTGATTTTCAGTTCACTGGAATGGTCACTAGTAGACTGCATGCGTAGTGTTGGAGCTTCAGTTTGTTGAAGTCTTCTTCAGTTAGACTATAGGATGAGGTGACAAAGACAAGTCCAGTTAGGACGAGTTAAGACTGCAGAGACAAGTTCAATTAGGACGAGTTAAGACTTCAAAGATAAGTGAAAAGAGGATGAGTTAAGTCCTCAGTTAACTCGGTTCACAACTAGAGGAAATCAAGGAGCAACTCGAGCTAGTTAATTGAGTGCTTGTCCAAGTGTAATTGAGACTTGCTCTAGTTAACTGGCAAAAGGAACTTGGTTCACAGCTAGAGGAAATCAAGGAGCAACTCGAGCTAGTTCAAGTGTAATTTAGACTTGCTCTAGTTAACTGGCAAAAGGAACTCACTGCACTTGTGTGAACAACCATTTGAACTTGGCCTCCTTGCATGCATCGAAAGTCTATTAAGGCAAGTGAAGGACTAAGGGACAAAGGGACAAAGAGTGATGATTCTTTATTGATGTTATAGCGCATTGGTTGAGGAGCGAAGATCAGGAATTTGAGGAGATAGCTGAGAGTAGTTTCAATAGGAAACAATTGTGCGAGCAAGCCGAGATCAAAAGTCGGGGCCAAGAGTAATATCATAAGGTCGAGAGCAATGACAGGCTTGTTACCCACCACCAGTGGGTGACCCCCATAAGAGATTTTTTCTCCTAGACTGGTTTTCAGCTGGCAACCAACAACCCTTTGCAGCCACCAGATAGGTCTATGTGCCACCATTCTTTGCCACCTGAGCTAGCCATTATGTGCCCCGCCCATCTATTATGATCGTATGTTTGAAGGTGGGCCTTCCAAACCCGAATGTATGGCTTTTTATTATGTAATTGGGTATTTTTTCTTACTTATCAATGTATCATGGATACATCTGGACATGGATTACTAGGGGGAATTCGACGAAAAGAACGGGCTTGGTATGCACTCTTGTCCCCTTGTCCAATTTGGTGGTTTCTATTGTATCCTAGTCCAATGGGATCTTCTTTATTGGCTACTAGCTTTAGTAGTGGCACTTCATGGAAAACCCCGATTTTGGATACATGGTCCCGCTTCCCGATACCACATACATCACTCCCCTCCGCTCATTATAACCCCATCCACATTTGTCCATTGGGTCTGTTATCGCTCAAACTAGCAAGGGTCCTAGGAGGGGATCCTATAGAGCAACTACTAGGTCAAGGGGCAACAATAAAGCGATAGCACACAGTCACCTCAGTTAAGGCTCCCTGCTCTTTACAAAATTTCATTGATGGGAGGAGAACTGGTATCAAAGGAATCACAATGATGAATAGATCAATCATCAGACAAGGAGTGATTCCTAAAGAGTATTCACAAGAGAGGCTCAAATAAATGGCTTACTTGCTTGAGAAGCAAGGTGATGGGCTCTCTAGGAAGGGCTAAGAGGACACTTGAGCCTAGGCTTGGAGGATATCTCTTGATAATAAGCTTGCTAGACCTAAGAACCTTGTGGAGGAATGGCTTCTATGTAATCCTTGTGAAATTTGAGTTATAAAGTTGCGGGACCACAAAGAACCTAGGTGGACCCAAGCTAGGTCAAGGGTATGGACTCTGGAGTTGATCACCCATTGAGGGGCTTGACTTGACTAGGGAGGGGAATAGGATCAGAGGACTAATTTTCTTTGAAATGCAAATGCAATGATCCAAGTAAGGACACTAACCCAAAATCAATCTAGGGAAAGAAATGGTCTTGCTGCTAGGGCTTGCTATATCTTGGGATTCCATTGTCGGATTTTCCTCAAGCTTGGAGGACCTCTAGAGAAAATCCCAACGCAGTAGTGGACCAAAAACTGAAGGGTTTGGATGGCTACAATGCAATTTGTGTGATACCCTAGGTGACCCTCTAGGGTTAGGCCTAGAATTTGGAAGAGTTAAGAAAATAAAGATAAATTTGACCACCAAGAGGATGCGAGGATCAATTCCTTTCTTAGGGGGCTTAATGGAGTCAAGATACACCTAGATCGACGAATTTCGTGAGCTAAGGAGCCTTAATTAACTTTTGCTAGCCTATTCAAGGGTGACAACTAGGTAATTAGAGATTTATACTTCAAATTTGCCAAAGAGATGAAGTTTCGAGGTCTTTCAACATAAAAGGTGCCTCTAGGAACATTCACCCAATCTCTCAAGGAGCAACGCATGCATTAAATCACTTATTCAAGGTCTTAGAAGAATTTTGCATTACATTAACCCTTACAAGAATAATGATAACAATATACATGCATTTGACAAGTAAGATAACAAGAGTAGCATTAAAAGTTCACTTACATGAGAGAGAGAGAGTATATCCATTCATCAACTTTGCATTAGAAAGAAGCTCCAAAGACAATAACGAAAATCCAAACATCATAGTGCATTAAGAAACTCCAAAATGTTCACCCCAACAAAAAGTGCGAAAATCTCTCAGGAGATACTAATCCAATCCAAGTGATGATGAGAGAAATGAATCATCCTCTCATCTATTTATACAAAATCCAGTAGGGGATTCAAATAGCCTAATTTGTCTTATTTAGCCCCAAACAATAAAATAATGCTGAATAATGACATGACTTGGTGACAAGCCCACCAAGATAGCTCAATAATACAACAATAAAGCCTCTAAATAGGGAAAAATAGTATACATAATGAGTCGTTGGGCCATTAAGAAGGCCTAGTGGAGTCGAAAGTGTGCCAAGTTGAGAAAAAAGGCTCCAAACATAGTGGACAAGGGGTTGGCCCCCTTGTTTCCCAAGTAAGTCACATGTGGTGCCCCCAAGTGGGTGTGGGGGCACAAGGACATCCTCATGGGTCTCCAAGTGGATCGATGATGTCTGTAAACCATTTGTAAGGGCTAGGATGATGACATAAGCTCTCCCTTTGTCTCCTGTAGTGAGACACACCCTCATCTGGACCCTGGAACATCTTCCAAGTGTATGGTGCAAGTGTGGATCCGGTTGGGCATGGTGAACCAGGTGTATCATCCTCATCCAAAAGTTGGAACACGAGAAATCAATGAGTGTTGTTGGGGATCCATGAAATACTCTTTGCCATGGTGGAGGCCCATGGCTCTCAACGCTCACCATACAAGTGCTAGTGTGGCCCTCTCGAGAGCTTGGACCTCGTATAGGGAGACTGAATTCTAAATGGAAACCCAAATGCAATATTGCATAAGATCCAATACCCCTTGCCCTCTAATACAACAAATCCTTAGAATAATCAGGTAAAAGGGCTTACAAATCATGGAACCAATGGGGCTCTTCATGGTGGCATGCCCTTCCATGGTGGGCTTTGGCATGTACAATTATCTCCAAGCTCAATAAGGGGGTTAACCAAGGACCCTATTAGGTGGTTTAAGCCTTTAAAGGGGGTGACATGTCCATGGTATCCATCATGTGGTAGTTGGCAAGTGATATAATGATGGTATGGAGTGGGGATTGGGGGAAGGCTCCAAGCCACTTGCCATGGTACAAGGGTAGCTATAATAAGGTTGCCCACACTAGGGTATATGAGTGTATGAAGGAGCAAATCGTGGTACATGAGTTGCCTTGACCTTTGTTTTTCCACCCTTCTTCATATGTCTTTTGCCTTTGATTGATTTTTCTTCATAACTGCTCGGGGCCCTAGGGGATGAGAGCATGATGTGTAGGATATAGTAGTAGATACCCCCTTTGAGGTGGGGCAATACATTTCCCACTAGGGGTTGGGACTATCATGGGTTCCTTGACATAGAGGGGGCTCATCTAGGGCCCATAGAAACTAGTGTGATGGCCATAGATAAGTGGTAGAGCTCATGTTCAACTTTTGCGCACGTCCTAAACTTGTACGTCTCAGCCATATTTTGCATTTTGTGGTACATTTCCTTTTGAGAGTGGCCAAATTATGCTTTTTCTTTTCTTTTTAGCTGCATCAACCTCCAGGGCATCATTTTAGGCCCGGTCGAAGGTGTGGACAAGGGGTGGGGGAGGCTAACCCTATGTGGACCCAATGGACACATGTGGACCCGGATGGGAATAGAGATGAATGGGGCTAAAATGAATGGAGGAGAGTGATGTATATGGTGTTGGGAGGTGGGACCACGCAACCAAAATCGGGATTTCCCATGTAGTGCCAACCCTAAAGCTAATGGCCAATAAAGGAGACCCCACAGGACTAGGATACAAGGCTAACCACCAAATTAGGTAGAGGAGACAAGAGTACAGACCTAGCCCACTCTTTCCTCCAAATCCCCCCACCAATCCATGCCCAAAAGTGTCCATGATAAGTAAGGAAAATTACTCAACTATACCAATGAAAAGCCATATCTTCAGGGTCGAGAGGCCCACCTTCAAACATACGATCATCACAGACGGGCGAGGGACCACATGTTTGACTTAGGTGGTAGAGATAATGGCACATCGAGCTATCTGGTGGCTGCAAAGGGCTGCTGGTTGCCAGCTGAGGATCATCTAGGAGAATTTTTTTTCCAATGCATACTACCCACAGGTGGTGGGTAACATCTGGATCCAATAGGGAAATGAGCTTTCGGAAAGGTGCAAAAAACTCTACTCGAATGGGAGGTCATGAGAACACCACCCATCTCTTGGTACTGTAGACCTGTTACCTGCACAGATCAAAGACCAAGCACACGGGGCAACATGTTTTTGTGGTGTCTTATTATCACCCATGTGTAGTATTAGGCCATAAAATCAACAAGAAAGTAAAATTATTTTCTATGCAATTTTAGTCTAAATGCAGCTAATCTATCATGATAATATCATATGATGTTAGTTATAATGAGAAAAATCAGCATGCAATGCATCCTACCTAACATGCATAGTGCAAGTATTAAGCTTAATCATAGAGGCAATGCAACCAAGACATCACTAGATCAATATAAAAACATTTTTCCCAATGATTGCTTATGTAGCAAATCCAAGGGCAAGGAGGGTCACTAGTGTGAAAATTTCTGAACCTAAGTTACAAAAACCCTACTGCAGTTTTCTGATTTACTTCCCCTTTTTGTTCTGTTAAATTAACAAATTATTTTTCTGAATTATTCAGCAAAAACATCAAAGTAAACACTATTGCAGCCTACACATACATACAGATCATTTACTAAAGCATAATGCACATATGACAAAGGACATAATATTTTTTGGACAATGTCCCCGGAAAAACCCAATGTGTGAAAACCGGTGCAACATCTCTTAGAGGGTTTGTTTATTAAGCAGAATATCTGAATACAATCAAGGGGACCAACAGTGGTTTGCCCAACAGAGTAATCACGGTAAATGTACTTCTATCACTCGGAGACAAAATATATGGCTGATTCAGCTGAGGCTTCACACCTTTTGAATAATGTTGAATAGGAGCCCTTTCTAGCCCACTGGAAATCCCAGCGCTGCCTCTCCCAGCATTGCGTCAACTCTGCATAGCTGTTAGAGCCTGTGCTACGCCTCACTCGGCACTGTGTCAACTATGCGTAGCTGCTAGAGCCTCTGCGCAGCATAGGCTGCTCCTGCGTCACCCCTTTGGGCTCAGTGCTGCCTCTGCGTCACCCTAAAGGGCTTGCGTCAGCCTTTGCGGTACCTCTGCATGAGCCTGGCTGGGTTGCGTCCCTCCTGCTGGGTCTCTGCGCTGCCTGGTACGGATCTGCCTCTCTGCCTATGTATTCTCGGCCTCGGATCTGAATATCCCTCGCCGATCTACCCCTCACCAGCACTGCAAGCTTATTCAAAAATCTTCAGCAAACCGCGCCCCAGAATTTTGACTTAGCTAAAGTGCTACCGCTCTGTGTATCTCCTCCAACTGGCCCCAAGCCTTCCTTTAATACTTTTCTTGTTGAAAAATCAATGGTCGTGATCTAATCTCTAATCAACAGCGAAGATTAGAAAAGACTTGATCCATGTTACTTAAAACATTCTCACCCACATGTTTAAATTAATTCCCTTTAATTATTTAATTTCCCTAAGTTAGACTTAAGGTCTCCATTAAAATAATTAATTTTTGGAATAACTTAGGCTCCGGGTGGAATTTCTCCAAACATTTTTTGGGTCTTGGAGATCTCATATGTTCTAGCCCCTCCACAAAGTTTTAGAGCTAGAGCACATCCAATGCTACCCAAAATATCAACACTCCCTCTTAGTGAGGAATGTGCTCGAGCAACACTTCACTCCAGAAGCGTTACTCTGATCCATGGCATCGGTCCCCTGCGCTACTGATGCTTGGCCTGCTGCCCTTCATCCGCTGCGCTGCTGTTTCCTGTACTGCTGCGTATGATTGCCACAGTCACTGCCTCATCTGTACTGCAACTCCCTCTCAAATGCTGCATCATGCTGCCCATAGCACTGCCACTGCTAACTGCTACACTACAACTCAGTTGGTGAGAAGTAAGCAACTGAGGGACATCACCCAAAATATTGACAGAGAAGTCAGTTTGGCTGCATCTTGATACTGAAGCACCCTATACTGCTGAACTGCGCTAACTCTTTGAAGCTCTGCGCTGTCTGTTGCGTTGCACTGCGTAAGCACTACCCCTTTGCGCTGCTGAAGTCCCATAAGCCTCTGTGCTGCTGCTTCCACGTTGCTGCTGCCTCTGCTCTACGCTGCTCCAGTATTCAGCGTCCTCACTGCCACCATGCCTCCATAATCCTTTGCACCAATTGACTCTAGTCATCCTGCTACTGTCTTTAAGGGCTCCCGTAGCTCGTATGTGATCCAAGAGTTTGGGCACCTCAAGGATCCTGCCCCTCATCTGCAGTTCAAGAGAACTACAGATCAATGTCACCCCACCTCTTCTCTCGAGGTACATCAGCACTCATGGCAACATCGTCATCATTGCCACTATCCCCTTTGGCTGCTGCAGCCTTGGAATCTGAATCTTCCTTGCCCTTCTTTTGAGGACAAGTATTGGCGAAGTGTCCCAATTCGCCACATCTGAAGCACCAGACCTTTGGGAGGTCCTTCTTCTTCCCTTGCTGCTGCCTCTGTCCCTTTGATGTGAGAGCCACATCTTCCTCCTCCTCTTTCTTTATCTTGGCTCCTCCGCTGCTGCTGCCTCTCTTGGTTTCTTCTCGACGAAGGATTGCCCACATGTCCTCCCAGTTTGGAAGTTGTGCTCTGCCCAAGATACTTTCGACAAATGTCTCCCAATCATCGGTGACTGCATTCAGGGCAGTCCTCACCAAGAGATCGTCATCAGGAGTTCCCCCCATTGCAACTAGCTGATCTCGAATAGCCTTCAATCTAAAAAGGAAGGGATCGATCTCCTCTCCCTTATGCATCACAAACAGTCGCATCTCCCAACGAAGGATTGCCCACATGTCCTCCTAGTTTGGAAGTTGTGCTCTGCCCAAGATACTTTGGACAAATGTCTCCCAATCATCAGTGACTACATTAAGGGCAATCCTCACCAAGAGATCGTCATTAAGAGTTTCCCCCATTGCAACCAGCTGATCTCGAATAGCCTTCAATCTAAAGAGGAAGGGACCGATCTCCTCTCCCTTATGCATCACAAACAGTCGCATCTGATTCTCCAGAAGCATCTTCCTCTAGATGGAGCTTCCTTGATACAACATTTCCAGTGCCTGCCACATTTCATTTGCCGTTATCTTCTCGGCAATATGTGGGACCACGTGATCCTTCACCCTATCCATGATCAAGCGCTTAGCCGTGCCTGATTTTCCTCATACTTCTTTAGAGGATTGAACGGGACAGCCACATCCCTCTCGGCATGTTCTCTGATAGGATACTCATTAAGGAATGACAAGATCCTGGCTTTCCTGATGACAAAGTTAGACACACCGTCCAACCTGTCGTGATCTCTCAATCCGTGTGAGGCCATCTTTGCTCAAAAATGTCGAAGCAAAAAGGCTCGTCTCCCTTCTACTGCTGCTACTCTCAACAAGAGACTAGATCTGGGTTTCTTGGCGATAAAAACCCTCTAGAGACTATGTTCCCTATGACTAGTGATTTCCCTCCCAGAAATCCTCCACCAATTTTGTCGAATCAACCCTCTACGATCACTTCACCAGTCGAATCTCAGATTTCTTGGCTAGAGAATCTGCTGAGGAACTGTTCCCCCTTACTTTGTCAACCCTTCTAGGCACTGTTCTGCATCGACAGAAACAATGCCCCACCAGCAACTTCGAAGATCAGAAAACTGCACATCCAGCCATGACAATTGACACGTCACTCCCTCCTGGACTGCTTCACCCTCTTGGGTCTGCGTAAGCTCTGCGTGAGCTTGACAGGCTCTGCATCACCCTTCTGGGCTCTGCGTCACCCCTGCTGGGTCTCTGCGCTATCCCTCTGGTGTTGCGCTGCCTTTTCTGGATCTGTGAGCTTCAGCTGCCCTCCTGCAACAAAAAATCTTCAGCTCTTTGCTGATGGCTTCAACTTGATCTGCAATAGCTTTGATACCATGTGAAAATTTCTGAACCTAAGTTACAGAAACCCTACTGCAATTTTTTGATTTACTTCTCCTATTTGTTCTGTTAAATTAACAAATTATTTTTCTGAATTATTCAGCAAAAACATCAAAGTAAACACTACTGCAGCCTACACATACATACAGATCATTTACTGAAGCATAACGCACATATGACAAAGGACACAATATTTTTTCGACAATGTCCTCGGAAAGATCCAATGCGGGAAAACCGGTGCAACAACTCTTAGAGGGTTTATTTATTAAGCAGAATATCTGAATACAATCAAGGGCACTAGTGGCACCAGTAGTGGTTTGCCCAACCGAGAAATCACGACAAATGTACCTCTATCACTCGGAGACAAAAAATATGGTTGATTCACCTGAGGCTTCACACCTTCTGAATAATGTTGAATACGAGCCATTTTTGACCCACCGGAAATCCTAGCGCTGCCTCTCCCGGCATTGCGTCAACTCTGTGTAGCTGGTAGAGCCTCTGCGCATCACAGGCTGCTCTTGCGTCACCCCTCTGGGCTCAGCGCTGCCTCTGCTTGAGCCTGGCTGGGTTGCGTCCCTCCTGCTGGGTCTCTGCGTTGTCTGGTATGGATCTGCCTCTCTGCCTATGTATTCTCGCCTCAGATCTGAATATCCCTTGCCGATCTGCCCCTCACCAACACTGCAAGCTTATTCGAAAATTCTCAGCAAACCGCGCCCTAGAATTTCGACTTAGCTCAAGTGCTTCCGCTTTGTGTATCTCCTCCAACTGACTCCAAGCCTTCCTTTAATACTTTTCTCGTTGAAAAATCAACGATCGTGATCTAATCTCTAATCAACGGCTAAGATTAGAAAAGACTTGATCCATGTTACTTAGAACATTCTCACCCACATGTTTAAATTAATTCCCTTTAATTATTTAATTTCCCTAAGTTAGACTTAGGGTCTCCATTAAAATAATCAATTTTTGGAAAAACTTAGGCTCTGGGTGGAATTTCTCCAAACGATTTCTAGGTCTTGGAGATCTCGTGTTCTAGCCCCTCCACAAAGTTTCGAAGAAGAGGGAACAAAGGGATATAATCTACTCCACGAGATCCTCTCCTCTAACCAAAATGTTAAATTCTGAAGACGTTCTATGCTAGATGCAAATATACTTTAAAATTCTAGGGCTTAATGAAAGTAAGATGCAGATAGAACATACCAATAGATCGATGGAAGACAAGCCAAAAACAGAGATAAAGAATGGTGGCATTACGGCGGTCAGCAAGATACTTCAACTAGCAAAGTCTCCATAAGGTCAGCCAACCCAATGTGTCACACAACCCCAAGACATCTCATCAAGAATACTCCACAAAGACGTTGCAACAAGAAGCCCTAAACGTAGAACCAAGAACGCTGCTCCATTGCCAACCAAGAGAGAAGAAAATGCCTCCACCAAATGTGTGTAAAATGAACTCCAAGTCTCTCCAATATGTAGGCATCTTTTTTGGGGGTGTGTGACACATCTCTAATGCATGTGGGATAAATCAGGCCGACCTTGCACATGTGGAATAAATTCAAAATACATGTTCTTCTCATCCGATCAAGATGATCTTTAGATCGATCTTGCACCTCTTTGAAAGAGGAATCCAATAAAAATATTGGCATCGTCATCTAAGCATCACAACATGGAGTTAAAGATCATCTTGCACTTCTTTGAAAGAGGAATCCAATAAAAATATTGGCATCGTCATCTGAGCATCACAACATGGAGTTTGGACCTAGTTGCCCAAAATTAACACTCCCTCTCAACTAGGGAGAACTCCATCCACCAGTGCCATCCAAACATCGTGCATCATCCCGCCGTAACTTGCTTTGCTGGCTTCTTTATTTCAAAACAAAAGGCAAGTCACAAAGGCATCACTCACGGCTAACCCGAAGTCAACTCAGAGGTCCGAAACCTCTATAGGACTCAAAGGAGTCACACACCAACTCGAAGTTGGTTTCATTGACCCGAAGTCAGTCCTCTCTTGGACTCGAGAGAGTCATATACTAACCCGAATTTAGTTTCACTGACCCGAATTCAGTCGGAGCTCCGAAACCTCTCTTGGACTTAAGAGAGTCATATACTAACCCAAAGTTAGTTTCACTGACCGGAAGTCAGTTGGAGGTTCGAAACCTCGCTAAACTTGATCCTAGATCAAGTGGTAGGACACATGCCATCCTAGACTTAGAGAGTACGACAATCTCTGATGCGTCCATCGGTCTTGCTATGGTCTCTATTCACATTTCCCACCTCATTGGCCAAATGAGAGGTACTTCCCATGAGTCCAAAGCTCCATGGGTAGGATGCATACAAGACACAGATTAAAGAGAGGTAAACCAACTCAATATCATCACGGTGGGGTGGAAGCACACCAACAAGGTTTGGCAAGCCTGGCCCTGTGGTTGCTCATAGCTCCAAAAAGAACTATCCCCAAAGACCCCCTAGAGCTCCCAAAGCTCATTGTCCAATAGGACCCTCCAAATAGGGTTGTTCCACGATTCCAAGATTCTCACGAACGGTTAGGAACATGACCTTCCCCAAGGGCTTTGTCAGAATATCTGCGACCTGCTCATCAGTTCCTATCTGATTGAGCCTTACGGCGCCTCACTGTACCATATCCCAGATAAAATGGTACTAGACATCAACATGCTTGGATCGATCGTGGAACACGGGATTCTTTGACAAGCGAATCCCCCTCTGGTTATCACATAGGATAACGGTGGCATCTAGCACATGCTCGAACAACTCACTTAAGAGCTTTCACAGCCAAGTGGCTTCACAACAGGCCATACATGCTGCAATGTATTCAGCCTCTGCGGTGCTCAAAGCTACCGACTTCTGCTTCCTGTTCGAAGCAGACCCAGGTGTGAAGCAACATCTAGATGTGCTCTAGTGATCCACCACACTGGCAGCCCAATCGACATTAGTATGTCCATGGAGTCTCAAACTCTCGACAGTGTATCTTAGCCATGGTCTATCGTGCCCCAGAGATATCTCAAGAGTTTCTTGGCACCAACCCAGTGAATGTTATGAGGATCAACCATGTGTTGACTCAAAGTGTTCACTGCACAGCATACGTCCGGACGGATGTTCCCTAAGAACATCAGGGCCCCTACGAGTTGATGATACTCAGTAGGATTAGCTAGCATGGGCCCAACAGTGTTGCCACTCATTCTTAAAGTTGAGCTACATCGGTGTCGACACGGACTTTCAGTCCATCATCCCAAATCTTTCCAACAACTTCACAATATATTTTCCTTGAGAGAGGAAAATCTCGCCAGGTCTCTGCCAGATCTCCAGGCCTAGGACCTAATGCATCAGTCCTAGGTCCTTCATCTCGAACTCAAAAGCGAGCTCCCTCTTACACTGATGAATGAGAGGGCCAACATTTGTCAGGAAGAGATCGTCCATATAGAGAACCAGAATGAGAGGCTTTTCTCTATCAACTTTGAAGTAAAGGTTTGAATCGACATTACTACGAGTGAAGCCCAACTTCATCAAGTAGCTATCTATCCTCTCATACCAAGCCCTGGGGGCTAGCTTCAACCCATAGAGGGCTTTCTTCAACCTACAAACATAGGTGTCTTGATCCTGGACTTCGAACCCCAGAGGTTGCTCTACATACACCTCTTCCTTTCTTGCACTATGCAGAAAGGCGGTCTTCACATCCATCTGATGAAGATTCCATCCTTGCATAGTAGCAAGGGTAGTAATAGATCACAGGTGCAATCTTAATCAATGCCTTCCTAGAGAGAAGTCTCAGGCAACACATCTTGCCTTGTACTCTTCATCACTCCCATCAGATCCATGCTTGATCTTATAGAGTCATATCAAGGTGACAATAGTTTTGACCTGCGGTCTAGGGACCATATCCCAGACATAATGGACTCGAACTCTTAGTGTATCGCATCCTTCTAGACTTGATGCTTTACAGCTTCTTCACATGATCCAGGCTCATATTGTACTCATGGCAGCTAGGTACCTCTGGTATTAATATGGCTTCTTGCTTTTCTTGGAATTTCCCCCTTTGGAGCCATATCCCCCTGAGCCATGAGGGACTTCTTTTTTCCAGCAATGATATTAGTTTAGGAGCATATACGGTTGTATTCTCCTTCTTAATGCCAACTCCTCTTGTGAGAGAAGACATCTATAAGAACATCCTCCCAAGGCAACGTATCAGATAAGTCAAAATGCATCAGATGTCTTTGTGACACGAATGAGGAAAAGTCCCCTATGCTTTCCTTTGTCACAATCCTGACAAATGTCCTCATGATTTGGCATCCCAGACACCAAATTGGAATGGGCTTTGTAATCATGGGCCTAAATCTTACTCACCCATTGTCAAGGCCATTCAAGAATCATAGCCATATACTGCCATATGTCTGTCATACATCTTGATAGGTGTCATATCGTGGATTTCGGTGATGCCATAGTATTATTTATCATAGCCATACAGAATAGAAGATATCAAACTTCATGGTTATATATGTTTCATATGTCTTTGAAGATATCACAGATCAAGATCATATATATTCTGCCATATTTCACTATCCATATCTTCCTACACAAAATAAAAATGACTTACTTGCAAAAGATGCTTTCCACTTACGTTCCTTTGGCCTCTGTTCTTGATGTACCAAGCAGATCTCACAGAGAAAATTGGTGCTTTAAATTCTGCCTGCCCATCAATTCCCTCAGTTTCTGCCAATGCTATTCTTAGTGCCCCTACGTACATACCCACTGCTGCCACAACAATTTCCTGGTCATATGCTGCAACCAACACAACTCCAAAAGACTTCTGTCAAGGATACATCCTCAAATCACTGTTTGCATCACTGCCACTGTATTAGGATTCACTGTCATGTTACTATGGTTGTACTTAGTATATGTGTTAATGCAACTGAAGGGTAACAATGCCCATTCTCATAATCAACTACTAGAAGGTACTCGAGCATGTCTTTATTTTGATCTGATGATATTGATTTGCTTCCAACCTACTTTCAATGATCCGCCCTCAGAAACTACTGCATCTCAAGATCACAATCCAACGTTGCCTTGAAACAATACTTTCAAGCACAAGTTATATAGAAATATTTATTGGTGGGTGCTCACAATTCACACCATGAAACTAACAATAGAGTGACCCTTGGACGATCTTGCATACATCGCACCTTGATGTAGCAATAATAGTCCTTACTGCTTGTCACTCCTTCATCACCACCACTGTCCAATCAACCACTTGATTGCTGGCATGGGACATACATTGGTGCTCTGGGGTCTGTCTAATTACTGAGTAATGACATGACTACAACCATTCTACCTGCAACATTATCTTATTGGTCAATTTGCTGGTTTTAATCTATCTCCCATGTAAGTGTAAGTCACTAAAAATAGTCCAGATTAGCACCATAGTTCCTTTACTGTGTTGCCAGAAAAAAAAATGTTCTGGCTTGGTGCAAAAATAAGCAACAGCATAGATTTCCCAATTGCTCTGCTCGCTGGTATGAAATATTTCTCAGTGCTGCCCAACTCTTTCATGTGATGTGGGGTGAAAACTTACAGTCATTACTGTAGTCTGTTTGTGTCCCTTTGAAGGACCAACGATGGCAATAAGCTACAACCATAGCCATTACTTGAAGTGATGCAGATATTATATGCTAAGAGGTATGCATCCAAGGCATCTCTAAGTCATTGTGTAAATTAAGTTTGTACAAGAGAACATGGAGGCTCTCCATTATATTGTACTATCATATATCAAGTTTATGGATGAGCTTCCTGATTGATGGAGAACCCATCACTGAGACTTTGCTTGATATATTGTCATACAGATATCTTCCTACTACTGTTAGGTTAGCGCACTGATTTAGCACACATCAGCATCACACCTAGATCTAATACATATCACAACATCACTGCTGTCACCATGCTGCATTGCTGTACTGTAGCACCACTGGTTAGGGCACACCACGCTGAATTTAACCTCCTCACAACTCAAGAACAAGCCTCCAATTTAACGACGGTCCACCTTAGGGAGGCTCCTCCTGCCTTATAGGGCTGTTGTCCAGCCTGAACGCAGCTCCTATAGGCTCTACTTGCTGGCTATGGCCTACAGCCTAGCCCAACAGTGGACTGCGGTTACTGTCTCCTCCACGCAATTTACAATTCTGTCGTTAAACAACAACATCCTTCTCCTCCTTGCTACGACCTTCCAACCTTGCAATCCGAACCTAAGAACACCCCTTGACACTTGCCAAATTGCCACGCTGTCACTTACAGCACTGCGGCTTAATCACAGAAGGTCCCACGCTATTTTCCAGGCTCCTCCACGCTGTCTTATGCTCCCTTGCTGCGGCTTCTTCTCCATCAAATTTAGAGGTATTCCTTGAGTGTATTGCTCACTGTTTGAGGTAGGTTCCACTGCTGTTGACCACGGCCTTGTTAGGGCAAGAAACCATTCCTAATTCAACCTCTGTTCACAACACTTAAGCCCTTCTATTAGCTATGGGTTCCATCATATGATAGGTTCCTTCCATATGCTGAAGTTTTCAGTCTGTTGTTCGAACCCTCCACTCAATATACAGTCAGCAATACAAGCCTTCTTCTAGCAGCTCGGAAATCAATCCTTATCTCGCTGCCCTAGATTCTCAACTAGATGGGCTTTGTCTTCTCCTAGCTCTGATACCATGTTAAATTTTGAAGATGTTCTATGCTAGATGCAAATAGACTTTAAACTTCTAGGGCTTAATGAAAGTAAGATGCAGATAGAACATACCAATAGATTGATGGAAGACAAGCCAAAAATAGAGATAAAAAATGGTGGCGTTAGGGCGGTCAGCAGGATGCTTCAACCAACAAAGTCTCCATAAGGTCAACTAACCCAATGTGTCACACAACCCCAAGACATCTCATCAAGAATACTCCACAAAGACGCTGCAACAAGAAGCCCTAAACGCAGAACCAAGAATGTTGCTCCATTGCCATCCAAGAGAGAAGAAAATGCCTCCACCAAATGTGTGTGTAAAATGAACTCCAAGTCTCTCCAATATATAGGCATCTTTGGGGGTGTGTGATACATCTCTAATGCATGTGGGATAAATTAGGCCGACCTTGCACATGTGGAATAAATTCAAAATACATGTTCTTCTCATCCGATCAAGATGATCTTTAGATTGATCTTGCACCTCTCCGAAAGAGGAATCCAATAAAAATATTGGCATTGTCATCTGAGCATCACAACATGGAGTTTGGACCTAGTTGCCCAAAATTAACACAAAAGATAGAGGGGGAACAAAGGGATGTAATCTACTCCACGAGATCCTCTCCTCTAAGTTCTAACCAAAAGATAGAGATGTCAACAGTCAGGCTCATAAACTTTTGATGGATGACAACCTCAGGCATATCACTTCCATCATGGTCCTTATCATTTATGTCATGCTTTATGGCCACCATAGGGTCAAGAATCAAGATTAATAAGAAAGGTAGATTTCTGAGATGGAGAAACATAACAAGTAGGTTTCCCACAATGATCACACTTAGGAGGGATGGAGGATTCCTCATTATTAGTGATAGTGTAAGAAGGGTTGAGGAAAGGGTCCATATGGGACTCAACTACAACCCAAGGATTGTGAGGAAAGACAAGGTTCGTATCGATATCATCGTCATCAGTGTCATAGATAGGGTCCTTCTCGAAATGATTCCCCCAGACCTCCCATTTTCCTTCATTAATATGTAAGTAGTCATTGATATTGATGTTTGAAGGGGCTATGAGATTACCTTCTCCAAGGTTTTCAAAGGTTAGATTATTAGAGATAATATCCCTGGTAGGGCTAACCCTAACTTCACTCTCAACAAACTCACCCACCCTATCACACATGCTTTCAGAATTATCATCATCCTCTCTTTCATCATGCAGACCCAGGTAGGACCCCCTTTTCTGCTCATCATCTAGATTCCCAAGGTCATGATGATGCTTAATGAAGGCTTCCTCTTGAATGCTTAATGCGGGGTATACTTGAAAATGCCTAAGAAAGCCATTAAAGAACTCCTCAATAGATGAGATGCTCCTAGGTTCGTGATTATGCAACCATGACTTATGACCACAAAGAGATCACATGAACAACAACATATGGTTAGATTATCAGAGATAATATCCCTGGTAGGGCTAACCCTAACTTCACTCTCAACAAACTCACCCTCCCTATCACTTATGCTTTCAGAATTATCATCATCCCCTCTTTCATCATGTAGATCCATGTAGGACCCCCTTTCCTGCTCATCATCTAGATTCCCAAGGTCATGATGATGCTCAATGAAGGCTTCCTCTTGAATGCTTAATGCAGGGTATACTAGAAAATGTCTAAGAAAGCCATTAAATAACTCCTCAATAGATGAGATGCTCCTAGGTTCGTGATTATGCAACCATGAGTTATGACCACAGAGAGATCACATGAACAACAACATAAGGACATCCTGGTGGACCACTTTCTCCTTTGAAGCATGTGCATTAAAACTTTCTACATGATCAATTGCGTAGAGTGGATCACCATCAAACAGGGGCACCCCACGTACCATCCTTCCTGTGACATGATTAGGGTGCCCAGGGATGCTAGTGATGTCCAAAGTGGAAAAATCATCAAAGAAATACATCCTATTGAGATATACATGTAAATTACGTAGGAGTCGCGAGGGTGATTTTAAAGATGCCTAGAAAAACACTTGTTCCACCCTACAAGCATCGACCTTAAAGTTCAATGAAGAACTAGGGCTTCGTTCTTCCAATGGAGTCGCCAATAATGATATATCAATGTTGTCATGAAGCAAACAAGACACTCGTCTCGTGTCGTCTCGTGTCCCTGACAATGACACCAAAATGTTACCGCTCAAACTAGCAGGGGTCCTAGGAGGGGATACTATAAAGAAACTACTAGGTCAAGGGGCAACAATGGAGCAATGGCCCATTGTCACCTCAGCTAAAGCTCTCTGCTCTTTACAGACTTTCACCAATGGGAGGATACTCGGTATGTGAGGAATCACAATGATGAATAAATCAATGATCGGATAAGGAGTGATTCCTAACGCCTATTCACAAGAGAGGCTCAAATAAATGGCTTACTTGCTTGAGAAGCAAGGTGATGGGCTCTCTAAGAAGGGCTAAGAGGACACTTGAGCCTAAGTTTGGAGGATATCTCTTGATAATAAGTTTGCTAGTCTTAAGAATCCTTGTGGAGGAATGGATTCTATGTAATCCTTATGAAATTTGAGTTATAAAGTTGCGGGATCACAAAGAACCCATGCGGCTCTAAGCTAGGTCAAGGGTATGGAGTTGATCACTAGTTGAGGGGCTCGACCTAACTAGGGAGGAGAATAGGATCAAAGGACTAATTTTCTTTGAAATGCAAATGCAAATGCAAGTACCCAAGTAAGACTACTTGGATGTCTAATTGTTGGGGCCGGGAAGGTGTCATTGGTATGGAGGTCTCCATCGGTGACTTGGAGCATTCTTTCACCCTGATTAATGTTTATGGCCCTTGCATAAACAGAGAACACTTCTGGACATCTCTGCTGGGTTGTTCGCTCCTTCAACACCCACATATCATACTGGGGGGTGATCTTAATTTTTCAATGGGGATTTCGGAGTCCTGGTGATCTCATGCTATTCCAGATTCGTTATTCGACTTCTTCACCACTAATCTGGAATTGGCCGAGCTGATCGACATTGTCATGACAAAGCTACAACCTACCTGGAGGAATAAACGTACTGGGGTGGCTGCATTGGCTCGTCGGCTCGATCGTTTTCCAATTAAACAACAATTCCATGACCATATAGTTAATACCAGACAGTGGGTTGGTAGGGGTGGTATATTTGATCACTCACTTGTTTTTATGGAATTCTTGACTGGCGATCTGAGGCCACACCCACCCTTCAAATTCAATTCTAGATGGCTTCAGGATCAGGATTATCACGATTTGGTTGCAGAGGAGTGGCAACACTGCTATCAACATCCTAACAGAGAACCTGCAAGGGTATTTAATGATAATCTCAAACGTATAAAGGCAATCACTATCAAATGGGCACGGGGGAAAAAAAGCTCGAGGAGGAGGAGCTACGAAGGTTTGAACTTGAAATCACCCAGCTCAATGATTCAGACTATTTGGGTTATCGTACTACTGCCACCAAAGTGCACCTCATTGCCCTTGAATCCACCAGGTCTAAAATCTTTCGACACAAAGAGGAGTGGAGGTTAAGAAGCAGAGCAATTTCGCTAAAAGCCGACAATGAAAACACAAAATTTTTTCAGCAGCATGCAAAGGGAAGGCGCCATACAAACACCATTTGGGAATTATTTGATCATACCGGATTTGTGGCAAGAACTCAAGCTCAACTCCTGGATCTGGGTATCCGGCATTTCTCAAA
This sequence comes from Pinus albicaulis, assembly GCA_034641835.2. NCBI lineage: Eukaryota > Viridiplantae > Streptophyta > Pinopsida > Pinales > Pinaceae > Pinus > Pinus albicaulis. The sequence continues at coordinate 356,454,413 of CM076575.1, forward strand.
TCAATACAGAGCACCACTCCACATCGACCTGTCGGATATCATAAATATTGCTAGATCCTTCAACAGGTATGTGGATAATGAACAAGCTGATGAGCTCAATGCACCTATCACCTTGGGTGAGATTGAGGGGGTACTGAAATGGTTCAAAAAAGATAAAATTCCTGGACCCGACCGATGGCCTATTGAATTCTACCTCCATTTCTTTGAGCTTCTGGGATGCGATCTGCTCCTTGTCATCGAAGAGAGCCGTACTACTGGTAGGATCTATGATGGTTTTAACTCTACTTTCATTGCACTCATCCCAAAACTTGATTAGCCTGCCTCATTCCATGATTACCGGCCTATTTCACTCTGCAACTGTATCTACAAGATCATTTCCAAGATCATTGCTAATCGAATAAAACCCATACTCTCTAAACATATTGCTAAAGAACAATTTGCCTTTCTTCATCATCGACAGATCCATGAAGCCATTGGTGCTACCCAATAAGTCTTGCATTCCATTAAAACTAGGAATCTAAAGGGCACCATTCTCAAAATTGACCTTGCAAAAGCTTTCGATCATGTCAATTGGAATTATCTCCATCTTATCCTCATTCACACCGGGTTCCCCCCACTCTTTATTAACTGGATTATAGGTTGTATCAACAATGCAACTTTCAGCATTCTCCTTAATGGGCCTGCATCTGATTTCTTTCATGCTGGGAGGGGTGTTAGGCAGGGCTGTCCCCTCTCACCCCTGCTCTTTGTCCTTGTTATGGAAGGCCTCTCTACTCTGATCCATAAGGCAAAGGCTGATGGTGACCTCCATGGAATTTATCTTAATGAGGTCCTGCAATTGACTCATTTATTATTTGTGGATGATGTACTTGTTTTTCTGGATGGTTCTTGTCAGGACTGCTTACAATTTGAACATATTCTTCAGCTGTTCTGTCGAGCTATGTGGATGGCTCCCAATCACAACAAATCCACCATTATTATGACTAGATGTTCGACACATGAACAGGGGTTGGCTACTGCTAGATTCCCATATGTGCGCAACTACATTGAGGAGGGACTGAAATATCTTGGATTCCACCTCAAGTCAAATGACTACCAAATAAAAGATTGGAACTGGCTGATTGCCAAAGTGGAACGTCGTATCAACATCTGGCATCATCGATGGCTCTCGCGGGCTGGTAGACTGGTATTAATCAAATCTGTCCTGGAGGCCATTCCTGTATATTGGATGTCACTTGCTTGGCTTCCCAAAGGTGTCACCAACTGAATTCAACAAATATGCAGAAAATTTCTCTAGAGAAATCCGAGCAAGGATCATACATTTGCTTGGTGGCTTGGGATCGTATCTGTCGACCTAAACAGTGGGGTGGTTAGGGCATTAAGGATCTCCATGTATTTGCATCGGCGCTGGCTGCAAAATTGGGTTGGCATCTTATTTCTGGACACAGTCTGTGGAAGGAGGTTACTGTTGCCAAATATATTGCACCTAGGAACACTCTCGATTGGATTAGAGGTAATATTCAAACCTGTCCAGGTTCCTCCATCATCTGGAAGGCTATCACAAAATCTACACACCTTATACAAAAGGGGCTGACTTGGCAGATTGGTTCGGGTAACTCTGTAAGAGTGGGTACTGACTCGTGGTCGAGCAGTGGGAGAAATTTCATACTGCCGGACTGGATCATTAATCACTTGCAAAATGCTGGCATCAGCCATATTGCACAGGTAGCTGATTCGGAGCGTACAAACTGGCATACATAGGAATGGCTAACTGCACAAGCACTTGGGATCCCTCGGGAGGGTCACCTTGAGTGGTTTCGGTACACCAGAGCTCTTCAAGCTTCACATATCCGACTCTCGGACCAGGACAATCAACTAATATGGGCACTCTCCCCCAATGGGATTTACTCCCCCAAAGTTGGATATATCATCCTCAGCCACCTAAAAGAGCCCCAGGACAAACTTTGGTGGTGGCAAACCATCTGGAAGCTGCAGGCACCTCATAAAAACAGATTACTGCTGTGGTGCATTCTTCATAACTGCATACCGACTATGGATATACTTCTAATAGCCCAGATGAAGAATTACAATTAATAAAACAAATATGTAAGATATACTTTTAATTTAAGTGGAAGGACAACCTTCAAATGAATTGACAACCTAAGGAACAAGTCACATATTCAATAACCATCTCATAAGGTTATATAAAATCCAAAGTAACATGCACAACCCAAATAGTAAAGGAAGAATCATAACATGAGATGACATGGAAAAAGACCAAGAAGGACAACCTTCAAATGAATTGACAACCCAAGGAACAAGTCACATATTCAATAACCATCTCATAAGATTAACAGAGCCATTAACATGTGCTACATCTAAGCTTATATTACAACAGAAATCTTCCACAATATTAAGATTACATCAAGGGTTAATGCAGGAGAAAAATCCTCACGCTTAGTCCCTTCTCATGTGCAAATCAATGGCTGAGAGGGATAAAATGCTCAGACTTGGTTCCTTTACATATGAAAGGACTTGCCTTCAAAGAGATCAGTTTTAGAAATAACAACATTAGCCACTCAAGATGAAACCCAAAATATACAAGAGAAAAAAGATCGATGAAATAGAGCCTCACATTTTCTTGGGCGTACCTTCTACATGATTGTCAACTAAGCTTAGAGGGGTTTACCTTATCAATCCAACCATGACTACAAATGGAAATGGGCTATTCTTTATAGAGTCTAGCTCAACTTCCTTTAAAATAAAAATTGTCTCCTAGTTCCACGATTTCTTGAAAAATAACAATAAAATAGCAATGTCTCATATCCGACTCAAATGTCAAGTGAACCAATGCATAAAATAATGGGCAAGTTATGCCACTTGTCTTCTTCTCAAGGTGGATGTCTCCATCATCTAGGGTTAAACCATGTAATGACCTTTCTAAGAGCATTGATTAGCTGATTAGTTGATGTTAATGTGGAGGGCATTGTTTCCATTGGTTGTGTCAATCCTCCATATGCCAGCCATTCAAGTCATATTGCAATCATGCGTAATGGAGTTGATTTAATATGTTGTTATGTTGCTCTCATGAGGTCTGTAGATAGGTTTGCGATGTATCATATGAAAAGTGCACTGGTTGCAGGCTTTGATGTTGTTACGAGAATTCACAAATCAATCCCTTTGCTGCAAACAGAGTTTGAGAATAACACCTAGGAAATGACCTACAAACCTCTTCTACAGTATTACTGGAAATATTGACTAAAAGGGCACCACCATTAGGCTGCTGAAACAGGTTCTTTTCCATGCTGGAAATGGTGATGAACAGATGTATGAATAGAACATATGACTTGCTGATTGCTATATGGAAAAAACTTATGGAGAACTGACGTGTTTGTTATAATCCCTCATCTATGTCTAGGAGGTAAGATGATTGCTGTTGATAAGATAAAATGACAAGAAATGTCAAACTATTGGCACTATAGCGCTACAAATTGGAGGAAATTCTTGGATTGATAAATATACTTGCAACCTTTGAACAACCCTAGTTCTCCATTCTTTCTTAGATTTCTCTATGCTTGTAGGACTGCCACATTGTTTTCTAAATTCCTTGGGCATACTTACTCCAATAAGGAGCCCTCACAATTTTTTTATGAATCATTCTTCTCTATAGATTGGGCCTATGAATAACACCTAGTAAATGACCTACAAACCTCTTCTACAGTATTCCTGGAAATATTGACTAAAAGGGCGCCATTAAGCTGCTGAAACAGGTCCTTTTCCATGCTGGGAATGGTGATGAACAGATGTATGAATAGAACATATGCCTTGCTGACTGCTATATGGGAGAAACTTATGGAGAACTGATGTATTTGTTATAATCCCTCATCTATGTCTAGTAGGTAAGATGATTGTTGTTTATAAGATAAAATGACAAAAAATGTCAAACTCTTGGCACTGTAGCTACAAATTGGAGGAAATTCTTAGATTGAGAAATATACTTGCAACCTTTGAACAACCCTAGTTCTCCATTCTTTCTTACATTTCTCTATGCTTGTAGGACTGCCACATTGTTTTCTAAATTCCTTGGGCATACTTATGCCAATAACAAGCCCCTCACAAATTCTTTTATGAATCATTCTTCTCCGTAGATTGGGACAATGAATCAAGACTGTTACCCACCAAAAATGGATAACCCTATAGTAAATTTTTTTCGCCTATGAATAACACCTAGGAAATGACCTACAAACCTCTTCTACAGTATTCCTGGAAATATTGACTAAAAGGGTGCCATTAAGCTGCTGAAACAGGTCCTTTTCCATGTTGGGAATGGTGATGAACAGATATATGAATAGAACATATGCCTTGCTGACTGCTATATGGGAGAAACTTATGGAGAACTGATGTATTTGTTATAATCCCTCATCTATGTCTAGGAGGTAAGATGATTGCTGTTTATAAGATAAAATGACAAGAAATGTCAAACTCTTGGCGCTGTAGCTACAAATTGGAGGAAATTCTTAGATTGAGAAATATACTTGCAACCTTTGAACAACCCTAGTTCTCCATTCTTTCTTACATTTCTCTATGCTTGTAGGAATGCCACATTGTTTTCTAAATTCCTTGGGCATACTTATGCCAATAACGAGCCCTCACAAATTCTTTTATGAATCATTCTTCTCTGTAGATTGGGCCTGTGAATCAGGACTGTTAGCCACCAAAAATGGATAACCCTATAGTAGATTTTTTTCTCCGTTTCATTTACATCCAACTGGCCAGCCAGTAGCCGAGTAGCTCAGGATAGCCACTGCTAGCTTATGACGTGCCGATATATACATCACCACCACCTGCATCAGTCATATGACTTCTCACCCATCTGACAAGAGCACATGAACAAATGTGGGCTTTCGTTCAAAAGGTACTTTATTTATTTTCCAATCGGTTATTATGCTTATTTGTACTTGGGCTTTTGATATGGATTATGGGATGACTTGGAAGAAGAAGTGGTTTTGACCGTGATCTTGTTCCCTCACCTTAAATGGGGGGTTAATCTTCAACCCTAGTTCAGTGGGACTTCCCCTAATGGCCCAAGGGGTGGGGTGTAGGAGGGGCACTATTGGGAAAACCCCGGTTGAGATAGCATAATTCCATCCATCCCCATTGCCATACTTACCACTTTCCATCATACATTACAAGCTTAATATCACATCTGTTTTTCAAGTTCAATTGACCATTGATTCTTAGGGATTTGGTATTGTACATCCACATACTTGGGTAGGGCGTAGAGCTTTTCCTTGGGAAGTTGATTCAACTAAAAGAAAAGGAAAAAACCTACGATGGCCACAAATAAAACAAAAGAAAAGAATATCAAAATGCAAAAGATGGCTCGGACATACAAATTAGCACATAGGAAAAAGCCTAACATTGTGAAAATTCCTGAATCTTTATTATAGAAACCCTACTGCAGTATTCTGATTTACTTCTCCTACTTGTTTGATTTAATTAACAAGTTATTTTTCTGAAATATTCAGTAAAACATCAAAGTAAACACTACTGCAACCTACACATACATATGGATTAAGTACTGAAGAATAAAACCCACATGACAAAGGACACAATATTTTTCGGACAAATGTCCCCGAAAAAACCCAATGCGGGAAAACCAGTGCAACAACTCTTAGAGGGTTTTATTATTATGCAGAATTTTGAAAACATTCAAGGGCACCAGACATGGTTTGCACAAACAGAGAAAATCACGGTAGATGTACCTCTATCTCTCGAAGACAGAAAATATGGTTGATTCAGCTGAGGATGAAGAACCCCATAGGTGCCCATGTAGTCACTTCGTCACCCTTCAATGTGGCTGCTTCACACTTTCTGGATCTATTGAAAACGAGCCCTTTCTGGCCCACTAGAACCTCAGCGCTGCCTTTCCTAGCTCTGCGTCAGCCCTCCTGCCTTGCATGAGCCTCTGCACTACCTCTGCGCAGCTTTGGCTGGGCCTGCGTCACCTTGGCTGAGCCTATGCTGCCTCTGCGTAGCTCTGGCTTGGCCTGCATCACCTTGGCTGAGCCCATGCTGCCTCTGCGCTGTTCTGGTTGGGCCTGCGTCACCCTTGCTAGATCTCTGTGCTACTTTGGTACGGATTTGCCTCTCTACCAATGTATTCTCGGCCTTAGATCTGAAATCTCACTGCCGATTTGCCCCTCACTGCACTGCAAGCTCACTCGAAAATTCTCAGCAAACCGTGCCCCAAAATTTCGACTTAGCTCAAGTGCTACCACTTCATGTGTCTCTTCCAACTGACCCCAGGCCTTCTTTTAATAATTTTCTCGTTGAACATTCAACGACCGTGATCTAATCTCTAATCGACAACTAAGATTAGAAAAGACTTGATCCACGTCACTTAGAACATTCTTACCCACATGTCTAAATTAATTCACTTTAATTTTTTAATTTCCCTAAGTTAGACTTAGGGTCTCCATTAAAATAATTAATATTTTGAATAACTTAGGTTCTGGGTGGAATTTCTCCAAACGATTTCTGGGTCTTGGAGATCTCATGTTCTAGCCCCTCCACAGTTTCGGAGCTAGAGCACATCCGATGCTACCCAAAATCTCAGCACTCCCTCTTAGCAAGGAATGTGCTCTAGCAACACTTCATCCTGAAGCATCACCCTGATCCATGGCATCGGTCCCCTGCGTTGCTGATGCTCGGCCTGCTGCCCCTCATCCACTGCGCTGCTGCCCATGACTCTACCACAATCACTGCGTCATCTGTACTGTAGCTCCCTCTCAAATGCTTCATCATGCTGTCCATGGCACTGCCACTACTAACTGTTGCACTTTAACTCAGTTGCTGAGAAGTAAGCAACTGAAGGACATCACCCAAAATACTGACAGACAAGTCAGTTTGGCTACATCTCGATACTGAAGCACCATTTCCTTCTGAACTGCGCTGACCCTCTGAAGCTTTGTGCTGCTGCTGCTCTGCACTACGTAAGCACTACCCCTCTGCGCTGCTAAAGTCCCATCAGCCTTTGCGCTGCTGCTTTCACGCTGCCGCTGCTCCAGTCTACAACGTTCTCACTGCCACCGTGCCTCCATAATCCTCTGCACCAACTGACTCCAGTCATCCTGCTACTGTCTTTAAGGGCTCTCGTAGCTCGTATGTGATCCAAGAGTTTGGGCACCTCAAGGATCCTGCCCCTTCTCACCATTTGTAGCTCAATCTACAGATCTATGTCCCCCCACCTCTTCTCTTGAGGTACATGAGCACTCAGCCACATCATCATCACTGCCATCATCCCCCTTGGCTGTCGCAACCTTGGAATCTGAATCTTCCTTGCCCTTCTTCTTCTTCGGACAAGTATTGGCGAAATGTCCTAATTCGCCACATCTGAAGCACTGGATCTTTGAGAGGTCCTTCTTCGGACAAGTATTGGCAAAATGTCCCAATTCGCCACATCTGAAGCACCGGATCTTTGAGAGGTCCTTCTTCTTCTTCCCTTGCTGCTGCCGCTGTCCCTTAGATGCAAGAGCTGCATCTTCCTCCTCCTTGATCTTGGCTCCTCTGCTGCTGCTGCCCATCTTGGACATCCTCTTGATCTCCTCTTGATGAAGAGTTGCCCACATGTCCTCCCAATTTGGAAGTTGTGTTCTACCCATAATACTTTGGACAAAGGTCTCCCAATCATCGGTGATTTCATTCAGTGTAGTCCTCACCATGAGACCATCATTAGGAGTTGCCCCTATAGCAACCAGCTGATCTCGAATTGCCTTCAATCTAATGAGGAAGGGGTCAATTTCCTCTCCCTTGTGCATCTGAAATAGTCGTAGTTGATTTTCCAGAAGCATCTTCCTCTTGACGGAGGTGCCTTGATACAATGTGGTCAAGGTCGTCCACATCTCATTTGTCGTATTCTTCTCGGCAATGTGTGGGACCACATGATCGTTTACCCTGTCCATTATCAAGTGCTTGGCCCTTGCTTGCGCTTCCTCATACTTCTTCAACAGATCAACATTGACTGGAACGACCACAACCTTCTCGGCATAATCTTTGATGTGATATTCGTCAAGGACTGATAGGATTCTGGCCTTCCAGATGACGAAGTTAAATGCACCATCTAACCTGTCCGGATCCCTTAATCCATGAGAGAAACCCTCTAGAGAATATGCTCCCTCTGACCAGTGATTTGCTTCCCGGAAATCCTCCACCAATTCTGTCGAATCAACCCTCTCCAATCACTCTGCTGATTGGAGATCAAACTTCTTGGCTAGAAAGTCTACTGAGGAACTGTTTTTCCTTACTTTTTCAACCCTACTAGACACTATTCTGCACTGGCAGAAACAATGCCCCACCAGCAACTTCAAAGATAAAAAACTGCACTTCCAGCCGCGACGACTAGCACAACGTGACCCTCTCTCAGACTGCGTCACCCTCTTGGGCCTGTGTCAGCCTCTGCGTAAGCTCTGCATGAGCTAGACAGGCTCTGTGTCACCCTTGCTGGGTCTGTGCTGTACTTTGGTGCTGCACTGCCTCTTTTCGGATATGTGCTGTCTCAGCCGCCTTCCTGCAGCAAAAATCTTTGTCACTTCACTAATGGCTTCAACTCCCCCTGATTTGCAATAGCTCTGATACCATGTGAAAATTCCTGAATCCTTATTACAGAAACCCTACTGCAGTATTTTGATTTACTTCTCCTACTTGTTTGATTTAATTAAAGTTATTTTTATGAAATATTCAGTAAAACATCAAAGTAAACACTACTGTAGCCTACACATAAATACAGATCAAGTACTGAAGAACAAAGCCCACATGACAAAGGACACAATATTTTTCGGACAAATGTCCGCGGTGTTGGCCTCCACAATGTCCCAAGGTTGAAAAAGGATATCGACGGAGGTAACCTCAAACCAAGCTTTTAGTTTGGTAGCTAGCCCTACCAAACTAGATATGGATCTCTCTATGAAAATCACAGCCAAAGAGTTTGACTAGATGAAGAGTGGATTTTAGGCTAGTTAGGTCAGCTCAAGGGTTTTGAAAGATTGATGGTTTTTCTGCTAGATCAGGGATGAAAACCAAGTAGCTAGGTGAAATTATCAAAGGGTTACAACTGCAAAGATATGGAGGAGCAAGATAGCAATGTTTTTGTGATGGGCTTAGGATTTTTGTTGGTGTAGTGTAGGGTTTGAAAATGAAAAAGGATCTTAATGAGCATGTGTCATGAATTCATTAAACATAAGGAAGATTACATAAAATGACATTCCCAAACAAAACAGACGTTTCATGAAAGAATTCTGCTTATAAAACTTTTAGGAAAATCACTAAAAAAAGCAGATATGGAAAGGAAACATGTATATCATTTATATGAAACTCTAACAGAGAAAATACAACATCAAAAACTCACTGCATATGAATTCCTAGATAATAGCTGCAACTGGTCCTTTGATTTCTTGAATAAAAGTTGAAGTACAAGCTACAATAATCTCACCCTCTGATGTCCAACCATCAAAATGACTAAGAAATCCATACATATAGACAAAAAAACCTTTTCCCCTCTCTTAGGGGTCGAATCCTAGAGTGGAGAGAAGTTCACATGATTTCCTTGCCTAAAACCTAAAGACTAGGGAGGTTAACAAAACTCTCCTCAAGATAGAAAAATTGATACATTTGGCCATGAAAGATATTTACAAGCATGTATCCACCTCATTTTTACTCTAACCAACATAATTACACCTCATTACATCATTACAACTCAAAAAATGACAAATTACATTAGGCGAAACTGAGTTTGACTAATCAAATGGAGAAAATAGGCTTCCAGGCAAAAACGCAGCCTGCCAGGAGAAAATGCAACGAATTTGGTGTAAGAGGCAAAACGCAGTGTGCCAGGAGAAATGGCAGCGAATTTAGTGCAAGAGGAAAAACGCAGCGAAATATCAGCAAAACGTAGCGTGCCAGGAGAAAACGTAGCGAATTTGGTGCAAGAGGCTTTTGGAGGCCTTCCCGAGGTCCAAATCCTGATCTGAAAGATGCTGGAGAGAGCTTTGTCTATCTGCTCCAAGCAATTGATTAATTAATCAACAATGTTTGGAGCAAACACAAGCCTTCTTCCTCTTTGATATGTTTGAGTCACCTCAGCCCTAGGTGTCCTCTTGAATGAAACTCTGCTAGATGAGCCAATGTCCCTTTGCTTGGATGGTGCTGATGGTGTACTTTGTCTAGTAGGCTGACTAGCAGGGGGATGAAAGACATTGGACTGAATGAATGTCTCCCAAGAGATGCCCATTTGAATGAGCTGATGTATGACAATGATTTTGATGAGGGTATGGTGGACAAGACTGGCTTGATGATCACTCTCTCTATGCTGCACTTTCTCTGCCATTTTAGCCAAACTTTTGTAGAGGTAGTAGGGTAGATTGAGAGTTTTTACCCCTGTGAAGTGCATTAGCAATCTGACATGATATTTGTACAACCTGGAAAATCTGCTCTCACACATGAAATACTTCATTATGGCCCTCATCAATGGAGCAAATTTATCAAGCAACTTTCCAAAAGGAAAAACCTTCTTAATGGCATCTTTGTAGTGACTTTTGATGAAGGCTTTGTAATTCTGCACATCCAAATCTGAGCTCTTGAACCACTTTTCCCCACTGTTTGGTATCCCTGTGGCTGTTGCTATGGCCTCAGTTGAAATTGTGAAGCTGACTCCTGCAATTGTGACCTTATCTCTCCTAAGGTTTGTGGCAAACAAGCTTGTCAACTTATCATGGTATTTCACTTGCTGAATTTGCTGACAAAACCCTAAACATCCTACATTTTGAAAACATTGCTTGGCCAGTGAGGAAGACATTAACTCATGAGTGTTAAGTCCTTTGGTTTCTTTTCTCCCTCCATGTTTGAGATTTACACAGCAAAAACCCTAGTGGGAAAAATAGGGGAAGTAGGTGAGGGGAGGGGATGAAGGGATTAGGGTGAGATATGAGGGTAGGAGAATTTAGGGAGGTATATAGGGATATTAGGGAGCTAAGGGAAGTGGAAAATGATGAAATGAGTGAAGGGATCAGTCTAGGGAAATTATACATAATCCTAACCCTAAAAACTGCCAAAAACACAACGTAGGAGCTAGGGTTTAGATTTAGGGGTTTGGGAAATGAGGGTGAGGGGTTGTGAGGGTTGTGGGAAGTGTCTTTGGGTGTGAGGAAGGGTAGAGTGTGTAAGGAATAGGTGTGTTTTGCTTGCAATTTGGAAAATGAAGCTCACCCATCAAAAACACAGTGCAGGGGTTATAGGAGGATTTTCACCACAAAAACAAGGAAACAAATGTTGATAGGAGATGTCAAAGGTTTGAAATTACTTGTAAACAACTGATGAAACCTTCACTTGCCCCTTAAAACCCTTGGAAATGAGTTTTTTGCTTGTAGGAATGAGAACGCAACGAATTGGCAAAAACACATGGTTGCCTGAAAACGCAGCGTGGCTGCTTGGAGAGGGTTCCAATCACTTTTTTAGAGTGTCCTTTGATGTTGAATGTGCTGAGATAGTCTTTGCTGGCGAGTGAGTGCTCTATGCCAATGGAATGAGTGAAAGAAATGGTTTGATGGTCTTTTATAGCTTGTGGAAATCAAATTCTCTTCATACTGGTGTGGTGGCCCACCATGTTTTTTCACTTTTGTCTTGAAAACTTCACAGCTTTGGAACATTAGAACATATTATATCATATTTGAAATAAAATTACATTTGAAACAAAACTTTATTTGAGCAATTTCCCTATTACTACTCCTTCATTGCTGGATTTATTGATGAAATGACAGATTTTAATGAATTAGACCCTAATGACCTAATGGTGACACTTGATGAAATGAGCTGAATGAAGACCATGATGGTATGATTGAGATGATAATGAAGACTTTGCAATGATGAGTCATCCAACTGAAATATGGCAATGACCAACACATGAATTTTTTTGAAAGGAGCAGTAATAGACCTAGACACACTAGCGAGTGACCAAATTTTTATTTGAAGACCTATTGAAACCATAAAAATTTGACTTGAGTGAAAGAAATGGTTTGATGGTCTTTTATAGCTTGTGGAAATCAAATTCTCTTCATAATGGTGTGGTGGCCCACCATGTCTTTTTCACTTTTGTCTTGAAAACTTTGCAGCTTTGGAACATTAGAATTTAGAACATATTACATCATATTTGAAATAAAATTGCATTTGAAACAAAACTTTATTTGAACAATTTCCCTATTACTACTTCATTGCGGGATTTATTGATGAAATGATAGATTTTAATGAATTAGACCCTAATGACCTAATGGTGACACCTGATGAAATGCGCTGAATGAAGACCGTGATGGTATGATTGAGATGATAATGAAGCCTTTGCAATGATGACTCATCCAATTGAAATATGGCAATGATCAGCACATGATTTTTTTTTAAAGGAGCAATAATAGACCTAGACACACTAGCGAGTGACCAAATTTTTATTTGAAGACCTACTGAAACCATAAAAATTTGACTTGACACCCTAACGAAAACTTTGTAAGAGCACATTTGATCACTGGTGACAGACAGAACTGACTGACACTAACACCCGAAAAACCCGTTTTATTATTACGCATAATTCTGAATACATTCAAGGGCACTAGACATGGCTTGCCCAAACAAAGAAAATCACGACAAATGTACCTCTATCTCTCGGAGACATAAAATATGACTGATTTAGCTGAGGATGAAGAACCCCATGGGTACCTACGCAGTCACTACGTCACCCTTCAGTGTGGCTGCTTCACACCTTCTGGATTTGCTGATAACGAGCCCTTTCTGGCCCACTAGAACCCCAGCGCTACCTTTCCCAGCTCTGCGTCAACCCTCCTGCCTTGCGTGAGCCTCTGCGCAACTTTGGTTGCGCATGCGTCACCCTGGCTGAGCCTATGCTGTCTCTGCACAGCTCTGGCTTGGCATGCGTCACCCTGGCTAAGCCCACGCTGCCTCTGCACTGCTCTGGCTAGGCCTGCGTCACCCTTGCTGGATCTCTATGCTGCTCTGGTACGAATCTGCCTCTTTGCCAATGTATTCTTGGCATCAGATCAGAAATCCCACCGCCGATTTGCCCCTCACTACACTGCAAGCTCACTCGAAAATTCTCAGCAAACCGTTCCCCAAAATTCGACTTAGCTCAAGTGCTGCCATTCTGTGTGTCTCTTCCAACTGACCCCAAGCCTTCCTTTAATACTTTTCTCGTTGAACTTTCAATGGCCGTGATCTAATCTCTAATCGATGGCTAAGATTAGAAAAGACTTGATCCACGTCACTTAGAACATTTTCACCCACATGTCTAAATTAATTCACTTTAATTATATAATTTCCCTAAGTTAAACATAGGGTCTCCATTAAAATAATTAATATTTTGAATAACTTCTGGGTGGAATTTCTCCAAACAATTTCTGGGTCTTGGAGATATCATGTGTTCTAGCGTGTCCACAAAGTTTCGGAGTTAGAGCACATTCGATGCTACCAAAAATCTCAACAAACATGAGCTCTACCTCACTCATTATGGCCATCACCCGGTTCTTGGGCACATGGTTGGCCTAACACATCAAAGAAAAAGGAACCCTTGCATGTCCCAACCCCGATGAGTTGCCTCATCATTTAGGGGTAAAACAACTACTATAGATCATACAAAGCCAACACTAACCCTTGACCTAAGAGCAATAATACAAAGAAAAATCAAGAAAAAGTATAAGGCACACAAGAGGGGTGGAAAAGCAAAGGTCAAGATGGTAATCCATGCATCCAACTCTAACCCTTGACCTAAGAGCAATAATACAAAGAAAAATCAAGAAAAAGTACAAGGCACACAAGAGGGGTGGAAAAACAAAGGCCAAGATGGTAATTCATGCATCCACGACCTCTCCCTTCTCACATTTATACGCTCAGGATGTGGAGCCCCCATCGGCCAAGATGGTAATTCATGCATCCAACTCTAACCCTTGACCTAAGAGCAATAATACAAAGAAAAATCAAGAAAAAGTATAAAGCACACAAGAGGGGTGGAAAAACAAAGGCCAAGATGGTAATTCATGCATCCACAACCTCTCCCTTCTCACATTTATACGCTCAGGATGTGGAGCCCCCATCAAGCTGGTCCCTTTGACCATGGCATTTGGTCATGAAGTCTTCTTCCCAACGTTTCATCATTATTATATTCACTAACACTTATCAACTAAAGGGTGGATTGAGGAAATGTTACTCACCCATTAGGGTGGATTGAGGAAATGTTGCTTACCCATCGGGGCTGAAAACACCTAATAGGGCGGTCTTTTAGCCACTCCTACCTAGGGAGGTAAAACCATTGCGAGCTCAAGACCCTAAATTTGGAAGGGAAGCCATATACGAAGTATTAAATAGCCCTTTACATTCAAGCTTGGTCCACTTAAATGCAAGAATGTTTATTGTACCCGATGATTGGTTGCTTGCACTAGAATTTGTGTTGTGATTGTTAGGTGGTTCCATAGCCATGACTTACACACTTGACCCATAGGTACCCAAGCCTCTCGAGAAGCATATTGGCACCCACGAGTAAAGCGTTGAGAGTCATCAGACTCCAAGCAACAACAAAGCATCACACACACCGTTGGGCACCTCCAACACCCATAGCGTTTTGGGATTTTGCCTTGAATTTGATGACTTTTGGGATGATGCATCTAGACCCAACATGCCCCTAGGTTGACCTTAGCACTTTGGGAGTGATGGCAGCTGATCCAGGGCCCATGTGAGGATCATCTCACCCCTTGAGACATGGGGTGTAAAAAATTGAGTGAAATAAATTTTTTTAGTAGTATTGTTTCATTTCACCAGCAAAGGAATTTCGCTTCACATGCTATTTTGTTTCATGCTCATTTAATTTACAGGATAAAGGTAGAATTTAATAACTCATATAACAGAAAATTTGGGCTAGAAACATATACATGACAGAAGCACAAAAGTTAGGATCTCTAAGCATAAATTTCATCTCACCAAAATGCATAGACACACAAGAAGATATGATGCAACATATGAGCAAGGCTCAACGACAAAACCCTCAAGATGGGGAAAAACCTAGGAGAAATGAAATTTATCTATTAGAGCAGATTCATACAAGTTTACAACAACATAGATACATAGATTTAGAGAAAATGATACTAAGCTATTACAACCTTCAACATAAACCTCATGGTTTCTCTGATTGCAACCGATTTCACTTAGGATTCCACACAACTGAATATTTGACACACTTAGAACTCCCCCAACAATCACAGACCAAAGATCAATTTTACAGTAGCCAAATCTTAGCAGCTGCGCTTGAAGTTGATGCCCAGAAGAAGCCACGTGCCAACAAAAGGATGACACAAACTCATTCATCAGACTTCAGATTTCAACGACGTCATACCAAGCCCAAGTACAACAAAATAATTTCAGCAAAGTCGATTCTCACAGTGCCAACAAAGTCAGACAATCATATTGTTTATTCATGATTTGATATATAAAATTACTTTGTGCAGCGAGCGACTACCAACAAAGTCAGGCAGTCATACTGTTTATTCATGTATTCATATATAATATTACTTTGTGCAGCGAAAGACTACAATTGTAGTGTCTAGGAGGTTCGATTGGAGAAGATATCTGAGGAAATGCAGATGCAACGTAGAGGATGGGTGAGTCATGTTGTTTTCCAACAAAATAGTGTTATTATTATTTGTTTGCTCGACGTTTTCTCCTTCTAGCATGGTTCTCGGGTAGTACCACTCAAAGAGTTGTTTGACATATACATAAAATGTATGTTTAAATTTATATGTCTTTTTGGTCCACATCACATGCATCCCCCGCACAACGTGCCCTATAGAGGAGGATGGTAAGGTCGAGCAAGCAAGCATACTGAGCCTTCGACCAGTCAACCATTGTGCTAGTAAACAACACTAGAATTTTGGGTATTTAATATGTTTAAATATGCTTAGATTCCTCTTACAAAAAGGATAATTTCTCTTAAGATAACATTGATTGCATTATTCTTAGTAGAATTACATCTAGCCTAGAAAATTTATATACTTTGAGATATAGCATGGAATATAAATAGACTGGAATTAATTGGATCTCAAGTTCATGCCTTCAACTCTCTAATTTAACTTGTATTAGAATTCTAATATTTTATTTTCTATCTATTGCAGATGGTTGATTCCAGTTAGCACAAATACGTGAAATATAAATTGGATTACCCCCCTCTATATAACAAAGCTCAAAGACATGTATGTTTCACATTATGATTGATTGTTGCATTCAACTCTCTAGTTTAACTTGTGTAATGATTCTAATATCTTATTATGTATTGGTTGTAGATGACTTGTTCTTGTGAGCACGAGTAAGTGGAATACAAAATGGAATGTTTATCTTTATATGGTAAACTCTAGATGAGGTATGTTTGCTATAGTTATTCATTTTGACTTATGTTTTCCATTACTATCTATGTCTTTATTTTAACCTTATTCACCCCACTTTTTTTCCTTTCAGCGGAGGAGAGTTTATATATTTTGAGATATAGCATGGAATATAACATGAAATATAAATGGATTGGAATTAATTGGATCCCAAGTTCATGCCTTCAACTCTCTAATTTAACTTCTATTAGAATTCTAATATTTTATTTTCTACTTACTGCAGATGGTTGATTCTAGTTAGCACAAATACGTGAAATACAAATTTGATTATCCCCCTTTATATAACAACACTCAAAGACATGTATGTTTCACATTATGATTGATTGTTGCATTTCTAGTTTAACTTGTGTAACGATTCTAATATCTTATTATGTATTAGTTGTAGATGGCTTGTTCTCGTGAGCACGAGTAAGTGGAATACAAAATGGTATGTCTATCTTTATATGGCAAACTCTAGATGAGGTATGTTTGCTATAATTATTCATTTTGAGTTATGTTTTCCATTACTATATATGTCTTTATTTTAACCTTATTCGCCCCACTTTTTTTCCTTTCAGCAAAGGAGAGGATATTTTAACCTTATTCACCCCACTTTTTTCCCTTTCAGCGGAGGAGAGGACACTACAATAGAGATAATGTGCAGAGGGGAAGTTTGCAATTTTTTGTTTGTTGGTGTGTTTTTGTTGAAGTTCATGCCTTCAAACTCACTAGTTTGACTTTTATTAGAAATCTAATATTTTATTGTGTATTTATTGCAGATGACTTGTTCTAATGATCATGAATATGTGAAATACAAAAACGGACTCTCCCCTTTTATATAACAATCTCGAAGAAAGATATGTTTCTTATTATGATTAATTATTGTGTACTCTCTAGTTTAATTATGATTAATTATTGTGTACTCTCTAGTTTAATTATGATTAATTATTGTGTATCTTTTGTAGATGGTTTGTTTTGATGAGCACGAGCAAGTGGAATACAAAAGAGTGTCCATCGTTATAAAACAAAATCTAGGGGAGTTGTGTTTCATATTATGAATAATTATTGGTTTTGAAATATGTTTAACATTACTAATTGTGTGTGTATTTTAACCTTGTTCAAACCACTTTTTTCCCTTTCAGTGGAGGACAAAACATTGCAGGGGAGATGATGTGCAGATGGGATGTTTGCAAATTTTTCTTTGTTCTTGTCTACGTGTTTTGTTTTGTTGAGTTTGAGCATGGCCATGCTGTGTTGTGTACTTGTTTTCCTTTGTTTTGCATTTTTTTCTTGTTTTTTGTAGTTTGGTCTTATTTTCATTTTTTGGTTATACTCTTCTCTTCCTTTTATTTTTTAAGTTGCATTTTGGTTTCGTTTGTTGGGTGCGAAAACAGAAATTAAAGAAGCAGGCAGAGAAATATGAGGTTATTGTTCACAAGTGAAGGTGAGTCAATATATCTATATGCAATGCTCTTCATTTAAAAGTATCTTTTGCTAATTTGTGCCTCCATTTGTTTGCTATTCAAATTATTATATGTTTTATCTATGAGATTCGCTAATTTGCGGCTCCATTTGTTTTCTATTCAAATTATTATATGTTTTATCTATGCTCACATAGTCAACTATATTGATCTTTTTTATGTAGTGAAAACTATAATTGTATGGTCTACAAAGGTCAAGATGCACTAGACATTCTACAAACGTGGCATAGAGTATGGGTGAGGCATACTTTTCTCCTACCAAATACTATTGTCCTTTAATACACTGAAATATTTGTTAGTTGTGCAATAATTTATCATTTTGTCATGTTTTCAAGATAGTATGATCTTGTTCATGGGTGTGAGATTCAAGATTTTTCCTAGAAGTTTGATTGAGAGAAATGGAAATGTTACACTGGGGTTCACATGTCGAGGGGTTATTGTTTGTGATTATCATTGTTATAATATTAGCTAAGGGAGGGTAGGTATCTGTATGGTTAATTCACCACTCTATATATTTATCCTTTAAGCTCTCATGGTTTATTCGTTTTATCTATGCTCTCATAGTCAACTATATTGATCTTTTTTGTGTAGTGAAAACTATAATTGTATGGTCTACAAAGGTTAAAATGCACTAGACATTCTACAAACATCGCACAGAGTATGGGTGAGGCATACTTTTCTCCTACCAAACACTATAGTCCTTTAATACACTGAAATATTTGTTAGTTGCACAATGATTTATCATTTTGTCATGTTTCCAATATAGTATGATCTTGTTCATGGGTGTGAGATGCAATATTTTTCCTAAAAATTTGATTGAGAGAAATGGAAATGTTACACTCGGGTTCACATTTCTAGGTGTTATTGTTTGTGATTATCGTTGTTATAATATTAGCCAAGGGAGGGTAGGTATCTGTATGGTTAATTCATCGCTCTGTATATTTATCCTTTAAGCTCTCATGGTTTATTCATGATTTCATATATAATATTACTTTGTGCAGCGAACGACTACAATTGTAGTGTCTGGGAGGTTCGATTGGAGAAGATATCTGAGGAAATGCAGATGCAACGTAGAGGATGGGTGAGTCATGTTGGTTTCCAACAAAATAGTGTTATTATTATTTGTTTGCTCGACGTTTTCTCCATTTAGCATGGTTCTCGGGTAATAACACTCAAAGAGTGGGTTGACATATACATAAAATGTATGTTCAAATTCATTTGTTTTTTTGGTTCCCATCACATGCACCCCCCACGCAACGTGCCCTATAGAGGAGGATGGTAAGTTCGAGCAAGCATACTAACCCTTTGACCAATCAACCATTGTGCTAGTAGACAACACTAGGATTCTGGGTATTTAATATGTTTAAATATGCTTAGATTCCTCTTACAAAAAGGATAATTTCTCTTACAATAACATTAATTGCATTATTCCTAGTAGAATTACATCTAGTTTAGAAAAATTATATATTTTGAGATATAGCATGGAATATAAATGGAATGGAATTAATTGGATCACAAATTCATGCCTTCAACTCTCTAATTTAACTTTTATTAGAATTTTAATATTTTATTTTGTATCTGCTGCAGATGGTTGATCCCAGTTAGCAGAAATACGTGAAATACAAACTGGATTACCCCCCTTTATATAACAAAGCTCAAAGACATGTATGTTTCACATTATGATGGATTATTGCATTCAACTCTTTAGCTTAACTTGTGTAATGATTCTAATATCTTATTATTTATTAGTTGTAGTTGGCTTGTTCTCATGAGCATGATAAGTGGAATACAAAATGGAATGTCTACCTTTATATGGCAAACTCTAGATGAGGTATGTTTGTTATTATGAATAATTATTCATTTTGAATTATGTTTGCCATTACTGTCTCTGTCTTTATTTTAAACTTATTCACCCCACTTTTTTTCCTTTCAACGGAGGAGAGGACATTACAATAGAGATAATGTACAAAGGGGAATTTTGCATTTTTTTGTTTGTTGGCGTCTACATGTTTTGTTTTTTTATTGAAGTTCATGCCTTCAAACTCCCTACAAACTCCCTAGTTTGACTTTTATTAGAAATCTAATATTTTATTGTGTATTTATCGTAGATGGCTTGTTCTAGTGTGCATGAATATGTGAAATACAAAAATGGTCTCTCCCATTTTATATAACAATCTCGAAGAAATGTGTGTTTATTATTATGATTATTTATTTTGTACTCTCTAGTTTAATTATGATTAATTATTGTGGATCTTTTGTAGATGGTTTGTTCTGATGAACACGAGCAAGTGGAATACAAAAGAGTGTCCATCGTTATAAAACGAAATATAGGAGAGGTGTGTTTCGTATTATGAGTAATTATTTGTTTTGAAATATGTTTAACATTACTAATTGTGTGTATTTTAACCTTATTCAACCCACTTTTTTCCCTTTCAGCTGAGGACAAAATATTGCAGGGAGATGATATGTAGATGGCCATGCTGTACTTGTTTTCCTCTTTTTTTCTTGTTTTTTGTAGTTTGGTCTTGGTTTCATTTGTTTTGTGTGCTCTTCTCTTCATTTGTGTCTGTGTGTGTGCGTTTTTTAATGTTTTTGTAGTTGCATTTTGGTTTTCGTTAATTGGGTGCGAAAACAGAAATTAAGGAAGCAGGTAGAGGAATTTGAGTTTATTGTTCACAAGTGAGGTAAGCAACATATCTATATACAATGTTCTTCATTTAATAGTACCTTTCGCTATTTTATGGCTCCATTTGTTTGCTGTTCCAATTATTATGTGTTTTATCTATGCTCTCATAGTCAACTATATCTCATAGTTAGATATAGTCAACTATATTGATCTTTTTTATGAAGTGAACAACTACAATTGTATGGTCTACAAAGGTCAAGTGGTGAAGATACACTAGACATTCTACAAACGTGGCACAGAGGATGGGTGAGGCATACTTTTCTCCTACCAAATACTATTGTCTTTTAATACACTAAAATATTTGTTAGTTGCCAATGATTTATCATTTTTTCAAGGTTCCAAGATAGTATGATCTTGTTCATGGGTGTGAGATTCAAAAATTTTCATAGAAATTTGATATGAAAGAAATGGAAATGTTACACTGGGGTTCTCATGTTCAGGGGTTATTGTTTGTGATTGCCGTTGTTATAATATTAGCAAAGGGAGGGCAGGTATGTGTATGGTTAATTTATCGCTCTGTATATTTATCCTTTAAGATCTCGTAGTTTATTCGTGATGTCATATGTAATATTACTTTGTGCAGCGAGCGACTATAATTGTAGTGTCTGGGAGGTTCGATTGGAGAAGATATCTGATGAAATGCAGATGCAATGTAGAGGATGGGTGAGTCATGTTGTTTTCCAATAAAATAGTGTTATTATTATTTGTTTGCTCGACGTTTTCTCCTTCTAGCATGGTTCTCGGGTAGTACCACTCAAATAGTGGTTTGACATCTACATAAAATGTATGTTTAAATTTATATGCTTTTTTGGTCTACATTTGTTAAATTTAGGTAACCATGGTATGTTCTATGCTTAAAGCAGTTTACTTCAATCTTTCTTATAGGCCCAATTCATATTATGTTAAATTTAGATAACAATGGTGTTCTATGCTTGATGCACTTTTACTTCAATCTTTCATAGGGCCAATACAAGATAGCAATCACATACACTTGAAAGTAAAATGCTGATAGAACACAATAATAGATCAATAGAAGACAAGCCAAATATAGATCAGATTTACAATTCCTTATGTCCAACAAAGATATGAGATATTCAAGATAGCAATCACATAAACTTGAAAGTAAAATGCTGATAGAACACAATAATAGATCAATAGAAGACAAGCCAAATATAGATCAGATTTGCAATTCCTTATATCCAACAAAGATGTGAGATATTATTGTGTTACGGTGGTCAGCAAGATGCTTCAACCAACAAAGTCTTTCTCGGTCAGGCAACACTTTCATGTGTCACACCCACAACCCTTAAAGACAACTCATCACAAGTCAAACCAGGGACAGCGCAGAAAAGTCAACGCAGGCAACTTTAAAAAAGTCAACGCAACAAACTAGGGCTTTAGTCAAACAACCCGAAATTCCTCGATTTTAGTGCCCAACTGTACAACCTCCTAAAATCGAAATTTCTGCAGAAGATTGAGGTCAAACGAACAAGGGTTGACCACGATCAACGCTGGTCAACGCTGCAGGAGAAAAGCCCTAAACAGATCAGCGCATAAAACAACAGCGAGCCCTAAACAGATCATCACAGAAAACAGCAGCTTCGCTCCACACGTGTGAGAAGAAAAAGGCCTCCAAAGGCTATCGAACCAGTCAGATCACAATGAGAGAATGTGTGATGAGATGATGAGAAAATGACCTCCAAGTCTCTCCAATTTATATCAATGAGGGTGTGTGACTCATCTCTTAGGCATGTGGGATAAATCTGGCTGACCTTGCACATGTGGAAAATAAATTCAAAATCAATGTTCTGGTCATCCGATCAAGATGATCTTTAGATCAATCTTGCACCTCTTTGAAAGAGCAATCCAACAAAAATATGATCGTCATATGAGCAGTGCAACATGGAGTTTGGACCTAGTTGCCCAAAATTAACACTCCCTCTCAACTAGGGAGAACTCCATCTGTCCACAAGTGCCATCCATCATGTACCAAACCAAACATCGTGCGTCATCCCGCCGTAACTTGCTTTGTTGGCTCTTTATTCTAGAACAAAAGGTGAGTCACAAAGACATCACACACAACTGACCCGAAGTCAGCTTAGAGGTAAAAACCTCTATCAGACTCAAAAAGGGTCTCCTACTAACTCGAAGTTAGTTTACTGACCCGAAGTCAGTTTAGAGGATAAAACCTCATCATACTTGATCCCAAATCAAGGTGTTGGACACGTGCCATCCTAGACATAGTGAGTATAACAATCTCCGATGCGTCCATCGGTCTTGCTATGGTCTCTATCCACATTTCCCACCTCATTGGCCAAATGAGAGGTACTTCCCATGAGTTCGAAACTCCATGGGTAGGATGCATGCGGGGCACAGATTAGAGAGAGGTGAACCAACTCAATATCATAACGGTGCGGCAGAAGCACAACAAGGTTCGACAAGCCTAGCCCTGTATGTGCTTATAGCTCCAAGAAGCTATCCCCAAGCCCCTTGGAGCTCCCAGAGCTCATAGTCCAACTCAATCAGGACCCTCATAATAGGGTCTTTCCACGATTCCAAGCTTCTCACGAAATGTTAGGAACTTGACCTTCCCCAGGGGCTTCGTGAGAATATCCGTGACCTGCTCATCAGTTCCTATATGATCGAGCCTTACGGCACCTCGCTGTACCATATCCCGGATAAAGTGGTACCTGATATCAATATGCTTGGATCGATCGTGGAACACGGGATTCTCAGAAAGACGAACCCCACTTTGGTTATCACAAAGGATAACGATGGTATCTAGCACATGCCCGAACAACTCACTGAAGAGATTTCACAACCAAACAGCTTCACAACAGGCCATACTCATTGCAATGTATTCGGCCTCAGCGATGCTCAAAGCCACCGACTTCTCCTTCCTGCTCATCTAAGATATTGAAGCAAAACCCAAGGTGAAGCAACATCCAGATGTTTGCGATCCACCACACTGCCAACCCAATCGACATCGGTATATACATGGAGTCTCAAACTCCCGGCAGTGTATCTCAGCCCATGGTTGATTGTGCCCCGAAGATATCTCAATAGATTCTTGGCACCAATCCAGTGAATGTGATGAGGATTATGAGGATCAACCGTATGTTGACTCAAAGTGTTCACTGCAAAACATACATCTGGAAGGGAGTTCACTAAGAACATCAGGGCCCCCACTAGTTGTCGATACTCGGTAGGATTTGCTAGCATAGGCCCAATAACATTTCCACAACTTTTTAAAGTTGAGTTCCATCTCTGTCGACACAGACTTACAGTCCACCATACCAAATCTCTCCTGTAGCTTCACGACATATTTTCCTTGAGAAAGGAAAATCTCGCCTGGCCTCTACCAGACCTCCAAGCCTAGGAAGTAGTGCATCAGTCCTAGGTCTTTCATCTCAAACTCGGAAGCTAGCTCGCTCTTACACTAATGAATGATCGGGTCAACACCTGTCAGGAAGAGATTGTCCACATAGAGAACCAAAATGAGAGGCTTTTCTCTATCAACCTTAAAATAAAGGTTCAAATCAACATTACTTCGAGTGAAGCGCAACTTCATCAAGTAGCTATCTATCCTCTCGTACCAAGCACTGGGGGCTTGTTTCAACCCATAGAGGGATTTCTTCAACCTGCATACATGAGTGTCTCTATCTCGGACTTCGAACCCCAGAGGTTGCTCCACATACACCTCTTCCTTTATAAATCCATGCAGAGAAGCGATCTTCATATCCATCTGATATAGACTCCATCCTTGCGTAGCAGCAAGGGCAATAATAGATCGGATGGTGGTATAACGGGCCACAGGTGCAAATTTATCATCATAATCTATGCCTTCTTTTTGAGAGAAGCCTCGGGCAACGAATCTTGCCTTGTACTTTTCAGCACTTCCATCAGATCCATGTTGATCTTATAGAGCCATTTCAAGGTGACAACAGATTTGTCCTCCGGTCTCGGGACCACTTCCCAGACATCATTCTTCATAATGGGCTCATATTCTTCGTGCATAGCATCCTTCCAAACTTGATGCTTTACGACTTCTTCAAATGTTCTAGCCTTAGATTGTACTATCGTACTCATGGTTGCTATATAACCTTGGTATCTCTTCGGCTTCTTGCTTTCACGGAATGTCCCCCTTGGGGCAATATGTCTCTCGGCATCTTCAAGAGTATCCCTAAGCCATGAGGGTCTTCTCTTATTTGAAGGAGGTGGATCAATGGGATCCATAGGTCCTTCAATGTCGGGCATCAAGTCATCCTTCGGCTCTTCTAGCTTCCCTGCTTCTTCATCTTCTTTGTCTTCCTTGGAGCTAGGAAGATTTCTTACTTTCTTGAGGGCAACATCTTCATCGAAGGTGACATCGTGGCATATCTCCACTTCCCTTTGACTAGGCACATAGATTCTATATGCCTTCGAAGATTCATTGTAGCCCACAAACATTCCCTTCTTTCCAGAAGCATCCAGCTTGCTTCTCTTTTCTTCTAGCAAATGAAAGTAAACACGACAACCAAAAACTCTAAAATGAGAAACATCAGGTTTCTTACCAAAGAAGACTTCTTCGGGAGTTTTGGAGTCCAAAGTGGAATGCGGGCATCTATTTTGAATATACACAACAGTGTTCGCAACTTCTCCCCATAGAAAACTTCGGAAGACCTTGGTCACATAGCATGGCATAGGCAACTTCCACAATGGTCCTGTTCTTTCTTTCAGCAACACCATTTTGCTCAGGAGTGTACGCAGTTGTGGTCTCCCTCTTAATGCCAACTTCTTTACAAAAGTCATTAAACTCATTTGACTCATACTCGGACCCATTGTCGGTCCTAAAAACTTTGATTTTCTTCTCGGTTTGATTTTCCACCAAGGCCTTAAAGGTACGGAACCATTTGAATACTTCGTCCTTCTTCTTCAAAAAATATATCCAAGTCTTGCGGGAGAAGTCATCTGTAAAAGTCATGTAATAGGAACATCCTCCCAAGGATGTCACAGGCAGCATACCAGATAAGTCAAAATGTATCAACTGCAAGATATCAGTTGTCTTTGTGACACTTGAGGGGAATGGTCCCCTTGTATGCTTCCCTTCGGCACAACCTTGACATATACATTCATGATCATCTCTAAATTCGGGCATCCCTGTCACACCTTCCTTACTTCAGGAAGGGCTTTGTAATGAAGGTGTGCAAACCTCCGGTGCCATAACTCTGTTTGAAGAGTTGTATCACATGTCATAGCCCCCAATGGACTTCCTCCAGCTTGGTAGAGTGTATCAACTCTAAAACCAATAGAAAGAGCTTCCTTGAAGTGCTTCTTCCAGATAAGCACCTTTCCATCAACGAATGGCACCTTGAACCCTTTGTCTTCAATTGCCGAAATGGACACAAGTTTCTTCTTCAAATTTGGTACATACAACACATCTTGTAATCAGATGACTTGACCTTGAGATAAATGGAGGGTCACAGTCCCTGTCCCTTTCACGGGATAGGTGGCATTATCTCAAAGGATAATTTCCAGATTAGTATCCTTCTCAACCAAATCAAAAAGGGCTTCTTTATAACCAATGAGGTGCCTTGAAGCACCACTATCAATTAACCAGACATCCACGGTGTCAGGTGGAGATGCAGCAGAGAGGGCAGATACAAGAATAAAATCATTTCTCTTATTATCAACAACATTAGACTCATCATACCTGGAATTTCTTGGCCTCTTGAAAGATTGCCCATTTCCACTACGATCAGAGGGAGCCTTCCTTTTTCCTTGGAACCTGTTGTTCCTACCATTACTTCTCGAGTTGTTGTTGTCATCATCCCTGGGAGAGTCCCTTCTATTACGGCACTCTCTTGCATAGTGACCAGTCTTGTTACAAGTGTAACATCTTCCCTTCCTTTGGGCCCCGCTCTACCATGGTTTTGATTTCTCGGGCCACCATGGTTCTTTTTCTTTGCATGAGTGGCGAAGGTAGTAGGGTCACTTCCATTACCATTAGAGGCATACTCCATCATTCTTGTTTCCTCTTGAGTGCATCTCGTCAATATTTCATCCAAATTAGGAATCACATTATTATTGAAAATAGTGGTATTGAATACATGCCAATCACGGGGGAGATCTCCAAGTGCAACAAGAACCATCTCTCGATTAGATATTGCTTCCCCAATAGATAGGAGGTTATTCCTGATTTCAGTGAGCCTCATAAAACAAGATTGAATAGATTCATCCTTACCCTTCTTGATATTCTTCAATTGATTCTTGAAGAAGAGGATTTGATTAGCATTACTAGCCTTGAACATGCTCACCAGCTTATCATACATCTCCTTAGATGTCTTCAGCTCAGAAATGTAAGCAACCAAGTGCTTATGAATAGAATCCCAGATAATCATCTTTTCTTTGATTTCCCCTTTTCTATACTTCGTCTTTGTGGCAACAGCTGCACATTTGATGGAGGCTCTTGAATATTCCCCTATACATAGTCCATGACATCTTGATCTTCTAGTGCCAAATACAAGGACATATTCCACGCATGATAATCAGACTTATTAGTCAATTTATCATCAGCCTTGAAACCCTTGTAGGTTGAGGAGGCCATTTGTCCTTGATAGGATTTATTCCTTCAAAGATATAGCTTCTAACACCAGCTTGGACTCTTGGACTTTATCTTCACCTCAGCTTTGATACCATGTTAAATTTAGATAACAATGGTGTTCTATGCTTGATGCACTTTTACTTCAATCTTTCATAGGCCCAATACAAGATAGCAATCACATAAACTTGAAAGTAAAATGCTGATAGAACACAATAATAGATCAATAGAAGACAAGTCAAATATAGATCATATTTACAATTCCTTATGTCCAACAAAGATATGAGATATTGTTGCATTACGACGGTCAGCAGGGTGCTTCAACCAGTAAAGTCTTTCTCGGTCAGGCAACACTTTCATGTGTCACATCCACAACCCTCAAAGACAACTCATCACAAATCAACGCAAGGCGAACTAGGGACAACGCAAAAAATTCAACGCATGCAGCTTCATAAAAGTCAATGCAGCAAACTAGGGCTTCAGTCAAACAACCCGAAATTCCTCGATTTTAGTGCCCAGCTGTACGACCTCCTAAAATGGGAATTTCTGCAGAAGATTGAGGTCAAACGACCAAGGGTTGACCAAGGTCAACGCTGTAGCAGAAAAGCCCTAAACAGATCAGCGCAGAAAACAACAACAAGTACTAAACAAATCAACACAGAAAACAGCGGCTTCGCTCCACACGTGTGAGAAGAAAAAGGCCTCCAAAGGCTATCGAACCAATCAAATCACAAAGAGAGAATGTGTGATGAGATGATGAGAAAATGATCTCCAAGTCTCTCCAATTTATATCCATCAATGAGGGTGTGTGACACATCTCTTAGGCATGTGGGATAAATCTGGCCGACCTTGCACATGTGGAAAATAAATTCAAAATCAATGTTCTGCTCATTCGATCAAGATGATCTTGAGATCAATCTTGCACTTCTCCGAAAGAGGAATCCAACAAAAATATGACCATCATCATATGAGCAGTGCAACATGGAGTTTGGACCTAGTTGCCCAAAATTAACAGATTAGCAATCACATAATCATTGAAAGTAAATGCTGATAGAACATAATAATAGATCGACAGAAGACAAGCCAATACAATAAATCATAATTTACAAATCTTCTTGTGCAACAAAGATAGAGAGAAATGCTTGTTACAACAGTCAATAAGATGCCCTAGCCAACAAATACTTTGGCTGGTCAAACCAACTCTTCCAACCTCCCGGAGGTTCAGTCAAACACATACAAGATCAACCTTTCTTTAGTGTCACACACACCTCATGAGACAGCTCCCGAAACAATCGATGCAAGTCAACAAAAGGATTTCCGGCATCCATTTCCGGCATCCAGATTTCTGGCATTCATTTCTGGCATCATCCATATTTCTAGCATCTAGATTTTCAGCATCCATTTTCGACATCCAGATTTCAGGCATCCATTTCCGACATCCATATTTCCGACATCATCCATATTTCTGACATCTAGATTCACACGTGGGAGAGAGAGAAGCCTCTTCTAGACTGTATGAACCAATCAGATCATGAGGAATGTGTGTGATGAGATGATGAGCAAATGAGCATCAAGTCTCTCCAATTTATATCCATCAATGAGGGTGTGTGACACATCTGTTGGGCTTGTGAGCCTACATTACAATTCAGGCCGACCTTGACAAATTGCACATGTGTGGAAAATAAAATCAAAATATAAGTTCTGCTCATCCAAACAAGATGATCTTTAGATCAATCTTGCACCTCTTCGAAAGAGGAATCCAACAAAAATATCATCATCATCATATGAGCAATGCAACATGGAGTTTCGACCTAGTTGCCCAAAATTAACACTCCCTCTCAAGTAGAGAGAACTCCATCTGTCCACCTATGCCATCCTGTCATACAACACCATAGTGTACTATCATATATCATACTGCACTCCTGTGTCATCCTATTGTAACATGCTTTGTTGGCTCTTCTTCGCACAACAAGAGTGAGTCAAAAAGACAACACACTCCACTAACCCGAAGTCAGCTTAGAGGTTAAAACCTCAATGGGATTCAAGAGAGTCACATATTGACCCGAAGTCAGTTTAGAGGTAAGAACCTCATCCAGACTTGATTCCAGATCAAGTGGTTGGACACATCCCATCCTAGACATAGAGAGTACGACAATCCTCGATGCGTCCATCGGTCATGCTATTGTCTCTATCCATATTTCCCACCTCATTGGCCAAATGAGAGGTACTTCCCATGAGTCCAAAACTCCATGGGTAGGATGCATGTGGGGCGTAGATCAAGGAGAGAGTGAACCAGCTCAATATCATAACGGTGGGGAAGTAGCACACCAACAAGGTTTGGCGAACCTAGCCCTGTGGTTTCTTATAGCTCCAAGATGCTATCCCTAAGCCCCCTGGAGCTCCCAGAGCTCATAGTCCAACTCAAGCGGGACCCTCGCAATAGGGTCTATCCACGATTCCCAGCTTCTCATGAAAGGTTAAGAATTTGACCTTCCCCAGGGGCTTCGTGAGAATATCTGCGACCTGAATAAGTCCCAATGTGACCGAGCCTTACGATGCCTCGTTGTACCATGTCCCGGACAAAGTGGTACCTAATATCAATATGCTTGGATTGGTCGTGGAACACGGTATTCTCAGAATGACAAATCCCACTCTGGTTATCACAAAGGATAACGGTGGTATCTAGCACATGCCCAAATAACTCACTGAAGAGCTTTCTCAACCAAACAACTTCACAACAGGCCATACTCGCTGCAATGTATTCGGCCTCAACAGTGCTCAAAGCAACCGATTTCTACTTCCTGCTCATCCAAGAGATCGAAGCAGAACCCAGGGTGAAGCAACATCCAGATGTGCTCTTATGATCCACCACTCTTCCTGTCCAATTGACATCAGTATATCTAAGGAGCCTCATACTCCCGACAATGTATCTCAGCCCATGGTTGATTGTACTCCGAAGATAGCTCAATAGATTTTTGGCACCGATCCAATGAATGTGATGAGGCTCAACCATATGTTGACTCAAAGTGTTCACTGCAAAACATACGTCCGGACGTGAGTTCACTAAGAACATCAAGGCCCTTACGAGTGTTCGATACTCGGTGGGATTTCCCAGCTCGGGGGCCCAACAACACTTCCACACAACTTATTAAAGTCGAGTTCCATCGGTGTCAACACAGACTTACAATCCACCATCTGAAATCTCTCCTGCAACTTCACAACATATTTTCCTTGAGAAAGGAAAATCTCACCTGGCTTTTTTGAGACCTCCAAACCTAGGAAATAGTGCATCAATCCTAGGTCCTTCATCTCGAACTCAAAAGCTAGCTCTCTCTTACATTGATGAATAAGAGGGTCAACACCTATGAGGAAGAGATTGTCCACATAGAGAAACATAATGATAGGCCTATCTTTATCAACCTTAAAATAAAGGTTTGGATCAGCATCACTTCGAGTGAAGCCTAGCTTCATCAAGTAGCTATCAATCCTCTCATACCAAGCCCTAGGGGCTTGCTTCAACCCATAGAGGGCATTCTTCAACCTGCATACATATTTGTCTCTATCTTGGACTTCGAACCCCAGAGGTTGCTCCACATAAACCTCTTCCTTGATTGAACCATGTAAGAAAACAGTCTTCACATCCATCTGATGGAGACTCCATCCTTGCGTTGCAACAAGGGCAATGATTGATCGGATAGAGGTGTAGCGGGCAACAAGTGCAAATATATTGTCATAATCTATACCTTTTGAGAGAAGCTTCGGGCAACAAATCTCGCCTTGTACTTTTCAGCTCTTCCATCGGCTCCATGCTTGATCTTGTAGAGCCATTTCTAGGTGACAACAAATTTGTCCTTTGGTCTTGGGACTACATCCCAGACATCATTCTTCATAATAGACTCATATTCTTTGTGAATAGCATCCTTCCAAACTTGATGCTTTGCGGCTTCTTCAAATGTTCTAAGCTCAGATTGTACAATAGTGCTCATGGCTGCTAGGTACCTTTGGTACCTATTTGACTTTGTAATATTCCTAATTAGCGACAGCTAATTAGAATATTCGATTTTGTTCAGTTTTGCCGTCTATAGTTTATAAATAAATAAAAAGTGAGTGGAGAGGGTCTAACTCACTTAAGTGGAATAAAACACCCTCCTAGTAGCACAACGTTGTGACTTAAGGGGGAGCCAAGGGGGCCAAGCACCACGTAGAGAGGGGGCCCACGTATACTCTAGAAGCTACTGTGCAGGAGAGGGAGAGCACGTGGCAAGAGAGGGAGGCTATGTTGAGGAGATGGGCCTTAGGGTTGGAGGAAGGCCAACATTATAAAAGAGGGAGGAGCCTTCTTATTTGATTCATTCTGTTGTTGATGATATTGAGTTGGACGTTTTGTCTTCTTGAGCACGCTGGCTGTTTAGCCTGTCTGCAGCATTGTTTAGTGCATTGAGTGTCTCCGGTCGGAGATCTCGCCCTTAGCCCCAGGGGACTTTGAGTGCTTGCTCGGGCAAGGTTATTTCTTCAGTATTTTGTGAGAGGTTTTGGTGTTTGGGTTCGTTGCGAAGCGGGGATTTCATAGAGACTGCGCAGTCACTGAGAGGGAGGACGCAGTCCATCTTGGAGGTGTTCCGGATCAGGATTTTTGCAGGAGATTGAGTCGAGATTTCGAGCAGAGGATCAGCCTTTGCCATTGGGAGGATTTTGGTGGAGTTTGAGGCGGTGTTTTAGTCATTCTCATTTAGCCTCTGCGCAGAGCCTTGGAGGCCAGCGTAATTCCCCAAGGGGGTGTTTTCTAGAGGTTTTCGGGGGTTGGCCATTTTTTGATATGGTTTCTGGGTTTTGTCGGGATTCGTGAGTAGAGGAGGATTTCAGATTTTCAGCTCATTTCGGCAAGGGGATCAACCCCTAGACTTCAGTCCATTCCAGCAGTAACAGCTACATGGCAATTTTCCAGCAGCTGGGACGCAATTCAGAGAGCAGCCATTTCCTATATATTCTGAGAGTATTTCTTCACTTGCCTTGAGCAAGTCTAGGTGCCATCACTCTGATCACCTGTTGTACTTCATTGTATTTCTCAGTTTAATAAAATGGCTTAGCATTTCCTCTCTATATTTCTGGATGAGTTGCCGTACATTCTGTCTATGTTATTATATGTCTGCTGCACTGTTATTTTTATATATTCTTGAGAATTCTAGTTCTATACCACTTGGTGTGTTTATCTTTCACTCTTAGACAGAGTCTAGAAAGGGCCAGGTAGCCTTCGGATCTCGTTCTCTTTTCAGAGGCGGAATATCCGGCAAATGCCCTCCCAGTCCATCTCTGGTTGGAGTTTGCCGTGTTTTAGAGATATCCCCGAAACGAGATATTACAGTGGTATTTGAGGATGTGCATTGATTACAGGGCCCTGAATAAGAAGACCCTGAAGAATAGGTATCCTATACCCAGGATCGATGAGTTGATGGATGAGCTGAGAGGAGCCAAGTTCTTCTTGAAGATTGATTTGAGATCAGGGTACCATCAGATTCGCGTGAGGGAACAGGACATTCCCAAGACCGCCTTCAGGTGTCATTATGGGCACTTTGAGTTTTTGGTTATGCCTTTTGGGCTAACCAATGCACTAGCTACTTTTCAGTCTTGCATGAACCATATCTTCCGCCGTCATTTGAGGAAGTTTGTGTTGGTTTTCTTTGATGACATACTCATATATAGCATGACTTGGGAGGAGCATCTCTAGCATATAGAGGCAGTACTACGCAACTTGGAAGAGCAATAGTTCTATGCTAAGCTCTCCAAGTGTGAGTTTGGGATGACGGAGATGTTGTATTTGGGTCACATTATTGAAGTGGACGGAGTGAGGGTCCATGAGGAGAAGATTAGAGCCATCAGAGATTGGCCGGAGCCGAGGAACATGACGGAACTTCGAGGGTTCATTGGCATATGTACTTATTACAGGAAGTTCGTCAAAGGTTTCTCACAGCTTGCTGCACCCCTTACAGATCTGATGAAGAAGGGGGCACTCAGTTGGTCGGATACAGCGCAACGAGCCTTTGATAGGCTCAAGGAGGTGATGAGTAGCTGCCCAGTGCTTGCATTGTCGGATTTTACGCAGCCATTTGTCTTGGAGTGTGATGCATCGGGAGAGGGGATCGGCGCAGTATTGATGCAGGGGGGACACCCTATAGCCTTTGAGAGCCGGAAGCTCCTTCCGCACGAGAGGTTGTATTCTATATACGACAAGGAGATGTTGGCCATTATGCATGCCTTGGCCAAATTCTGGCAGTATTTGGTAGGGAACAGGTTCAGGGTGAGGACTGATCACAACAGCCTCAGGTTCTTTTTGGAGCAGAAGCAGCTACAGTAGAGGCAGCAGAAGTGGATCAGTAAGATCCAAGCATATGACTTTGACATTGAGTATGTCAAGGGTAAGAATAACGTGGTAGCAAATGCCCTTTCACGTAGACCAGCCACGTTATCTCTTATGAGCTTGGATACAGATTGGAGGGCTCGACTTTTAGTGGAGTACTCCAAGGACAGATTTGCATGTGAGGTGCTGGATGGACAGGTGGCGGATGACAAGTATAGGGTGGTTGATGAGATCATCTACTACAGGGACAGGATCTTCTTGACTGAGGGATCTCAGCTTAAGAAGAAGATACTCCAGGCATCACATGATTCTCCATTGGCAGGCCATCAGGGGTTTACCAAAACCTACAGGGCCATCAGAGAGAGGTTCTCATGGAAGGGCCTCAAGGAGGACGTGCTCCAGCACATCAGGGAGTGCGATGTTTGTCAGGGGAACAAGGGAGAGATGAGCCATCCCGCAAGATTGTTGCAGTCTCTTCCCATTTCGGAGGGGAAATGGGAAAGCATATCAATGGACTTCATCACAGGGTTGCCCATGGCGCAGGGCAAGGATTGTATCTTTGTCGTCGTTGATCGGCTGACAAAGTATGCACACTTTTTCACCATATCCGCGCATTACACAGCAGCACAGGTGGCCGAGCTGTTCTTCAGAGAGGTTTTCAGGTTGCATGGTCTTCCTAAGACCATCATCAGTGATAGGGACAGTCGCTTCATGGGCAGATTTTGGCAGGAGCTTTTCCAGCTAGTGGGGACGGAGTTGACACCGAGTACCAGTTATCACCCACAAACGGATGGACAGACGGAGATAGTTAACAAGTGGCTGGAGGGCTACTTGCGTAACTATGTTAGTGGGTAGCAGCGAGCGTGGCTGAAGTGGTTGCATTTGGGGGAGTACTGCTACAACACGACACATCACATGTCCATTGGTATGTCGCCATTTTATGCTTTGTATGGGTATCATTCCTTATCTTTTGCTGATGTGATGTTCGGTGCTAGCAAGGCTCCTAGAGCCAAGATTTGGATCCAAGAGAGTTAGGACATTCTCCGAGCTCTCAAGGACACTAGGTTGTTAACACAAATCCAACAGTAGTCGATGTCGACGAGAGGGCTCAGTGAGAGATGCAGCTTAGAGGGTGGGGACTGGTCACCACACATGTCACACTGGGCAAATGTCATTACAAGCAGAAGTGGAGCTCGAGAAGTTTCAAGCCTCATGACAAGTATACAGTAGATACAGGATTGGGCATGTTATGATATCAGAGTTGCCTCACAGTGTTAAGATTTATTAAATGCCAGCAACATGCTGAAGAAGGCGCCAAAAGCAGGACATGGATGAGAGCTACCACCCACTTGATGATGAGGGGCACTTGGTGTTGCAAAACAAGAGGCTATTATTGATACCAGGAGAGGCACGCGGAGCAGACATCCAGAATTCTTAAGAGGAGAAGAATTTGCTTGGATGAGTAGGTCACTTGGGAGAGTGAGAAGATTTTGCAAGATTCATCACTTCGGGGCCAGCTGGAGGGACACAACATTTTCCTGGATCAGAATATATTCCTAATTAGTGACAGCTAATTGGAATATTCGATTTTGTTCAGTTTTGCCGTCTATAGTTTATAAATAAATAAAAAGTGAGTGGAGAGGGTCTAACTGACTTAAGTGGAATAAAACACCCTCCTAGTAGCACAACGTTGTAACTTAAGGGGGAGCCAAGGGGGCCAAGCACCACGTAGAGAGGGGGCCCACGTATACTCTAGAAGCTACTGCGCAGGAGAGGGAGAGCACGTGGCAAGAGAGGGAGGCTACGTTGAGGAGATGGGACTTAGGGTTGGAGGAAGCCCAACGTTATAAAAGAGGGAGGAGCCTTCTCATTTGATTCATTCTGTTGTTGATGATATTGAGCTGGATGTTTTGCCTTCTTGAGCACGCTGGCTGTTTAGCCTGTCTGCAGCACTGTTTAGTGCATTGAGTGTCTCCGGTCGGAGATCTCGCCCTTAGCCCCGGGGGACTTCGAGTGCCTGCTCGGGCAAGGTTATTTCTTCAGTATTTTGTGAGAGGTTTTGGTATTTGGGTTTGTTGCGGAGCGGGGCTTTCATAGAGACTGCGCAGTCACTGAGAGGGAGGACGCAGTCCATCTTGGAGGTGTTCCGGATCGGGATTTTTGTAGGAGATTGAGCCGAGATTTCGAGCAGAGGATCAGCCTTTGCCATTGGGAGGATTTTGGTGGAGTTTGAGGCGGTGTTTCAGTCATTCTCATTTAGCCTCTGCGCAGAGCCTTGGAGGCCAGCGTAATTCCCCAAGGGGGTGTTTTCTGGAGGTTTTCGGGGGTTGGCCATTTTTTGATATGGTTTCTAGGTTTTGTCGGGATTGGTGAGTAGGGGAGGATTTCAGATTTTCAGCTCATTCCGGCAAGGGGATCAGCCCCTAGACTTCAGTCCATTCCAGCAGTAGTAGCTACACGGTAGTTTTCCAGTAGTTGGGACGCAGTTCAGAGAGCAGCCATTTCCTGTATATTCTGAGAGTATTTCTTCACTTGCCTTGAGCAAGTCTAGGTGCCATCACTCTGATCACCTATTGTACTTCATTGTATTTCTCAGTTTAATAAAATGGCTTAGCATTTCCTTTCTATATTTCTAGATGAGTTGCCGTACATTCTGTCTATGTTATTATATGTCTGCTGCACTATTATTTTTATATATTCTTGAGCATTCTAGTTCTATACCACTTGGTGTGTTTATCTTTCACTCTTAGACAGAGTTTGGAAAGGGTTAGGTAGCCTCCGGATCTCGTCCTCTTTTCAGAGGCGGAATATCTGATAAATGCCCTCCCAGTCCATCTCTGGTTGGAGTTTGCCGTGTTTTAGAGATATCCCCGAAACGGGATATTACAGACTTCTTGCTTTCACGGAATGTTCCTCTCAAAGCAATATGTATCTCGACATCTTGGAGAGTGTCCCTAAGCCATGAGGGTCTCCTTTTATTTGAAGGAAGTGGATCAATAGGATCCATCAGACCTTCAACATCAGGCATCAGTTCATCTTTCGGTTCTTCCAGCTTCACTGCTTCTTCTTCTTCTTCTTTGTCTTCCTTTGAGCTAGGAAGATCCCTGATTTTCCTGAGGGCAACATCTTCATCAAAGGTGACATCGTGGCATATCTCCACTTCTCTTTGACCAGGCACATAGATTCACTATAGCCTTCGAAGTTTCACTATAGCCTACAAACATTCCTTTATTCCCAAAAGCATACAACTTGCTTCTCTTTTCCTTTGGCACATGAAAATAAACGGGACTTCCAAAAACTCTAAAATGGGAGACATCAGGCTTCTTACCAGAGAAGACTTCTTCGGGAGTTTTGGAGTCCATTGCAAAATGTGGGCATCTATTTTGAACGTACACAGTAGTGTTGGTAGCTTCTCCCCATAGAAACTTTGGAAGACCTTGGTCATAAAGCATGACACGAGCAACTTCCACAATGGTTCTATTATTTCTTTCAGCAACACCATTTTGCTCGGGAGTATACATAGTAGTGGTCTCCATCTTAATGCCAGCTTCCCTGCAAGAGTCATTGAATCCATTCGACTCATACTCGGTGCCATTATCGGTCCTCAAAATCTTGATCTTCTTCCCTGTTTGATTTTCCACCAAGACCTTGAAGGTACAGAACCACTTGAATGCTTCATCCTTATTTTTCAAGAAGTATATCCAAGTCTTGCGAGAGAAGTCATCTATAAAAGTGATATAATACATGCATCCTCCCAAGGATGTTACGGGCATCATACCAGATAGATCGGAATGTACCAATTGCAAAATATCAAATGTCTTCATGACACTTGAGGGAAATGGTTCCCTTGTATGCTTTCCTTCGACACAACCCTGACAAACACCTTCATGATCATCTTTGAACTCGGGCATCCCTGTCACCACCTTCCTTGCTTCGGGAAGGGCTTTGTAATGAAGTTGTGCAAACCTCCGGTGCCATAACTCAGTTTGAAGAGTTGTGTCACATGTCATGGCCAAGGTTACTTGGAAGCGGGAGCGCGGAGTGCCATTTTTAAAAGTTTCCGGGTCTGGAGCGTTTTCGAGAGCGTTTTTATATATATACATATATATATATATATATTTTAATATTTTTTATATTTTTTATATTTTGATGCATATATGTCAACAAAAACATGTAGAATGATGAATTAGACATAAAAAACATAAAAACATAGATTGAATCATATAACATCAATCATCTAGAATTTATAATCTTCATCAACCACATCCACAAGTTGGAAGCATACAACATATTGACTCTTGAGTCTCGCAAATCATCAATCTGAAGGTTTCAAGCTTTCAAAATTCAATATATAACATTTATCATCATTGATAATTTGATATATAACATTTATCATCATTGATTTCAAATTTCAATATCTAACATTTATCATCATTGATTCATTGTTTTCAAAATTCAATATACATTTATCATCATTGATATATAACATTTATCATCATTGATTCATTGATCAGCATATAACTTTAATGAAGCATCATATTCATAATTCATAATGACTTGTAAACAGTAAACTTATAAATGCCAACTTCAAAGTTTCTCCTTTCAAATTCAAACTTCAAACTTAAATTGTCATTAAATATATGAAATCAGAAAGAGTCAAGTTTCAACTGTTCAACTGTCAACAACAAATAGAAAAGACTAGTAAACAACAAATCTCACTATCAATCAACCAATTGTCCAGCATATCGGAAGGAGATGCAGCGGAGAGGGCAGATATAAGAATATATTCATTTTTCCTAACAACAACATTAGATTCATCATACCTGGAATTCCTTGACCTCTTGAAAGATTGCCCATTTCCACTTCAATCAGAGGGAGCCTTCCTCTTTCCTTTGAACCTGTTGTTCCTTTGATTTCCATTCCCCCTGAAGTTGTTGTCATCGTCTCTAGGAGAGTCCCTTCTATTGGGGCACTCTCTTGCATAGTGACCAAACTCGTTACAAGTGTAACATCTTCCTTTTCTTCCTTTGTTACCCGCTCTTCCATGGTTTTGATTTCCTAGACGACCATTGTTCCTCTTCTTTGCATGAGCTGTGAAGGCAGTAGAGTTACCTCCATTCCCATTTGAGGGGTGGTCTCCCTCCATCATCCTTGTTTCCTCTTGAGTGCATCTCGTCAACAATTCATCAAAATCAAGAATCACATCGTTATTAAGAATCGTAGTATTAAATACATACCAGTCTCGTAGGAGTCCTCCAAGAGCAATGAGAACGAACTCTCAGTCAGCTACTTCTTCTCCAATAGCTAAGAGATCATTCCTGATTTCTGTGAGCCTCATAAAATAGGTTTGAATGGATTCTTCTTTGCCCTTCTTGATATTCTTTAACTTGTTCTTGAAAAAGTGAACTTGATTAGCATTGCTAGCCCTGAACATGCTAACTAACTTATCATACATCTCTTTAGATGTACCCAGCTCAGAGATATAAGCAACCAAGTGCTTATGTATAGAATCCCTGATAATCATCTTCGCTTTGATTTCCCCTTTTCTATACTTAGTCTTTGTGGCAGCCGATTCATTTGATGGAGGCTCATTTATCTTCCCCTGCACATAATCCATGACTTCTTGATCTTCCAATACCAAATCCAAAGACATCTTCCAAGCATGATAATCAGACTTATCAGTCAGGTTATCATCAGTCTTGAAACCCTTGTAGGTTGAGGAGGCCATTGGTCCTTGATAAGACAACTTCTTCGGTGATTGCTTTCCACACTAGCTTGGGCTTTGTCTTCACCTTATAGCTTTGATACCATGTTAATTTTAGATAACCATGGTATGTTCTATGCTTAATGCAGTTTACTTCAATCCTTCTTGTAGGCCCAATTCAAATTAGCAATCACATAAACATGAAAGTAAATGTTGCTAGAACATAACAATAGATAAATAGAAGACAAGCCAAAATAATATATCAGAATTTGTAATTCTTCTTGTCCAGCAAATGTAGAGAGAAATGTTTGTTACAACAGTCAACAGGATGCCCTAGCCAGCAAAGACTTTTGCTAGTCAAACCAGCTATTCCAACCTCCTGGAGGTTTAGTCAAACACATACAAGATCAACCTTTCTTCAATGTCACACACACCTCAAAAGGCATCTCCCAAAACAGTCAATGCAAGTCAAACTTCAGTCAACGTTGCGGTCAACGGTGGTCAACACTATGGTCAAGGGGGTTGCGGTCAAAGTCAACATTCAGCCTCAATTTTTGTGCCCTCTAATGCAGCCTCTAAAAATCAGAATTTCTGCAGTCAAAGCTTGAGGGTTGACCCAAAGTCAACGCTGGTCAACATTGTCCAAAAAGCCCTAAAAATAGTCTGCAAATTTTCGGCATCCAAATTCACACGTGGGAGAAAGAGAAGCCTCTTCTAGGTTGTACGACCTAATCAGATGATGAGGAATGTATGTGATGAGATGATAATGAAATGAGCATCATCTCTCTCCAATTTATACCCGTCAATGAGGTGTGTGACACATCTTTTGGGGCTTGTAAACCTACATTACAAATCTGGCCAACCTTGACAAATTGCACGTGTGTAAAATAAATTTAAAATATAAGTTTTGCTCATCCAAAACAAGATGATCTTTAGATCAATCTTGCACCTCTCCGAAAGAGGAATCCAACAAAAATATCATCATCATAATATGAGCAATGCAACATGGAGTTTGGACCTAGTTGCCCAAAAATTAACATTTCCAGAGTGTTGTTCTCCCATCTAATGAAAACCTCTTGGAAGCCATAACCTCTTATGGGCCATGATCAGGTCTTCGGAGCAAAGTTCATTTTCTTGTGTCAAACTCCTTAAAAAATGAAACAAGTTCTTCGAAGCGAAGTTACTTTTCTTGTGTCAAGCTCCTTAAATGAAACAAGGTCTTCGAAGCAAAGTTCATTTTCTTGTGTCAAGCTCCTTAAAAAATGAAACAAGGTCTTCCAAGCATAGTTCCTTATTTTGTGTCAAGCTCGTTAAAAAATGAAACAAAGTGCCTGAGTATGCTTCCTTGTTTTGTGTCAAACTCGTTAAAAAATGAAACAAAGTGCCTGAGCATAGTTCCTTGTTTTGTGTCAAGCTCGTTAAAAAATGAAACAATGTCGAAACAAAGTTCCTTTTCTTGTTTCAAGCTCCTTAAAAAATGAAACAAGTCCTTATGAGGATAGTTCTTTTACTATGCCAACCTCACTAAAAAATAAAATAGGTCCCTATGAGCATAGTTCTTTTCTTATGTCAAGCTCATTAAAAAATGAAACAAATCCCCTTTCAATTCGAGTCTTTAATTAGATCTCATAAATTCCTAGTCGAGTCTTTCATTTGATCTCGTAAATGAACCTTCATTCCATCCACCTGTTAGTAACCAGTAGTCCACTTAGGTGAATGAAATGAAGCTTAGGGGGCATGTACCTCGAATTGATTCATTATGCTAGGGACATGTAAACTTATTCCAAGCATAGTTTGTCTTCGTTTCAAGCTTGTGCAAAAATGAAACCACTCTCAAGCATAGTTTTTTCTCTATTTCAAGCTTGTATAAAAATGAAACCTTCTTCAAAGGTTCTCAAGCATAGTTTCCCATATTTCAAGCTTGTGTAAAAAATGAAACCATTCTCATTTTACCTCTTGCGATTGCCATTTTTATCGGCCTCTTCTTCCAAATGAGCCTTGGTTTTCTCATTCCATCATCACCATCTGCTTGGTCGATCATATGCTCTCACTTGGTTGTTTTACCCTTGCTCGAGGAACTGTTGCAATGAGTTGTCTTGTTTGCCAACCTCTTGACCTTTGTGTATTTTGAGCAGTTTTGTCATGACCGGAACCAGTTGCTTCTCTTTATACCACTCGGTCCTCCAGGAGGAGTCCTCTTTCAGCTCTTTTCAAACTCTCAAAATATGAAAAGATTGTTGAGCACTTGTCCTTTCGAGCTCGTTAAAATAAATGAATCGACGTCGTCTCAATATATGTTTACCCCTTTTACAGGATGAAGTTGACTAATTACGAAAAAGGAATACCTTAGTCAAACATGACTAAGCAGTTCTCTTGGATATTGTTTTCTACATTTTCGGGTTCAAGGGACTATCTACGAAAAGGGACCTTTTGGAGTTTTATTTTTCATCTCTTTTTCAAACTCCTTAAACATGAAAAAGATACCGAGTTACCCATCCGTTGGACTCGTAAACCTTAAATGACAAAGGACTTGTCACCACGACAAGACCAAGTTACTCCTTCCTAGGACTCGTTAAACTTACTAGGATGGATTCATCCAAAGGGTGAACTTATACGCTAAGCACATGGTATCCTCTTCAAGCTTGCTATCAAAAATAAAGAGGTAATCGCTAGAAATAGTGGGGGAAAATGGAAGTAAAGTATGTCTTGCATTTTGTAGTGAAGGCAACATGTCGCTCTTGAACATGACACTTATTTGCAATTTTGCATCTCGTGTCGGGTTTGGGTTATCCTCTCTTCGTCATTTGCCTTCCTGGGTTTGGAAAATCCATTTGCCTCTCATTCAATCATATCCTGTTGTCACCATGACCATTGATCCCATTTTGAGTCAAATGTTGCCAACATCCGGAGTCGTGTCGTTAATATGTTCAACAGAAGTCCTATCTGCAAGAGTCAAACCTTTCATACTTATCTGACCCTCTTTGCAACACTCTTGAATCATTCCTATCTACCTTGAGAACTCCTATGTTTTGTGTCAATGATGTGGGAAACATTATGGCCCTCCTTCAAGGGATCGCTTCCTATCGACATCAGCTCATTATCCAGAAAGTTGATCTAAAAACTCCCTGTTAGTACCTTGGAGCTTGCATGCCTCAATGGCAAGTTCTTCGCGTTCGACGACAGGTTCACATCATTGGCCTTCGATCGAATGGTTCTACAAGTGTTTGACTTCAACTCCCTCATTCACGCTTGTTGATTGTGTTGTCATACCCTTGAGGGCCATCGTCATTATTAGTTTCTCTCGTGCCTGTTAACGGTTTACCTCATTGACTGATAATCAAGGGGTTTCTACCATGTTCAACATCAACACATCTATTCACATGGTTAGATTCATACGTTGGATGGATCGAGACAGAGACGAAGACCCTGGATCACATTTGTTCGAATTTAGGATGCGTGGAGTATTCATGATTGCACACATGATCCTTTATATACAGATGGCTGCAACCATGCCGTGGATCCATACATATGATCCTTTTTAGTCGGATAGTTGTGCCCATGTCGTGGACTCATGTGTTATTTGATGCCTATTTAGTGATGTCCTATCCAGCATATTTATATCAAGGATGTCATATATTGTATTGTGTTTGATTTGCAGGCCTCTTGATGGTGGTTTTCCAAAGTCCCTACCTTGATTGAGAAAGCATTTCAACCATCACTTCTCATTCTGCTTTCATGCTTTAGGGGGCATCTATTACACAGTATTTTGTCGTATTCCCTATTCCCTATCCAAAGTGTCATCCTTTGTGTCACTCATGCCACAAATGTCGCAAAGTGACAAAAGTTACGAAAACATGTTCAACATGAATAACATGCTCAAAACATCCCTAAAGAAATGGAGAATCAATGCATTAGGGCAATTCTGGAGAAAGCTTGTAAAAAACCCTAATTTGCATCCCCAGCCCGGTTCTCCCTTGTATGCCCTCGCGCTTGTCACCTTGTGTGTAACTGGTAAACAATGTTGGCAGCGCGAGAATTAAACTGAAAAGTCGCGTTGGTCCTCTTCAAGCAAGTTCTCCAAAAATGGAGCAGAAGCTTCTTTCTTTAGAAATCTAGAGAACAGAAGTCTGGTACTTGTTGGTTGAAGATTGAGTCGAGTTCTCCCATTTTGAGTCCTTGATCCTACCTTCAAGGACTTTCCCCTTAAGATATGGGCCTTCCTCCTTTTGTGGATACTTAACCTCTCTAGCCTCCCTATAAATGAATGCCATGCTTTCTCCAAATGCTTGGTCATTGTTGGTTGCCTTTCTTGTGCTCGAATGCGCCTAAATGCTGTCAAAATCCCAAGGAGAATGAGTGCTTAAATTATTTGGCTTGGACTTGTAATCCCATCCTAAAGGAAACCTCCAACATCAAGGTACCGGTTGTATGCTTCCCTCTTTAATTTATCAAAAATACAAAGCATGTTTTACTTTCCATAAACTTGTCAATGATTGTTTGCTTAGTATGATGCTCCTTGATCTGTCATATGGTTTACATTAGAATGCAATATACTATGTTTTATCTATTTGTCATTGTTTGATCTCTCTTGTAGGTATTCGTGCGTAAAGGAATAGCGAGGAGCGAGCTTGGAAGTGAGGAGATAAAGATTAATATCAGCAAGCAACCGCATAGGAGCGAGGTAGGCGATCTTCCTCTCTCATGTCATTCTGATTTAAGCTGGGAAAGTTTGCTTGTTTTTGTCTTGTTTGTTACTAGACCCACTCATTGGGCTAGACGGATCACTTCTATCCATAAAAGGGATTGGCTGGTTAACACTTGATCAATCTTCTTATTATAAATATCAAGTGTTCAGCAAAGAGAGAGTACAATAAGTCAAAGTAGACTTGCCAAAGAGCAGATAAATAGACAGCCTAAGATGTAGGCCTGAAGGAGACAAATTTTTCCAGGGGTTAAACTATTGTAGAAGGATGATTTGATAAGTTTTGCTTGTATTCCATATTATCTAGCTCAATCTTCTCCAAACGGCCTCCTCACAACTATGGTTAGGCTTCCTCTGCCTATGAGCCAACTCGATGTTGTCTAGGGCTAATTTCCAGCCTCAAATTCACGTCACGGCACCCCGATATGGGGTGGATAAGTTCTGCAACTTACCTGTAATGTCTTATAGGGTTGCGACTTCATGAAACAGGGCTAAATTGCTTCAAATTGTGCCCAAATATGCTCAGAGAAAGCAGCTTCCTTCTGTTGCCCTTCAGGACCTTCAAACAATACTAAACCCATAACAAATCTGCCCAGAAATAGCCTCGGACTATGCGGTTGTCCTCCTATAGCTAAGCAGTCTTCAAACTAACCCAAACAGCCCTAAATCTTGCCCTAGACATCCATCCTGGAGAGCTTCCTTTGTTGCGGACCGCGGTAATTCAAAGAAAACAGAGAGAGAATGGATGTGCCAAATGAAGAGGAAGACACCCTTATTTATAT
The DNA here is from genome assembly GCA_034641835.2 of Pinus albicaulis. Taxonomy (NCBI): domain Eukaryota; kingdom Viridiplantae; phylum Streptophyta; class Pinopsida; order Pinales; family Pinaceae; genus Pinus; species Pinus albicaulis. Next base: position 356,499,163 of record CM076575.1, read on the forward strand.
AATTCGGTGGAGGATAAGAGACGTGTCTATTGGGTATAATGAGCCGACATAGAGTAAAGGTCGACACTGAAATTTTACATTTCAAAAACCCATTTTTCCTTGTCCAAATTTGATGATATATAGGTTGATTTTGGTCCTCTCGAAAAGAGGAATTCAATGTCGTAGTTATCTTCTTCAAAGGAGCTGACCAAAGTGGAATTTGGCCCTAGTTGCCAAGGGAACACAACACTTCTTATACCATAGTAGTATCTTGCATGAGAAAATTCTAGATTTCTCTAAATACAATGGTTCACATTATTCCACACTTCTAGGATAATGATATACTGTGGAAATGTAGCCAATATTTTTTGTCAATTTTTTTATAGCAACCATCATATTTGGTTGACTTTACCAAAGTTTTCACCATTCTATTCAACTGTGGTTGCATATTGCAGTGCTTTTGTATATTATTGCACAGTGGCGGCACTTTATCGCAACTCTTACATCAAACATTTGATTTCAAGGTTTTTCATAGTTTTCATAAATCTTCTTACATCTTGTGAACTTAGGGTTATGATTGCATGTTTCATAGCCACAATATTTTTATTTGCATCTGCATTGTTCATCCTTTTGGGGGAATGGTACGAGTAATTTTGTGACTACTCTTTTTTTACACTAGATAATGCTACCTAGGTATACTAAGATTGTATATGGTCGATGATATATAGTTAATGTCATTTTGATGGTGATAATATGGCATGTTTATGTAATGTGGCAATTTTCTTTATGCATTGGTGCTTTATGTGGCAAGATTGATCTAACACATATAATACCAAGATTCACGAGCCATAAATGAATGAAGTGATACATATTTATTAAGTATGACACGCGTTATGGACACAAATGGTCATAGTGGATTCATACTAGTAATATGGGCATTCATAGTTGCTAGAAAATGTTAGTTACAACCTAATATGGTATAGTATTGTAACTTCGGATGAATCCATGTGCGTGATGTATTCTTCAGGATGTCTTGGGCACTATGGCTACTCACCATAGTTTTAAAACTCAGACTCGGATTAGGAACCGGTCAAGGGTCGACTCCGACTTTGACTCGGTATCGACTCGGCCTAATTGATTTCAATGACTCGGTCGTTGTAAAAAATACATTAAATATTCATTTTTTATGAAAAAACATATTTTTAAAGATTTTCATTCATGTTTCCAAAATCAAAGCATTAGAATATAGAGAAAAGACAACATATGATCAAAGGATGCTCATGAATATATCTATTATATCAGAATGTCACCCAGTGCATTGTCCAATACATGTAATATATAGAGATCAAAACAAAAACACATAATCAAGGAGGCTCTAAATGGCCTCTACAACAAAACATCACTAGTCACTATTGCTAGACAAGGCAAGATCATCTGGCTTGGACTCTGAATAGGATCCAGATGGTGAAACCCATGGCTCCTCGTTGTTGCTCCAAAAACCAACTCCAACTCTTCACAAACTCCTCACAAATGCTCACACAAATGAAATGAGATAGTTGTGAGGAAATGTGAGGGGGTTGGGTCACTTTTATAAGCTTGGGAGCGAGGTAGAGGCACGAAGAAAAAAAATTGGGTTTGAGTTTTCCAAGCGGACTAGCTTAGCGGGTTTAAGACGGGCTCGGATGAACCAGGAATCGGTGTCTGGCTCGGCCAATTTGGTAACGGACCGGCCGCAGGACCGGTTTTGGTCTGGCTCGGTCTACCAGGCCGAAAACCGATTCAGATCGGCCTAGTTTTAAAACTATGCTACTCACCTTGGTCACATAGTGAGTAATAGAACAGAAACTAGATAAGTAAATAAAGGAAACAACCATAGTTGTTATGTTGGTTCCACAATTCCTGTGTACGAGAAGTGAAGGATTCATCTACACTGACACAAACAAAATGTACTAGATGTCACGTTGGTATAAGTGGGAGTGTGTGAATTGCACCCATGAAATTGGTAGTCACATAGGTACACGACAATGATCCATATATAAGTATTTTGAGCATAATGAGGAGGTTTGTGAGCTAGTCACATGATTTTCCCAAAGTGTTGCAGAAATTGTCCTCTATGCAGATAAAATATACCTTGATAATGAAATACCCTTGTTGCTTATGTAGATGAGTACGATTCTTTGGCATTAACAAGGACAAAATATACAAGAGGTAGTGCTTGTATAAGTGGAATTGTGTTGAGTTGCACCCATTAAATTGGTAATCACATAGGTACACATCAACAATGTTACACGACTTGTAGGTGCGATCAAAATTGACAAAAGAATCTGGCGTGCGTGAAGCACTCATCCAAAAAAAAGGAATCAAGGTTTCTAAAACCTAACCCTATTTTTTTATAGATATTATTTTAATTTTATATTGAAAAAAAATAAATGCAAACCCAATTAAAGCACGTCAATTGTTTAGCTTTCATAATCATATTGTAGAATGAGATACATCTTCTACAATGCTCCAAATTCTTCTGAGATAGAAACTCTCAGACTATGAAAAACAACAGCGAGAACGAAGAATGATTAAAAAATGTTTTTTTTTAATTTTATCTTGCCTGAGTTTGTGACTTAATGAGTTGGACCAAACTTCTTTCAATCCTACCTAGTTTGTTTAATGGACACGCCATGTTCAACTAAACTTCAAGAGTACTCATAATTTGACCTATACATATCCAAGCTGACAAGTCAATGTTTGTCAATTTGGTCTTGCCGAAGTCATTATGTGAAGCTGACAAGTGAATGTTTGTCAAATGGGTCTAGCCAAAGTGGTTATGTGATGAGTGTTACCCTCCCCACATAGGTTCCATTCCCGTAAGTGACATGACAAAGCTTTGGGCCTCTACAAAATCCAATTTACCATGTATACCATCCTCAAAATGAGGGGAAGTGCCCAATGAGTTTCCCAAAAAAAATGCATTACACGGAGAAAAAATGCGAACAAGTCAAAGAATGTTAATAATGAAGTGACAGAAAATCCTGCCAAAAGTGCTCATAAATTACAATGAGCTAGTTGAGTACATGTCCTATAGCACCGCCAATTGGCACAACTGGTTACCCAAGCAATCCAGTTGACATTGTGGCACCATATGGACACTACAATTAAAGTTTTGGTGAGGCTCGTTATCTTGAAGATACAAATTGTTGATGCTGATATCTGAATTAAATTGTAAATCTGCCACAATTCTTTGACTAGAAACAGATCCACTTATACCTGAAAAGGATCTGATCCAAGATTACAACATACACAAAACAGACCAAGAATCCGATATGTATCTAAGATTCCCTAATCTTGAGAAGTTTCGAATGAAGATGTCGGGCATCCTAAGTCGAATCCAATACCATAGCTCGACAATGATCCATAGATGAGTATTTCAAACATAATGATGAGGTTTGTGAGTTGGCCATATGATTTTCCCAGAGTGATGCAAAGCTTGTCCAATATGCAAACAAATGTATAGCTTAATTAACGAAAGAAATATGCATTTTTTGTTCTTTATTTCTCAACAATTCAATCCCTCGCAGGGATCATCATTAGGAGACTATAACTTGATAACCAGAGACCCTCGGTGGTGCTTGAGTAGAGTCGTATTGCATGCAACCTATATGCATATCTACATGTCTATTTTTTGAACATCAAAGTGCTACAAGTGTGACGAAATCCGGAACATGTAACATCTTTGGAAAGATGAATATGCTCCTTCCTTCTTAGCAAAGGTAACATGTCTATTTTCTAATAACGTATTGGTGATACCCATGGGTAATAGAGCAAATGGTGACAGGGTGTTTTGTTAAGGTACTCTGCGGTGTAAAGGTCACCAGTTCGAAGCTTCGTGAGCAAAAATCCAAAAATCCAGCCACACTAAGGGCTAGTGTGGCCCAAGCTAGGTGCAATCCCTCGGTGATTTTGATGGCTTAAATGCCCTTGGGGTAGCGGGTGCTCAAGCAACAAGTTAGGGTTGCCATTCATCTCAAGACTCACATAACATAGCAAGCAAACAAAAAAATGCATTGGTGATATTTATTAAAATGTTTTGGCTTCATGTAGCCAATGGATAAGGTCCAAGTTGAATTTATGTCTAAAGATGCCTATAAACATCATCAAACAAACAGTTCATTAGATAAGAGAGTGTGCTCCACAGCATGATAAGTTGTAGGATGATGAATAATAAGAGAGGAGCAAGAACACCAACATGAGGAGCTGATATATAGCAACAACAATACCAAGATCTAGCCTAGGAGAAGGTTTGAGTTTTCCATATTTATTCCATTATAACGAAAGTAACAGTGTTAAAAAATTATCAGGGGCACCACTGGCAAATTTAATTGAGTGTTCCAAAAAACTATGTGATAAAATAAAATATATAAAAATATATATGGCAACTAAGTAGAAAGTTTTGGTCAGCACACTCAGCTTTTGCCAGTGGAAAAGTTGGCTCTGGAGTGTAAATGCCTAGATTATAGTGATAACAACCTCTAAAACCTCTCTCACTCCAGTATTAGCAGTTAGTTATTATGTCTTGCAGCTCTGTGGATAGTTTTTGTTTTTGGTTTGTGATTGATATTTATATGATGTTACAAACTATCTTATTAAATTGTCATATCCATATATTGGGACTTCGCTCCACATCAATACTTCCAACCCTATACCCTCTGTATTTCTATCAATGTAAATCAAAAGCATCGGGCTCCTTATTTCTCTACGTCATAGAGATCCAGAATTGATATAGGGATCAAATTTTCTAGCGAATTTCTGTAGACAATCGTGATATGCATGTTCAAAGGTTTTTCTACAAAACCAACATAGTTTCTGTAATGCTAATTCAAGTAGGATTTAAATAATTTTCGATACATACTGATAGTAAATAATTGAATTGTGAGGAGATGAAAAGGACCTTTTTGATCTTCTGAAGGATCCCAGAGACGGCAGATCGCAGAGCAACGGCATCGTCTCGGACCCGAATGACATCTCGAGAAGCGCGGGGGACACGGAGCAACGCAGCGGCGCTCTGATCGTCTAATGCAGAGGCAATTTCTTCCGACATGACCTGCAATTTCATCTCCAGATCGCCCAGGTGTTTCTCTACGGGATCTTCCGGATGGCGCGCCTTGCAAGCCCCATTTATCCACTTCTTTGCATCGAATTTTTCGTCGGAGAAACTCGCCAAATCGAGCATCATCTTCCAGAATTGCAATGTAACCCTGCCTCAGCACTCGGGTACCGGACAAAAGAGCGCCAGCGCTTGATCCAGAGGGAAAGGAGGGGTTTAAGGGAATGTTTTGAATCTTCGATCAATGTCGCCTGCTCTGCGAATTTATATCAAATGCCTACTCGTTTTTAGACAAAACTACCCAGAATTTGCCCATATGCGATCGAAAATCTTGGTATATGTACTCCACGATAAGTTAACCGCATAACAGAATGCCCGGGATCAAACCAGGCCTGGTTTTGATAAACAGATGCAACTGACCAAACTACGTCATATTTGATGACTTCCGAACTCAAAACAAATACAGTACTCGTACGCGCCGATTCATGCCCTTCGCATGGTTTATAAGCCCCGATGAGAAATAAAAACCAAGTGTCCTGTGCACTTTCTATAAAACGTTGATGAGAAATAAAAATTATGGGAGGATTTTATTAGTCCCTCCAATAGTAGGGAGAATATAAATTAGTTTTTTAGTAAAAATGTTTGAATAGAAATTAGTTTTAGTAAAATTGTTTGATTTCCATTTATAAAATGTTTTATCGTACATTTTTTTAGCGAAGTTAATAAAAATGTTATTTTTTTAAATTGTTTTTTTTATTAGTTATAAAGTTTGATTCAACTTATTACATGTGCGATGGTTTACATGATTAAAGCATATTTTTTTCCGATAAATCATATCGACATTTTATGATTAATGCGTTTAGAACCCCTACTGACGTTGAGGTTTATTATGAGGATAAAGATGTGACAATAAAAAAGATATTAGTAAACTTTATAATTATTTATAAAGGTCGATTGACTAATTACTTGTGGTTGGATGACGTGGTTGGATGTGACATTTTTTTCTTAAATTATAAATAAAATGAAATAAAACTTTAAAAAGAAATATTAATAAACTATTTTATAATTGGTTGTAAAAGTTGATTGGACTAATTACTTGCGAGTGGATGTGACATTTTAAAAAAAATTATAAATAAAATGAAATAAAACTTTAACGCATAACACATAATGCTTGACTAAAAATAACATGCGATCTGTGGATTCATTGATGACATTGAATATTAATCGTTTGATGGCATTGAATATTGATCATTTGATGGCATTGAATATTGATCGTGCACTCATCAAACCAATGAGAGAAATTAGAGTTTCCCTATTTTGGTTTAAGAGTTTATGTTTAGCAATTGTGTAGAGTCTTGACAATTTAAAGTTCTTTGTCATATTTGAGTTTTTAATAAATGGTTTTTGGTTATTGCATACAAGAATCCCTGAGAGGGTGCACTATTACCAATAAGATTTTATTTTCTCAATTTTTGTTGACGTGCATTTATCAAATTTGATTTTAGTTAGGGTTTCTAGGATTTTTTGTTGTGTCTCTATTTCTAAGTTGTTATTGACATTCTTATGTGTTTTCTGTATCATAAATTTCATTATTTGTAAGTTATCAAGGTTTCTTGACTAACCTTTACCATATCTTGTGACTCTTTGTCCCACGCATGTTTTTTATTATTAAAAAGGACTTATCTTACCTTTTTGAAGGTTTTCTATTCCTAGAAGTTGTTCAGCGTTGTATGTATTTGAACCATGAATTTTAAATATCATGTAGGGCAGAGAGGGGATTTTCATTTTCTAGTGGAATTATGTATTGTTGGTTTCTTTATGTTGTAAATTATCTTAGCTTTTATATGATGTCTGAATTGTTCCTCTGAGTGTGTGCTTTGACAACTATATTACGTAGTGATGATTTTTAGGTATGTCTAAGAGGTGGACTAAGTTGCAAGAGCAGATAAATCTATTCAGCTGCCATGGTTTTGAAGTAAGTTTCTCGTTATCATAGTTTTATATGGTGGGAGAACATTATGTCTAGGGTATTATTGTCAAAAATGTTGATTTATGAAGGTTTTATTGGGGTTTAGCTGATGATTTCTCTTGTTTCTCAAGAATTTATGTGGTTTGTTTTTTGACCTATTTTCATACACTTTAAGATATTATAATTTAAAATTTGTAGTGTGTTATGTATTGTCTATGATTTTTTTCCTTTTCTTTTTTGTTTTTTTACTAGTTTATATTTTTTCTTGTGCTTTTCACGAAATGACTTTGGCATTCCTACATTGTCATTGTTGTATGGTGTACCTTTTTTGAGTTCTATCAACTGATTTTGTCATTTGTGGAAATCGAGCCCTTTCTTCCATTATTTGTAGCATTTTTATACACAAACGATGTCGTGTGCTCCTAGATAGCCTATTTATATACTTTTTCTTTGTTTTGTCTCTTTCCAATATTTTCAGTACATAAATTTGTCGCTTCAACAATGCAAAGATCTACCTTGGCAAAGGTATCAGGTTTATTAGATTTGATTCTCAGGTTGGTAGATATTTTGAACCTCTACATGTGATTCTATTAAGACTCGAGAGTGTATCACTCAGAAAAACGTTGGATGCCTATATTAAGTAATTTGAGGCTATTTGCAAATTGTGTATGGTGGATTAGGCATGCTTTGCAAACTCTTTAGTATGCACATTCCCACAATTTGGTTATGGGTACTGGCCATGTTGACTCTCTATAGAGAGGGTAATGTCTAATTCCTTTGTGTTTAGAAGTCTATCTTCCTATGCTTATTCTCAAATCTAGTGGAACATGTAATAATTTCATTGTTCAATTACTCTTGGTTGGAAATTCACAAATATTCTTATTTGCCAGTTCCAAATGTAGGCAGCATTTCCATAATCGTCTGAAGGCATCCACGCTTACATGGACTAATATGTATCAAAAACAATACAAGAGAATGGTTATAGTACACCTTTCAAATTTAAATGAAGTGACAAAGATTGCTTGTAAAATAGAGAGCAACACATGAAGTATTGTTCATAGGTGATTTGAAGAAAAACATTTACTTCAAATTTTACAAAAGTTATTATGCACCATGAATTTGATAAATCAGACTTACTGTGCTAAGGCCTGCTTCAATTTGGCAAATGAAATGCACATTTTGATATAGAGTTAAGACGGGAGTTGATCAAACATATTTATTATGTTTAAGCGTAGCTATCAGTTTAGCAAGTAGAACACGTTCAGATAGACACATTCTTTGCTACTTGTTTCATTATCTATTTTTTAAATTGACATATTTCTCATTGTTTCACTTATAAAAAGATAGGCATAAATTAAATATATTGTATATCAACTATGGAAAAATATACATAGGGACTTAGATTTTTTTAATTGTGATTGTGTAACTTAAACATATGTCACCATTCACTCCTGATCAAGATGCGAGCTAAGTAAAGGGTTGTCGTGGGATTTGGGCGATAGTAATGGTTAGTGGCAACATTAAGGCAAGGGGGTGGTGTGGCCACCCAACTATGATTGTGTAACTTAAACATATGTCACTATTCACTCATGATCATGATGTGAGCTAAGAAAAGGATTATCATGGGATTCAGGTAGCAATAATGGTTAGTGGCAACATTAAGGCAGGGGGTGGCGTGGCCACCCCCACACATGCAGAAGCATGCTTAGTACGAGCAAGGAAAATTATACTCGGAGAAGGTGGTCGAAGGGGTATTCAATGCATGAAAAGAGGATTAGCATTGAAACCAAGACATTTTGAGCGACATGGTTAGGATTTTTCAAGGCGCCAAGTGGAGGACGTGGGAGAAGTTCTAGGTTGCAGGAAGGGGAGAAAGGGAGCTTCTCTTCCTGGTTTGAGCATGCACATCTAAGTGGTTTGGCCTCAACTCTCGAGATTATGTTTTGGATGATTTTGAAATTTACATTATGCATATGGTTACTTGTCTCTACAAGCAGCAAATTCCGATGAATTATGGTGGTTTCTTTGTCGGGTTACAATATTTATGGGGTTGTCTGGTTGTCGATTGGTCTCGGATCATCTCTGTTATCCTTCAACTTGGGGGTGGGTCATGTCAAACTAGTTCTTATGATCTTGTTGTTAGCTCTATCTTGGAAACTTACAGTTCAACTCGACATTGGGCTTGGGGATATCCTGGAACTAGCTTGTTTAAACTCTCCGCCCACTGGGGTGGGGATGAATTATACACAATTCTCTATCACTCAAGTGAGAGGGCTTCATATTTTCTTGATACCAAAGGCATAGATTGAGATGGGGAGAAGGTTCTTTGTATGTCTATATTTCGACTACCAATGAAATGTTGCTAATCAAAGGGGCTCAAGGAAAATGCCCTGCTTAGTAAACCAACAACCATAATGGGGATAAAACCCAACATCAAGGGTTGGGTCAGGGTATCTTCATCCTGGTTCTTCATTATATGGAAATATTTTGGTTTTTGTTTATTGAAATTATGTTTCTTCGTGGATGCTTAATGGATATCGTATGTACTTAGTACTCAAGGTTCTCCAAGTGTGGGAATAAATATCGCCAATAGTGGAAGCCTACTAGGCATGCTCCAGTGCATACCATTGACAAAGGCCCACACCTCGCTGATCTCTTGTAGAAAATTTGTAACAAGCGGAGAGGAAACAACATGACGCGCTCCACAACAGGTCCAGGTCGGGTGCTGGCAGAGGGAAAGGGAAAAGTATGGCCTGCTCCTGTCCTAATGGTGGCAAGGGTCGTCAACAAACCTCCAAAATGAGCAGTGATAATGTCAATGCTTACCAATATAGCATGCAAACTCAGGCTAGCGAGACTATAAGAGGCTAGGAAAAGAAATTAGATCAGATTTGGATCCTGATGAGCAAGACCTGTTACCTTAATGGGAAGTCGTTATTCCATATCCAAGTTATACATTGGGTCATCATACCTTATTTTTGCAAACCTTACATGTCTACTAGATCATGAAAACATTGTTGTCGAAGGCCTTGATGTTGTCACTGTCAGGAAGCATAGGAGTTAAGGAGGAGTTGCAGGCAATTCACAATGAATTCCAATTGATCCAGTGCCAAATTCAATAGCAAATGTGCAACTGGTCCACATCGAGAGGCACATTCCATGCCTACCACTAACAAAGCAACCAAGAACCAACACGAGGGACCCTGACCTAGTAGATTCTTCTGATGAATAAAATTCTCTAGATGCATAATACGTGTTTTTTTGTTTTTTGGAGTATGAGGATAGATCATAGAGGTTATCAAGATAGTTTTGTTTATGTAGCCTTGCAAGACTCTCTCAGATAATTTAAATTTTGGATTGGTCATAACTCAACTAGATGGTTATCAAACTTGGTTTCCCACTGGGCAAGTTGAGACCATCTGGGTATGGTTGCTCATGATGTATTTACCTAGTGGATTTTGAAGAAATAGAAAGGCACCACCTTCATTTACCAAAAAAAAAAACATATGTCACTATTCTACTCAAGTCATGCATGTTTAGTGTTAAAAAGATGTAATAATTATATTTATCTGCATAACGTAGAGTAATCATTATTCAAATTTACTCATTTGCATTGGAAAAGGGGTACACAATGCAAGGATGTTGAACTGGATATTAGAACAGGGCTCTAGTGTTATCATTTAATATGGACTTAGTTAGTTGGTATAAAACTTGAATTAATTATTGTAATTCTTTATATTCACGTGAATTTCAATGGAATTCAAAGATGGAAATTAGCATTGTTCTGTTATCTTATAAATGTTTTATATTGTTCTTTGTTCTTTTTGGGATGTATCATTACTTTATCTTGTATTTTTTTGTAAAGTTTCAATAGTCGGAACCTGGAATTCTTGAAATTTAGGTAAGTCTCTAATTGTTTTAATTTTTGACCTATTTTGGTTAGATGACATATTATTATATGCATTATTTGGTTTCTTGTCTCAAATCGCCAGGTTTGGTGCAAGCTTGTAGTAGGAGTTGTGGATGGGTTGAGGTTTTAATAATTCTAACAAATTTGTAAATTTGAGGACTATCTATAAAACATTTCCACCAAGCTTTTGAACTACTTATGTGATGAATTTGTATTTGATTAAATTGCATAGCTCCTACATAAAGATGATGGCAGTTTACAGTAATTGTAAAATGACAGTTCTCTTTTTTGTTTTGTTAGTAGAAAGAAAGAGAAATATGAATATATGGGTTTGTGATCATAATCAAGAATGAAGAGGAGAGGGTTGTGGGGTGTTAATATTGTTAATGCGTATGAATTAGTAATGCATGTTGATTTAATTTATCTTAACCAATTTTCCAAGTTTTTTGTGTATTTATCAACATAAATTTACTTCCCCTGTTATATGCAAGCCTCTCATCAAGTTGATCAAGTGTTTAACATTCTTGGCATGTTTGAATTTGTAGAGATTTATATTTCAATGGAATTTTTTTTATTTGCTTCATACTATTAGTAATTTTCCATGAAGGGGCTCTTTGCATTAAAATTTTGTTTCTTAAATAATATTCATAAAAGCTAGTTTCAAATATTTCATGATACCCAAGATTGAAGTTTGCTAATTCAACTTGTTTAGTTGTTTTAGAACGTGATTTTTTTCTCTTTAAAACTTCTTTACCAAATTTTTTGTATATTCTCTAAAGCACTGTTGTTATTGTTCTCATCAGTAGAAGATAAATAAAAATTTGTTACCTCTTCTTAATTTATTCAACGCAACTTTATTATTTATCATTTACACCCAAGTGTAAATACCTGGATCGTTTTCCCAACACGGTTATAAATTAAATATTTCATTTTCCCTCCACCTTATGTGTGTTGCCCCTCAAAATTTATTTCATAAGTGTTTTCATACTTAGTGAAATTTCATGTGTGCAAAATAAATTTTGTGTTACTTGCTCTGCACACACATTATATCTGCGTAGTCGTTCCCCAACGCATACTCTTCTGCACATTCTTTATCACCAAAGCTTATTTATTTATCATTTACACCCAAGTGTAAATATGTGGGTTGCTTTCCCAACTTGATTATAAATTAAACATTTCCTTTTCGCTCCACCTTTTGTGTGTTGACCCTCGAAATTGCTCTGTTAAATGTTTTTATACTTAGCCAAATTTCATGTGTGTGGAAGTAAGTTTGTGTTGCTTTCTTTGCACACACATTCTCTCTAGGCAATCATTCCCCTACGCATACATGCTCTTCCGTACATCCTTTATTGTGCACGCATCCGTGACTCCGCACACCTCTTGTTCTAGACAACTATGTCTTCCGCATTTGTCACTTCTCACATGTTCTCTCATTCTCCAATATTGATTTCCTACACGCCACTTGTCATGATGACAATATTTTGAGGCACAATATTTGTCTTTCCTCATTAAATTTCCCTGTCGTTCAATGCTACTAATTTCAAGGGTTCTAAAAGGGAATCAATCTCTGAATTAAATGGACAAGATGGTTTTAAAACTTTAGGCTTTATTGTTTCCATCTCACATTAATGGTGGTGTTAATCTATTGAGTTTATATTGATTAGTGTGTCCCATCCAAGGAAAATCACATATGAGAGTAACAACTCATAACTATACAGGGAAACAAGGAATTTACTATTAAATGGCATTGAGAATTCAAGTTTGAATTATTTTTTTGGCAAAGAATTCAACATTGAATTTTCGAAATTTTGGGTCATTTCAAAATTGGACAAAACTAGAAAAACATTATGTCATCATATATAAATTTTATCCATAATAGAAATCTGATGATACCTAAAATTATTACACATTTCTTGGCAATTTTAGACTAGAATTTAATTAAAAAATCTTGAATTCAGTTGGATTTATGTTGTCAATAAGGGCACTTCACTTCAAGCATGAGAGTGATGATCAAAACTTCATTAAAAATTTGTATTCTAACCTTTTAAGAACATTTATGATAAAATCTCACTATTGATTTGCAATAGTGTTTACACTATAAAAAAATGACAAAGTGTAAGGGGCACTTCACTTCGGGCCCAGGTCATAATGTAGTAGCAAAGAAGATAAATAATAATTTATTGTATCTTCTTAATTTATTCACTGTAACCTTATTATTTATCATTCACATCCAAGTTTGAATACCCGGGTCACTTTTCCAACACAAATATAAATTAAATATTTCCTTTTGGCCCACCTTGTGTGTGTTGACCCTCAAAATTTATCTCTTGAATATTTTCTACTTAGCCAAATTTCATCTGTGTGAAAGCAAGTTTGTGTTCCTTACTTTGCACACACATTCCCTCCGTACACCAACTCTCCTGCACATACCACCTCTTCCCAATTCTTTTATTTTGCACACATTGTTGTCTCCACACACCTCTTTTTCCATACAACTACCTCTTCAGCACATGTTAGTTCTCACAAATTCCCTCACTACGTACTATTGATTTCCTATATGCCACTAGTCATGATTACAAGATTTCGAGCCACGATGTTTATCTCACCTCATTAATTTTCCCTATCATTCAATGGTACTAATATCAAGGGTGTTAAAATCAATTAATCTCTTAATTAAGTGGATGAGATGGTTTTAAATCTTTGAGGTTTATTGCCACCATCTCCCATAAATGACAACGTTAATCTATTAAGTTTTTGTTTATTACCGTGTCCTATCCAAGGAAAGTCACACACAAGACTAGAAACTCATAATTATATAGGGAAATAAGGAATTTACTACTAAATGGCATTGATAATTCAAGTTATTGGTGAGGAATTCGACATTGAATTTTTTTATGTTTGTGGCATGGTGTTTGCATCGATGTCAACTATTGAATCATCCAGTTTGGCAATGATGTCAACAAATTGATTAGTTTGTGCACGGTGATCAAATGTTTATCATAGGTGTTTTGGAGGTTTACAGGGTCTTGACATGTTGATTGCGGAAATCTTGAAGTAATGGTTGTAGATCCGGATTGAATATTTTGAGTTTTCCAAGCATAACATAATCTACACAGTCTTACTTCCTCATCCCTGCGACACATGCAAAGTTTTCTTTGGCTTGCTTTTGTATCCCCGTGACAATCTACTAAGGCTTGCCTTTATATGCTCGCGAGAATTCCTGTAGGTGATAAAATGAAAAATCCACAGGCTTTACAAGTGAAATCATCCATGGTTTGATTGTGTTCGAAGACATTTAATTTGGTCTAAAAAGGGATGATTTGGTCCATAACATTAATTGATTTAGTCATAATTAATCGCTTGATTCGGTATCCAAATGTTGTGGAGTTCTTTTAATGTTCTAATCTGGTCTCCAACAAACCATATGAACGCAATGAATATTGAGGACATTATGGAACCAGCTTAATGAATTTGATTTGGTCTTGTGGTGCTAGTGGAATGCATTGATCATTGATTTGGTCATGATCTATAATGTTCACATTTGATGCGGTCGGAATTGATATTTGGAAATTGGTTTAAATTTCTAAATCGTGTTTGGAACAAATTTTACACTGAGTGTGTGATTCAAGTCATTGGTATGTAAGTGTGTGTGCTATGGTGTAGCAACGTTTATTAATGACCATGGGTGTTATCTTGTAACAAGTTCTTGCGCTTGAATTATTGGAATTGAGCTAGTGCACAATGTTGGTGTGTTGGTAGCATGTGCCAATATACTCCTTTGTAATGGCAACCCGTATGAGTGGAGCATGTGCATATGGAGTGGTTAACCTGCTAATGACCGATTTGCATTGTGTTATTGATTAGAGGTTGCATGTTCGAAGAGTTGTGTGTTGGCTTGTTGAGAGGTGAGACAATGTGTATTGATACCTACATTAGAATCACAATGCGCATTGGAGTTGATATATATAGAGGTTGTTGTGCATAAGAGACAAAGATTAGGTCATGAGAAATGTCAGTGATAGGAGTGCCTGTGTATGGATTGAAGGCCAAAGATGAATTGTTGAGCACTAGATTGACTAAGATAATGTGCTGATGTTCATGACAAGTAACCAAATTGCCTAGAGTTGTTTATGTGCTACATAAATTGTTTTATTACAAGAGACAATGCTTATGGAGTTGTTGCATTACATTGATGTCTTAGTCATGAGTATTTTGTTGTAGTTGGAATGTATTGGTTATGACCATTGTATTGTCCTGGTTTGGATGTAGTGTTGTTGATAGTATGGTTGTATATTTGCTACCATTGAGTTGTTTGACATGTCTATATATTGTAGAGAGTTGAGTGAAATGTTGTTGTTGTCCATTGTATTGGTGGTTGTAGTGTTGCTAAGAGGGTTTGAGGTAGAATATGTTGCTTGAGTTATTAAAAGAGTTTTATGACAAAGTATGTGGGGTTAGCTTATGTTTGAAGAAAAAACATAGTTTACACTTGGTGTTTGATTAAAATCATTGGTATGTCAGTGTGTGTGCTCTGGTGTAATGATGTGTGTTAATGGCCATGGGCATATCTCGTAACAAGTTCCTATTCTTGAATGTTAAGAATTTGAGCTTGTGCGCAATGGTGGTGCATTGGTAGCATGTGCTAATATACTCCTTTGTAATGGAAACTCGTATGAGCAGAGCCTGTATGTATGGAGTGGTTAGCCTACTAATGACCAATTTTCATTGTGTGAGTGATTAGAGGTTATACGTTCGAAGAGTTGTGCATTGGCTTGTTGAGAGGTGAGACAATGAATATGGTTGCATGCATTGTAATCACAATGTGCAGGGGAGCGATGCCAGTGATTAAAGTGTCTGCGTATGGATTGAAAGCGAAAGATGAATTGTTGAGCATTGGATTGATTGAGACAGAGTGTGTTGTTGTGCATGACAAGTGACCGAACTACATGGAGTTTCTTATGTGATGCTAACATTGATTTATTGTAGGAGACAATGCTTATGGAGTTGTTGCATTACATTGATGTCTTAGTCATGAGTATTTTGTTATAGTTGGAATGTATTAG
Source organism: Pinus albicaulis (assembly GCA_034641835.2). Classification (NCBI taxonomy): domain Eukaryota; kingdom Viridiplantae; phylum Streptophyta; class Pinopsida; order Pinales; family Pinaceae; genus Pinus; species Pinus albicaulis. Next base: position 356,515,179 of record CM076575.1, read on the forward strand.
TCGTGAGCATTGTATTGTCATGGTTTGGATGTAGTGTTGTTGATAATATGGTTGTATATTTGCTACTGTTGAGTTGTTTGATGAGTCAATATATCGCAAAGAGTTGAGTGAAATGTTGTAGATGTCCATTGTATTGGTGGTTGTAGTGCTGCTGAGGGGGTTTGAGGCAGAGTCTGCTGCTTCAGTTTGTAAATGAGTTTTATGAAAAAGTATGTGGGGTCAAATTATGTTTGAATACATAGCTTAGTATATATAAGTGATATTGTGTATGGTTGTAACTTTTATGTATTTTTCAACATAGTATTATATTGAAGAGAGTGTTGACTATGCTTAGTGGGGTAATGAGAGTGAGGTTGATGTGTTGTTGATGTATGAGAAAAGGTTAGCATTGCAAAGAGGTTTTGTTATTACACAAATATTTTTGTGTGTCTAGCGTGAAAATAGATAAAATGCGGCCTATATTTGTTTGAGCAGAGAATAATGGGCCTAGTCTGAAAATGTATGAAAGGTGGTCCGCAAGAGTCTGGTGGTTGGGGCCTTCAATGTGGAAAGTGGTGGCTTTCTCAAGGAGTGGTGGCTTCCTTTAGGTGGCATCCTGAGAAACTATTGGCGGTTGGGGCCTACAATAGGTTAGGCCCTATATATTTGTGGATGTGGTGTATTCCATCAGGTAGTGGCCTAGAGCAAGTACTTGATCACGTACATCGGAAGTCGGGGTTTGCACATTGGTGGTGGCCAATGGATGATGTAAAGAACATATCTTAATAATAATTAGAAGAAGAAAAATAGAGTGCAATGGTGTTTATCTCATAAGTGTTTCCACCTAATATCCGATGTCCTCTTGTGTTTGATGGTGTTTTCTCTCATGGTTATTTGTTCATGTGTATTGTTGCTCTCATACATTGATCATACTTGTGTTTAGACTTGCCATATGTTGTATTTTTTATTAATGAATGATTCATTTAATTGTAAAGAAATGGTAAAAAGTTGTTAAGATGTTCCATTGTGCACTATACTGATGCACCCCTGCCCCCTCTCAGTATAGTCAAGTTCCCAACAATTGGTGTCAAGCGAGTGTCTTCAAGTGCAAATTGACTATTGGAAGGTAAATTTGGTAAAATTTTGATATTATTATTATTTTTAATGGGTCATCAATGCGTGTCTATGATTTATGCTGCAAGCTATCAGACATGGAGTGAAAGGTGGAATATGAATTGTTAGCATATGGATCTATTGTTTGGAAGTTAGTGTGTGAAGGTTGTGGCAAAAATCCCCTCTCAACAAAAGTACAACAACAAAATGCCCAAGCATCTTCTTAATTTATTCACTGTAACCTTATTAGTTATCATTCACATCCAAGTTTGAATACCCGGGTCACTTTTACAACACGATTATAAATTAAATATTTCCTTTTGGCCCACCTTGTGCGTGTTGACCCTCAAAATTTATCTCTTGAGTGTTGTCTACTTAGCCAAATTTCATCTATGCGAAAGCAAGTTTGTGTTCCTTGCTTTGCACACATATTCCTTCCGTACCAGCTCTCCTGCACACCACCTCTTCCCAATTATTTTATTTTACACACATTGTTGTCTACACACACCTATTTTTCCATATAACTACCTCTTCAATGTTTGTTAGTTCTCACACATTTTCTCACTGCGTAGTATTGATTTCCTATATGCCACTTGTCATGATTACAAGATTTCGAGCCACAATTTTTATCTCACCTCATTAACTTTCCTTGTCATTCAATGGTACTAATATCAAGGGTGTTAAAATCAATCAATCTCTAAATTAAGTGGATAATATGGTTTTAAAGCTTTGAGTTCTATTGCCACCATCCCCCATAAATGACAACGTTAATCTATTAAGTTTTTTTATTACCGTGTCCTATCCAAGGAAAGTCACACACGAGATTAGCAACTCATAATTATATAGGGAAATAAGGAATTTGCTGCTAAATGGCATTGATAATTCAAGTTTGAATTATTTTCTTGGTGAAGAATTCAACATTGGATTTTTAATGTTGGTAGCATGGTGTTGGCATCGATGTCAACCATTGATTCAACCATCTTTGCAATGATGTCAACAGATTGATTTGTTTGTGCACGATGATCAGATGGTTATCATAGGTGTTTTGGAGTTTTAAAGGATCTTGACATGTTGATTGCAGAAATCTTAAAGCAATGGTTGTGGATCTGGGTTGAAGATTTTGAGTTTTCCAAGCATAACAGAATCTACACGAGCTTGCTTCCTCATCCCCACGGCACATGCAAAATATGCTTTGGCTTGCCTTTGTATCCCCATGACAATCTACTAAGGCTTGCCTTTATATGCTTGCGAGAATTCCTGTAGGTGATCAAATGAAAAATCCACTGGCTTTACAAGTGAAATAACCCATGGTTTGGTTGTGTTCGAAGGCATTTAATTTAGATCATTTGTTCCATAACATTCAATTGATTTAGTCATAATTAAACGCTTGATTTGATCTCCAAACGTTGTAAAATCATTTTAATGTTATGATCTGGTCTCCAACAAACATTATGAACACAATGAATATTGAGGACATTATGGAACAAGCTTAATGCCTTTGATTTGGTCTGGTGGTGCTAGCGAGACGCATTGATCATTGATTTAGTCATGATCTATAATGTTCACATTTGATGTGGTCCGAATTGATCTTTGGAAATTGGTTTAAATTGCTAAATTGTGTTTGGAATAGTGTTTACACCCACTATGTGATTCATGTCATTGGTATGTTAGTGTGTGTGCTCTGGTATAACAATGTTTGTTAATGGCCATGGGTGTTATATTGTAACAAGTTCCTGCACTTGAATTATTGGAATTAAGCTAGTGCACAATGTTGGTGCGTTGGTAGCTTGTGCCAATGTACTCCTTTGTAATGGCAACCCGTATGATCAGAGTCTTGGTGTATGGAGTGGTTAACCTGCTAATGGACGATTTGCATTATGTTAGTCATTAGAGGCTGTGTGTTCGAAGAGTTGTGTGTTGGCTTGTTGAGAGGCAAGACAATGGGTATGGCTACCTACATTAGAATCACAATGCGCATTGGAGTTGACATATATATAGGTTGTTGTGCATGTGAGACAAAGATTAGGTCATGAGCAATGTCAGTGATTAGAGTGCTTGTGTATGGAGTGAAGGCCATAGATGAATTGTTGAACACTGGATTGACTAAGACAATGTGTTGATGTGCATGAAAAGTGACCAAATTTCATGGAGTTGCTTATGTGTTACTAAAATTGTTTTATTACAAGAGATAATGCCTATGGAGTTGTTGCATTACATTGATGTCTTATTCATGAGTATTTTTTTGTAGCTGGAATGTATTGGTCATGACCATTGTATGGTCATGGTTTGGATGTAGTGTTGTTGATAGTATGGTCGTATATTTTCTACTGTCGAGTTGTTTGATGAGTTTATATATTGCAAAGGGTTGAGTGAAGTGTTGTTTTTGTCCATTGTATTGGTGGTTATAGTGTTGCTAAGAGGGTTTGAGGCATAATCTATTGCTTGAGTTAGTAAATGAGGTGTATGACAGAGTATGTGGGGTTAGCTTATGTTTGAAGACAAAGCATAGTTTACACTTAGTGTTTGATTAAATTCATTGGTATGTCAGTGTGTTTGCTCTGGTGTAATGATGTGTTAATGGCCATGGGAATTGTTGGGCCTCCAATTTGTCATAATTTTTTTGATGAAACCATCCATTTTCACATCATTCCATTCACCCATTATCGTCATTTTTAACCATATTTCTTCTTAAATGCACCAAATTCCCGCATACATGTTTACATGGTTTATTATTATTATTTCCATTAATTTTAATGAATTAAGAATAATTTTGCATAGTTTTACTAATGACAGCTTAACAAGCTCAAGTTTTTGCAGTTTCGTCAAGTTTCCGTAGATGTCTCCATGGTTGAGATAGTAGAACCACTATAGAAGGAAATCCAACACATGTACATTGTTTCTAAAGGTTACAATATTGATTTTTATTGGTCAAAATCCACCCAACTCGCATGTGTGGACCTCCAACAAAAGATCAAGAGAAAACGCAACAGTTTTGAACAATCAACTTCAAACGCGTTTTCTGAGCAAATAAAAGTGAATTTCGGAAAACGAAAACATGGTTTTGTTTAGAACGGTCCCAATTAAGTTGTAGTGAAAATTTTTCTCAAATTCATTACCATTTGAGATATTTTCGAAGATCTTTGGAGCCTTATTTTACAAATTACGTGGATATATGTTTTTCAATTTTTTATTTAATGCACAGTCAGCAAAAAAGTGTGAACGAGTTATTCTTTAGAAAATTCATGGCATAGAAATAAATTTGATTAGATATGAGCTGATCTTTGATCCAAAAATCCATGAAATTTGATTTTTTTTTATATCATAACCAAAACTCAAGCAAGAAAATGTTGAGTTTGTTAATTGTCTCAAAATTCTATAAATTGCAGTCTCTTTGATGAGAGGAGAGATCAGAGATGTCAAGAATGATCTTAATTTGTAATTGTTGCTGCTTATTGAAGGATAATAACTTTATTTTTTTCCATTGAATATAATTTTTTATATGGTACGCCTCTGAATAAAATTGGTGATTTAGATTTGTTCTCTTGAGCTGGTTTTCAACACCTTGCAGTCCTCAGGAGGCCCCCTGGAGATCTGTGAGAATAATATAGATGCTTTCCATTTCTTTCATATTCTCATGAATGGTTTGTTTTTCATAGATTAATTTTTTATGCTTATCATAGATTAAAAAATCATGCTTTCCATAGATTAAATGTTTATGTTTTCTTAGATTAAATTGTTCATGATTCCATAGATTAAAGTTTGTAAGTTTTAGAACAAAATCTCCATGCTTTCATAGGGTAAAATATCATGTTTTCTTAGATCAATAATCTTTTTTTTTTTGGTTTAACATTTATTTCCTTTCCAAAAAATTAGTACTTTCATAGTTTATATTAAAGAATCTAATTTACTTTTGAAGTTCCCAATTCATTCAGTTATGCATAAGTATTGAAATCTAATCTCCTAGCACATATGGTGTAGTGTACTTCGCGAGCTCATGTACCCGGATTGACATATAAATGCAAGTAATTTAATAGTCAATTAAATTACCCAACATTTTGGCCTCGAGAAGTATACATATGTGTTAGCTTTCAATTGCATCTCATTCTTAGTTGCATCCATTTAGTTGCATAAGACTAATTTCATTTTAGTACATCCTAGAAATAGACTCATTGGAAAAAGAAAAAAAAAATCTCCTACCACCCCCATTGTATCACATGGTGTAGTAAGAGCCACATCATGAATTCTTATTTTTGCAGGTAGAAGAAGAGGTGAAAAAAAGAGGTTCAAGAAATGGATGGAGATGATGACAATGAGGAAGATCCTTTTGGATTTCCCATTCAAGAAATTGATGTCAATGTTCATATGAAGAACATCCCTCCATCTGTACTTCCTAACTTCAAAGGTATGAGATTAGAAGACCTGGAAACCTTTCTTTTTGGATTTGAAATAATTTGCAGATCTTATGGTTACTCCTTACACATTCAAAAATTGAATTTGTTTCTGGAAAAATTGAAGGATAGTGCTCTTAAATGGTTCATGACTTTAGGAACAAATTCTATAAGGACATGGGATGATATGAAAAGAGTATTTTTGGAAAAATATAAAGATTATTGCATACACCATGACTTTAGAAATCAAGTCTTTGAGATGAACCAAAAAGAGGATGAAAGCCTAGAAGATTTAGTGGAGAGATTTACTTATAATGTCAAAAGATCTAAATTGCATAATTTAGGATTATACACATTAAAAACTCTCCTACTAAATGCTATAAGGGATGAATGGATTGATCTTATTAGCCTGGTAGGAAAATGAAATGTCTCTCAATTGTCATTTCAAGATATTTGTGAATTATGTAAGAACATATCAAAAGGAAAAGCAAAGTATGGAAGACCCCCTCAAGACCCAGTTATGGAAAGAGTAAGTAAGTCGACATCAATATTGGTAAGTTAAACTGAAATTAACAATTTGCTAGACATTTTTGGTAATTTAAATGAACAAATTGATATGCTAGGAATGCAAAACAAACAAAAAGTTGAGAATGTTGCTTCATTTATAATTTGCCCTAAATGCAGAAAGAAACATGCTTAGCATGAATGTCCACTTGATAACATTTAAATTTGTGAAATTTGTGCAGGATCACACACTACTAAATATTGTCCATCATTGCCAGGGTTAAAGGCAGTTTACCAGGGAGAAAATAAAATACTGGAACGATCTTGTTATGTAGCTCTAAGAAGACCATGGCAGCCTGATCATCAACCTGGTACGATGCAAGATCTTAATTCTCAATTTCAGGGTTATGCACAACAATATCAAAGTAATTGGAAAACACCCTTGCCTTGTCAACCTTGGCCATCTCAATCCCAACCTCAAAACCAATCTTGGAAACAAGGTTGGCAAGGGCCTTACAGAAGAAATCCATTGTATCCTCAATCTTTTCCTCACTATCCTCAATACCAATCTCAATGCTATTCATACCATTCACCTTCACCACAACATCAACTTCACCCTCATTTGACCTCAATTCAACCTTTCCCATTACCATCCACATAAGCATCCCAAAGATCCATTCCAACTCCACTACCTACACAACCATTTCAGATCCCCAACAATAAAACACCTCAATCCACTTATAATGTTGAGGTATTGCAAAATGATTCTCCAGCTACCATTGAAGAACAAAAACCAGAAGAAGAAGATTCAAATAAGGTCCAATAATGATGGATTCCCTTTGAAGAAGAGAAGTTGTTGGAATCTGAGATTGAAAATTTTCATGAATGCCTATCACTAGATTCTATGAATGGGGATCACATCTCTAAAGACTTGCATGGCATGATAGCAGGAAGCCAAGGAAGATAAGATTACATTGAATCTTGGTTCAAGACAGTCATTGGATCCAAATACTCAATTATTCAGTATTTTCTGACATCACCTCAATCAAGGCAGTTGGTCTCTCATATATTGGTACATATCAAAGAATATATCCTGCATATGAGTTTTCTATCATCTTTTTACACACATGGTATACTTGAATGAGATTTCCTTTTCAAGTAGAGTAGGACATATATAAAAAATTAAAAATAAAAAGAGTAAAGAGAAAAATAAGTCCTATTGTGAAAACCAGCTTGTTGGCGCAATTGGACATGAGCTTTGCTTGAAAACCAGGTAACTAGCGAGCAAAGTTCACAATAAGTTCAATAATTTTATGATGGTTTTAATCTTTTATTATGGTTCTTAAAATCATTTTTGGTTCTATGCTTAAGTTGGTTGATGTGGGATTCCTTAAGGTCCACCTTCCAACAGATCTTGTCCTATCGACCTCAACACCTTATCTAGGATCAAGACCATAGATTATTTGGAGTGCCTTGGAATTTGCATACATCAATGACAAGTCTCCTCATTGACAAAAATGGAACACAACAATGTCTCTTGATTGTCATATCTTGTAGGCGACTCGACTTCAACACATTCATTTGTGCTTGTTAAGACGCACTCAGGTACATTGACACTCATTTACATTATTGGTGAGTTGTCTTGCATTGGTTAACGATTTTCATCTTTGATCGGTAATCCAATGATTTCTTCCCATGCTCGACTTTGACACATTCATTCGCATGGTAAGAATTGTACCATGAATTTTGGTTTTGATGAAGACTATATGGTTTTATGGAATCAAAAACAACTTGCAGCAGTATATTTTATTGGTTTCTTGTAGCAACATGTTCATATTTTTTCCATTCAACAACAACATGATGGCACCATTCATTTCATTTCAAGAAAAACAATACAATTGGGCCTATTTTAGTCAATATGCATTATGTTTCATGGTTTCTACTTCAGAATGTAGTACACAATCCAAATCAGCAGTTCAAACTCAAAGATTTTTTTTTTTTTTTTTTTGCAACAATGAAGGAAAGTTGTAGTTTCTGTAGCTATTGTTGTAACAGTCTGTTTTTGATGTAACAACTTGTTCCAGAGGCAGTTTTGGCACAATATTGCAAGATATTGGAGCAGAAATAAAAATTTCGAGCTTCTGGATTTTCTCAGAATATGGTAAATTAAGTAATACGCGGACATAATTCCAAAAATAGTGCAATTTTCTAGGACTTTTCAATGGGTTTTTAAGGTAAATTTTCATTTTTCACCATTGTGGATAGATTAGGCCAGATTTCGGTATTTTTGCACAACAATGTCTTTTGTTCTTAAAAATGGAATTATGAAGGCATGTTATGGTGATAGAGGTAAACATACACTATTTCCCTTTTGAAGCACTCAATTTGGCGTTAAAAATGTGTTTGTGGCATATGTTTTTGTTGCAACGTTGGGTAGCATGAAGGGTAAAACATGGCAGAAATTTATTTGACCATATCTTGATAACCATGCATCTGCTGGACCTGAAAATTTTAGGGTAAATGTATCATGGTAGGGTAAATAAATACAAAAAAATTCAGGAATTTCCAGTGTGTATTTTTCAAGAAATTGGCCACTTTAACCTACATCAATTTATCTTTTTTCTCGAGATCCGTTCACCCATTAGCTGAGATTTTTTGTGGGAAGATGCATAATATTAATGGTAACAACCTTAGAAAATTTCAGAAGAATTTGATTTATCGTTTGAGAGAAATTAAAAAAACAAGTTTGCTACATGAAAAAGATGCATTCTATGGAGCAAGGTCAAAGTCATGGTCAACGCCTCATGGAGCAGAGTACCTGAGCCAAATCAACCATCAGATCATGTTCTATTCTCCAATTTCAAAAGGTAAACTTGAGGTAAAAATAGCTTTAATTTTTTTTAATTTGTTAAAATTTTTGGAAATTGTAATGAGAAAACTATTATAAAACATGTGATCCATGTATTTCACCCTATCATATCCACATTCTTCAAACCATTTTCTCAATCTGTCATCCCTATTCTACTATTTTCAGCCCCTATTCTACCAATGTTGTTATGACTTAGCCCCATACTATGATTGCATAAAATTTTCCTCCATGAGATCTTATGTTTACCTTTTCTCTTCTTGCTGCCATGAACAATCTGAACTTTTGGCCTTCATGTGGGAATAATTCATGCTTTCCTTAACAGTCCATCAACATGATGTTCTTGAGAAAAAATTACAAAAAGAAAAAACTTGACTTCATGGTAAATGTTTGTAGCACATGATCAAAAGGCGGTGGTCTGTTTACATACAATATTCATGGTGCACATGGATATCATAACTACAAGAAAAAGACCCTCTAGCGGAGGTTATAAAGGACGTTTTTAGTGTTATAAAATTGGCCAAAATTGTCAAACAAACATTTGCTACAACATCTGTTTTCAGTAACATAGGTTTTGGTGGAGCTTCTAACAGAATTTAAACACAACTAAAAAAAAATGGGCGGCCGGAGGTTTTTACGGATGTTTTTCTCATCGGTGCGCTAATCAGGTGTCAATGCACCAGTGCATTATATCGTGAACGCGCCGGTACTGTAAACCTACCAAGCACCAGGACGGAAAACAAATTTTGGACGCCCCAAGGTGTTTAGCAATGACTCGGTGCGTGTCAGCCAGACATTCACATCGGGCCGGTGGAAGGTGCATGCACCTGGCCGTTAATGTGTAAAACCGCACCAGGCCCTGTAGGTGATACAACACACCGAGCCGTCAAGTTATAAAAATGCATCAACATGTTAAAGGAAAACCACACTGGTGCATGCAACGCCTATCAGACCGTCCCGGTGGTAGTCGTCGATAAAGTACACTGGGCGTTCTAATTAGTATTGGTATTTGTATGGTGCCCATAGGTCGTAGAAACACACTAGTGCGCAGTATCACACAAATGCACCGGTGCGCAGTATCACACAAACACACCGAGCGTTCTAATTGGTATTGGTATTTGTGCGGTGCGCATAGGTCGTAGAAACACACTGGTGCGCATTAACATACAAACGCACCGGTGCACAGTAACTAACACACATCAGTGTTCATTTTGTATTTTTTAGAAACATTGACCTGTGACAGTGCAATTATTGTGATTTTTTAAAAATTCATTATTCATCAAAAGTCGACACATATCTTATAACAGCATTCATATCAATTAAATTTTTATTAGTGCATTTGAATGTGATGTTTGGATCAATTTGTTATATCATATCATCAGATTTCACATCTCTTCATTATAATATTTATTCATCCATATATTTAATCAGTGGTGTAACATTTCACAGCGACAATGGAGAATGCAATAGAATAACTTAAAACGTATTTTATTATATATATATGAATACGACACTCTTTGTCATACAAAATGGGACAACTATTGGTATCCCTCTGTCTTTCAATTGGGACATTATGTTCATTACATTAAACAAAATGTTTGATTTCAGAGACAAATATTTCAAAAAATACAATGCCTTTCTTTGATATCCAAACATATTGATCATCATTCTTCGTTGGAACTGTTGTCACTGCTCGAGCTACTTCCATGAATTGGGGTTATTTTGAGGAATTTTTTGTTCACGACGTTGATTGTTTTCTTCTTCTTCAACTTCCATCTACAAACATAAAAAATAAATTGTAATGAGTGTATATACATTGGTGAGAATAATGAAAATTGAAATATTAAATAATATACATCAATGTAAATCGAAAAGAAATGTACCATTGCAAGAATTGACTCATGAACTATACACATTATTTCAAAACCAAATTTCATGCCATCTTTCAACAATTCATTTGTTGGCGCAGTTCCATACTTTGTTTCCTGCAATTTTTATACCCCATAACAAATCATATATTTAATATAAAAGATTTTTTTTTGTTCTATTAATTATAGACGGAGCTAAGTAAAACAAGATCGATAGATTCTTACAAATTCCACAATTAATTTTTGATATGTAAACATATACTGACAACCCATATTTAACCCAATGTCAATCAATTCGTCTTATGGTTCTTCTTTGTATGTTAGCACCTGTTTGAAGACATTCAATGATGATTGTTGTAAAACAACTTGAAATATACAAAAATGAAATCTAGTTAAGTTGTTATATATGTTATTCATCAGTATTTTTTACCTGTTGTTGAAGACTAGTTTCCTTAGCTGAGATTTCTAGAAGCTAATCTCAAACTATCAATTTTTCATCTAGAAAACACCCCAAAACAATTTTTGTCCTCCTACCCCCTCTTGTTAGTCTATGTTGAGAACAATCTCCAGTTTTCAAGACCTATCTCGCTTTAGCAAAGTCTCCCTGACTATAGCTGTCATAGCTGTGATTATCTGCTATCATTTTCCCTTGTTTCTCATGCCATTCACTATCCAAAGGTTGAAAAAGTGTCTGCTAATCTATCCCTGATCATCTTGTCATATGACAATCTAATCATGCCTAAGAAAACACTCAGAATCTGTGAAAATTTTCCCTAAGTTAGATAGTGGTGTTTAGGGAATTTTTCCTTGGCTAAGATATCCTAGGCCAAAAAGCATCTGTCTAGTACCAGTCAACCATGAATTATTTCCTATTCTGCAAAACAACCCTTGGTCTATCCATAGGTCGCACACCACTAAGAGGTCGCTTTGTCTCATTTCAAAAGAAGTTCAACAAAGATTCAAACTTCAAGAAGAGAAGGTTTTTCACTGTCTGAATAAATATGCTTAGATCAAGCATAAATCCCCATGAAACACCAAAGGAGCTCTCCAAGGTTCAAAAGCATCTATTTTTACATCTCTGCAGGGGTGTAATTGAGTGATGATCAGTGTGCACATAAGAGCAAAAAGACAAATTCATACAGGTCTCTCATGCTGAAGGGGTTTGCCATCATGAAGCAAGTAAGGAGCAGTGAGTAAAGATAAACTAATATATATGGTTTTAAATCCAAAGGCTGCATGAAGAAAATGGTCATCCATCAAGACCAATGAATACAAAGAAATTAAAAAATGCTTATCATCAACACTCCCTGATCAAATCCAAGGGTAGCGCTGCCTCAAGTTCTCTGAAAGATGACCTAGCCTTACAAGTTCCTCTGTTTCAAAAAGAAGGACAATCTTTGACAAGAATATCTCCAAAGAAAATTAGGAAACCAGATGAAAGTATAAGGATAGCTGCCTCTTATACCTTATCATGAACTAAAACTTTGAAAGGCTATCACAAAAAGTTCACTGCCCCTTAAAACACAGTCAAAGGAAAGAGTTAGTTCAAAGGTGTCTAACAATGAGCACTTTCCATATGCCAATCACATTATTTACTCCCTAAAAACTTCACAGTGATGTGGCAAATAAAAGGCATATATTACAAATCAAGGTACAATGTTGAGATGGATGAAACTTTATATGTTTGATGGAACCTCCTTCAAAAGCAGAGGGTTAGAAACACATTGATAAGACCTCCTTCACAACAAAGCAGAGGGTCAAAAAATAGTTTGAGGACCTCCTTCACAACTAAGCGGAGGGTCAAAACATATCCAAAATTCCTCCTCCAAAAAAATGAGCAGAGGGCATAACACACTTTGTTTAAATTCCTCCTTCAAAATAAGCAAAAAGACAATACAAGCCATGAGTGCCTAGGGCCAGTTTTGTTTCAAAATGAGTTTATGACCAAACATAGTTGAAATTGAAAAAATTGAGAGAGGTTTTTGTCCATAATAGGTTCAATAAGAAAAAAATACTTCAGTTTCTACACATGTATCATGGTTTGTGAGAAATGTAAAAAATACATGTGTCACGGGAGAATATCTACACCAGGATTCATCATTTTTGACCAGTGTTGGGAAAGTCAATTTTTGAGCAAAAATTTGGACACAAAATGAAAAAAATCAAGAATATTTGCAAATCAAACTTCCATAGCTTTCCAATGAGCCATCGCGGGCCCAATTCCGACATAGGGAAGGCATCCAAAAGTGGCATGCAAACAGCACTATGCATTTCTGCACCAGGATTCACCATTTTTGACCAGTGTTGGGACAGTAAAATTTTGAAATTTTTTTTGACATGAAATGAAAAAAATAAAAAATATTTGGAAAACATACTTCCATAGCTTTCCAAAAAGCAATCTCGGGCCCAATTATGACACTAGGAAGGCATCCAAAAGTGGCCTGCAAACAACACTATGCATTTCTGCACCAGGATTCACCATTTTTTACCAGTGTTGGGATAGTAAATTTTTGAACAACAAAATGGACACCAAATGAAAAAAATCAAGCATATTTGGAAATAATACTTCCATAGCTTTCCAACAAGCTATCTCAGGCCCAATTATAACACCAGGAAGGCTTCCAAAACTACCTACAAAAAAGACGCGACGCTCTTGGAATGTTGCGTAGCGTGCCTGTAGGTTTCTACAGTGCAATTTACTAATCGGCGCGACGCGTCTGTGTTTTTGCGTGGCGCAACTGTGTAGCACCCGAGCCACTGTCAAACAAAATTTCAGCAACCTTCGAGAGGTGTTCAAACTACAAATTCTCCAAGGTTTTTACAAAAATGGATATTGTTTCGAACACAGCAAGACACATGTTTAAAGATGTTTTAGGCTCATCTCAAAGTGCTAGCATGTAGATGAGTGCAAACAAGTTAGCAGCACTAGCGCTATGGGAGAAAATATTGCAGCAGAGAAAACTAACAAGTAATGATTCAACCACTCAAGGTGTTTGTGTTGTATGTTCTGACATCTTTAGTGCAAACAATATGAAATGTGAAAGGCTTGGAAAAATTCGAAACTCGCTTTGTAATGGCAGAGAGAAATCTTCTCCATTCAAGTTGCTTTTGCTAGGTACACGATCTGTTGAGCCAAGAAAATACAGAGGAAGCAGTGGCATTATTTTGTAGATGCACAGTAGTGGAGCAAGCATGTTATTAGATGCAGGAGAGGGTGTTGCAGGACAGATTCTTAGAGCTTTTGGAAAACAAAAAATGGAAATGGTAGTTAATGGACTGTGGTGTGTGTGGATTTCACATAAACATGCAGATCATGTTTTGGGGATTTTATCCATTATTGCTACAAGGTCGGAGGGTGGCCTAGATCTTTTAGTTTTTGGATCAAAATCAGTTCATAAATGGCTTGTAGAGGCCAATCTTGTCTATAGGAAACTGGGTTATTCTCTTCCACCTTTCACATTTATCCACTGTAAGGAGTTCATGGGACATTAGCAGGGAGGCAACATTTTTCAAAGAGTAGGATATGAAAATCCAGTTTCTAGAATGATGGAAATATTTACAGTTACACAACATTCAAGGTGTTTGGGTTGATCACTGCTTTGAGGCCTTTGGTCTTGTTTTGTCATCTATGAGTGGATGGTCTGTTGTTTACTCAGGGGATACAAGAACATGCGAAAAGCTTATAAAAGCAGGAATGGGATGCACATTGCTTATCCATGAAGCCACTTTTGAGGATAAATATGAAATTCATGCAAGGGAAAAACGTCATAGTACTGTTTCAGAGGCAATAGAAGTGGGTCAGAAAATGGGCGCTTGGCATGTTATTCTCACACATTTCAGTAATAGGTCTCCAAAGGTAATGGTAATTGATGTATCAAAAAAAAAAATTTGTGTCGTTGGCCTATGATGGCATGGTAGCTTACAGCTCTCATTTTCTTGCACTTCCTGGTTTAACACAGTGCCTAGCTGGTTTATTTGTTGAAGATAATAGCAACATAGCACACCAGGGTTCAAACCCAAGCTTAAACCAATCAAAAAAATCTCTGGGAACTTCTATCAGAGAACCAGGTAAATCATAGGAAGTAGTTTGGGATCCATCATAAAATGAAAGGTGGACCAATGAAACTTTAGGTCATGCTAGCAAGGCTATTCCTTCCATGCAAGCACAATATTAAAAACAGGGATGCCTTTCGAAGCATATTAGATGGAATGATCAGAAAATGAAGATGGTGTTTAAATGATACTAGCAAGGGCATTCCTTCCTTGAGATCACCATATGCAGAGCCTAATGTGCCTTTTGAAGCATATTAGATGAATAATTTAGTTTCTGAAGATGATTGGTGATGTATCCATTCTTGAAGTGTGAATAAATGTGACAAATGTCTCTGAGATAAAGTTTGGCTATTTCATAGGCAAAGACATCCTATCTCTTGGTTTCCTATAATGGTGAGCATAAACAGAGCGATAATCAGCAAGACAGTGAGCATGCTGAAAGTCCTCATGCGGAAAATGAAGGTAGTCTCCAAGATGACAGCCATGAAACTAATAAGGACAATGAACTTGAAGAAAGAAAGGAAGCCCAAAGGAAGACATTAAAAACATAGATCATGAAGAGAGTTCTCAAAAGCATGTGCTAGCTGCCTCTCCTAGGCAAGGGGCCATGACTTCTTCGCCAAAGCTAAAAATGCCAAAACAATAAGGAAGAAAACCAAACTAAAGAAACTCAAAGCTGCCCAATAGAGGCTCTCGGTGAAAAAACATAGAAAAGACTAATCTAGGATTAATATTTTGGTCCAATATTTTTTGCATGTTTCTAAAAACCCTTCAGGGGTTTTCTCACCGAAATTGGGTATTTTTAGACATGATCTTGTTTTTTGAGATTTTTAGGCATAATTGCACATTTTTCAAGGTGCTGCCATTTTTTCTTGGAGCATCTTCAGCTCATTAAAGTTATTTTTTTGGATGTATTAAATTTTAGGGCACCTACTTAGAAAATTTCAGATCAAAAGAAGGTGTTTTGGTCCCCCAAAGAGGAAAAAAACACTCAAATTTTACCTTTCTGCCTCAAATATCAGCAGGCGCAACCCTCCTGGTTTTTTTTTCACTCAGTCCAATTTTTGACAGCCTTAGAAGGATTATTTTGAAACCAATAAAGTATTTCCAGAAAGTAGACATCGAGGGCTTTCCAACGAGCCATCATGTGCCTCATTTTGACATCGGGAAGTCCCTCAAAAGTCCTCTGCAAGACAGGAAATTTTCTGCTCCTACGCTCTTGTAGCATTTTGGCAAAAAGGGCAGTTTTCTGAAGATGCTCATCCAAATGTGCGTTAAGCCTTTTTTAGCTCTTTTCAGTCATGCAAAGTCAATTTTATTTCATTTTTTAGCATTTTAAGATATTTTAGAGGATATTTTGTGCCTTGGGCTTTGCAAAGCCACAAGGACAAGTTTAGATATTTGTTTTTGGCCAATGGCCTTCTAGTTGCCCTAGTTGGGTTTCCTCCTCTTTGGCCTATATATTCCAAGAGGATTCATTGTAATCAAAGGCTGAACTTGATATTATAGAGAAATACATGGTATTACAAGATTGGAATAAATACTTTGTCTCATGAAGTGGATAATTTCTTGTGTGACTTGGATGGTGGAAGAGGACTATTGTAGGATTCCATGACTTGGTAAACGGTATAGTGTTCCTTATTTGTTATGTTTCCTTAGTTTATCATACATGTTTTCATGCTTCTTACTTGCTGTAGGTCAGTAAAGAATAGATTTGAGACATGCCCATGGAGGCACCTCAAGTTTCCTGATTCATTACAACTTCTATGTTTTTCTTCTTTCTTGCTTAGTTATGTCAAAGAATTCTTAATCATTTTTGATCACTCAACCACTTGTTACTTGTTTACTATGATTGTTATGTGTTAGCACCCAACTTCGAACCTCCAGGCTGAAAAAGGAAAATTAGGGTAACAACTAAACCACGCTCAGCCTTGTAGCTATCCCTACAAGGACAGGAGAGGGCTCTCTCCGTAGAATAGATATTCAATAAAATGGTAATGAACTGATTTTAGGCTAGATATATAAATGGGAAAAGGGATTTTAAATAAATGACTGAATTTTCAGGGATGTATGGCACAAAAGGACAGCCTAAGCTGAGGAATTAAATCAGGATACAGGGTATTTCATGGGGCAAGATAGGCGGGAGATTTAGCAATCAAATTGAAATAAAATGGAGTGGAAAGACTGTTGAGAAAGTTGAAAAGGGCATAATAAATGAATCCTTTTCAAACAGAAGAAAATACACAGAGTGTGAATGATTCCCCAAGGTAGAGCATATAAGAATGGATTCTACCTTTCTTACTTGAAAACATTCAACTGGAAATGTTTATGAATGAATTGTGAAACATAACAAAATACATATGAAACATAAAGGAGAGACATATGCTAAAACTCATACCACATGAATCCCATAAATCAGAGCTGCATCACTTTATTTGATTCCCTACTAAACTGTCAATGGAGCGTAGAGCTCACTGCCACACTATTCCCCTACTTCTGAGTTTTTAGGCCTCAGACCTCCAGCCCTTGCAAATAATTAGAATTTACAATAAATAGATAGATTTGCAAGAATACAAATCGATGGGAAGAGGAGGAATCACAACTGAAGATGGAAGGCCAAAAGCTAGCAGTCTCTTCGTAAAGGAAGAGCTGCGTTACATTATCTCATTTGAAATTTTTGGATATCCAATGAAGAGGTGAAACCATGTAGCGTGGATCCTTTCGAATCATTACTGAAGATGTGACTGTTACATTTTGTCTCTCGCCCCCCTGATGTTTCGCTTTCCGTTAGTCCCTTTGAAGAAAAATGACTTTTTATTAATCTGCTGTTGAAATAAATTGAATTGAATTTATGCTCTCGTGAAGGGAAAAATGCATTTTAAATGGGGAAAAGGGAAGGGAAAAGAGGCGGGAGTCATATGAAAATCGCAAATCGGGATCGGGAGAGGGGCGGAGATATGAATATGAAACATGGGTATAATCGCAATCGTGAGTTCGAGAAGGGCGGAGGCATATATGATATATAATAAAATATAACAAGCCGCCATCGCAAATCGCAATCGGGAATGGGAGGAGGAGCGGATGGTGTATACAATATTTGCGATGCGATTGGGGAAAACCCTTTTGCATATAAGCTTAAAACCAAATTTCTAAGCTTAACAAAGGAAAAAGGCCTTTTAATACATGAACGTGCAAGAGAAAAGGGGTCTAATAAATAATCGCAATCGCAAAATTGGAGGGGGAGGCGTGGGTAATCGCATTAGAATCATGCATGGGAGCAAGTTGCAACAGAAAAGTGCGATGGGAGGAAGTTGCGGTCGGAGAAAATTGCGATGGGCGGATCTTTGCGATTGCGATGAAAGGCAGGATATATATAATATAAATTTTTGGACCTTTGATATAGGTGATGAAGGGGATGTGGTTGGGAACGGTGGGGGCAGTATATATATATATATATATACAGACTTTTAAAATGTTTACCATAAGGTTTCTTCAATGGGAATGGAGGGGAAGTGGTTATGAGAGTGGGGACTTCATATAATAATGTGATTTGTAATCAGAAAAGGGGGGAAGAGGGATTTTATTAAAGACACATAGAATTTTAATAAAACAAAGTTTAAGGGAGAATGGGAAATAGGGGGGAGCTTAGGGAATAGAGGGCCTTTAATTCACTTCAGCATAAAATTCAATCCAGAAGTCAGTTTTGAGAGTGTACTATACCGTTGGAAAGCTCTTTCTACGCTCTTTCTGATGGATCTGCTTTGAAGATGATCTGGAACTGAACATGCTGTGAAAAAATTCTTTGAAAGGCAGGGACATCACTTTGTGGAGATAACCACTTCTGAATGGTGACTAAAAAGCAAAGTATCATGTTTTCACCTCAAAACATGGTTTTGAGGTGAAAATTACATCAAAATGAATGAATGATATCTCTGATCTTCCTGGTGCTATAACTTTGTATTTATTGACTTCCTCATGACCTTGCTGATCTTTATTGATGCTTGACCCATTAATTTGACCATGGTGAGACCCTAGAAACTAATGAGACCCATCCTATGACTTACTGATATGATTTTGAGAATGAAAGTGACTAATGACTGAAGACCATAGGGAGGAGAATCAGCAAGTACCTCATGAGGGAAAAATGATAAAAAATATTACCATCAATGAATCCATGACCTAGCAGAATGGTGAAATTTTATTCGGTATGAGACACCTAATATGCAAATGCAAAAGAGCAGTTTTGATCACTGATGGCAGTATGACTAGACTGACACTAACATTGGCTCCAATGGGGATGGTAGCTCCTTGGAGGTGCCAAGAACACCATAGACCAAGTAGCCTTATTCATTGGGCATGGAGTCAAAAATACCGAAAACTGACACAATGCATACTGACACTGACTCATGACTAAGACTGAAGAACGGAAATAAACCAAACTATATACATATCATTCAAGTTTTATAGCCTTCACCTCGGGCCCCAAACTTCAATGAATGTGTACTCCAAACTCTTAATATAACATGGTATATACAATGATGATGACATAAATTCTGATCCTTTGTTTTCAACAATGGTAGTGCTTCAAAAGCTTACCATTTACTGCTCCTCTAGGGCAATTTTGGCCATCCATTTCTGAAAGAAAGAAGGCATTCTGTCCTCTGTATGCTGAAATTCTGTATGGTCCTTTCCACAGATTGTCGAACTTTCCATGCTTCCCTTTCTCTTCATTTCTGGCATCCCATTTCAACACTATATCATCCAGTTGAAACTTTTCTGCTTTTTTCTTCCTATCATAGATCTTTTTAATTTTCTCCTGCAACTGAATAGCATTCTGTGACACTTACTCTCTTGTTTGCTGAAGGTGGATCATTTGATTGATCCTTCACTGATTTTCATTGTCCTTGCCGCCAGCTTATTGCAATAATCTCATAACTGGGACTGTAAGGGATGTCGGAAAGACAACATCAGTACCATAAACCAGCTCAAATGGTGACATACCTATTGATATTTTACTGCTGACTCTGTCTGCCCACAGTGCGTTGATGAGTTTTCGGTGCCAATTTCTTTTGTTTGCCTCCAGAATTTTCTTAATTATATTCACTAGTGATTTGTTATAGGACTCAGCTAGGCCATTTCCTTGTGGATAATACGTTGTTGAATGGCCCAACGCGATGTTGTATTTGTCACAAAAATCGATCATTTTCTTGGATCTGAACGCGGCTGCATTGTCTGTTACGATTTTGCATGGGCAGCCAAAACGAGATAAAATATTCGATTCCAGGAATTGAATGATTACCGTGTCTGTTTCTTGCCTGGATGGGACGGCCTCGATCCATTTATTAAAGTAATCTGTCCCTGTCAATATCCATCGGTGCTGTGCTGAGGATGAGGGATGAATTTCTCCAATGAAATCGAGCCCCCACTGCTGAAAGGGTGCGTTCACTGAAATTGGTTTCAAAGGGAGTGGAAGCAATTTCTTCTTCCCCTGGAAGATCTGGCATTCATGAAATTTCATCACTGTCTTATATAAATCAGAAAATAATGTGGGCCAATAATATCCTGCTCTCAATTTCTTGTTAGCTGTAATCTTCCAAAACAAGTGACTGCCACAGTCACCTTTATGAAACTCATGCATTACCTTCTGTGATTCCTCTTCAACCAAACAATTAAGCAGAATGCCTCCTGGATCTTTCCAATATAGAGCGTTGTCTAAAATGCAGTATTTTGTGGATTTTAGCTTCAGAGATCTACCTTTACTCTTGGACATGCCCGCAGGAGGTGACAAATGCTGAAGGACATAGATGATATCCGAATACCACGGGGACTGTAGAAAAATATCTGTAATTGGAACCAGTAAACCTTCATCTTCCTCTTCTGCCACTGCTGTTATAAGGTTTATATCTAAGGCGTGCAGATTTGATTGGGCCATGAATTTCGCCAAGCCTTGGCTTTTGATCAACTTCGTGGGCTTGATCTCCAGATCGTACTCCAACATAGCTGCTATCCACTTGCCTCTCCGACCTTCTGGGTCAGTTTGCATTAACACATCCTTCACCGCGATGTTAGGAACGTATGCTATAGTATGTGAATGTAGGATGTAGACCCTGAAATGCTTCAGTGCCTTGATGAGAGCCAATGCCTATTTTTCAATAATGTTATACCTCAAAGCAGCATCTCTAATAGTTCTATTGAAAAAGGAAATTGGCTTTTCGATCTCGTCTCTCTTTTGCATTAAAATAGCCGCTAAAGTATGTTCCGATGCGAACGAAAATATGATAAAGTCTTGAGTGTAGTCGGGACTGATTAAAACTGGGGCATTGGACAAAGCAAACTTTACCATATTGAATGATTTGATGGCCTCTTCACTCCATTTAACAGTGTTGTCTTTCTTCAACATATTAGTCATTTCCCTCAAATGTTCAGCCAGATTGGGTATAAATCGATGTAAGAAGTTCATCTTACCATTGAATGCTTGGATCTCCTTCTTGTTTCGTGGCAGGTTGATGAGCTGAATTGCCTCCACTCTAGCTAGATCGATGCGAATACCATCTTTGGAGATGATATGCCCCAGTAGCTTGCCTTCATCCATGGCAAAGAGACACTTCTTGGGATTGAGAGAAATTCCAAATTTTCTGCATCACTGAAAAACAACTCTCAAATGGTGCAAATGCTCATCATCTGATCTTGAAAACACTGTCAAATCATCTAAATAAACAACCAAAAAAAAATCTTTTTCATTTGCAAAAGAAATTTCCATTGCACACTGAAAAGTAGCTCCTGCATTCTTCAGTCCAAAAGGCATTTTGGCATACTGGAAGGTTCCCCAGGGTGTTGTGAAGGCAGTTTTATCTTGGTCCTTCTCATGCACCAAGATTTGGTTGTAGCCTGAGTAGCCATCAAGTAGTGACATCCTGGATGCTCCAACTACTCTCTACAGAATATGGTCCATTTTCGGAAGTGGATAATTATCCTTTAAGGAGGCCTTATTCAAGTTCCGAAAATCTATACACAACTTTATTTCTCCAGTTTTCTTACGTACTGGGACCAAATTCGAAATCCAATCAGAAAATCTAATAGGAACTATGATTCCAGCTTTGTACAATCTGTTTACCTCTTTCTCGATGGATGGAAGTAGCTTCAGATTGATTCTTCTCAGCTTCTGTCTGAATGGCTTTTGATTCAGCTTGATAGGAATAGTATGTTGGATTATGTTCTTATCATATACCTTCAAATCTGAATAATCCCATGCAAATACATCAGAAAATTCAGAAAGCAACTTCACATACTTCTCCTTCGCTTCAGGGGACAATGTCTTTGAAAATTTCACGAACTTGGGCTGATCAGGTGTTCCAAGATTCACATCTTCAACTCCTTTCTCTGTGGGCACCAAGCTTGGCTTCTTTGCAACATCGTCCTGATCAAACAGCTCCTCTAGAGGTATGAGACCTCTAGGAATTACATTATCTTTCAGCTGCAATATGTCCATCTGGTTTGTTTCCAATTCTTGATCATCAACCACATACTCACCTTCTATGGGAGTGTCCTTGAATTTTCCATCACCCTGCAAAAATGCATTGATCTCATTATCGTCCCAAAATACTTGCCAATACCTTAAATTGTTCGGAACAGCAGGCCTATGTTTGACATGGATCTCAAATTTGTTGATGGAGTTCATCAGAATCTTCAAGTTACTCGTAGTAGTGGCAAGGGAATTAGCAATAAGATTTTGCATCCTGGGCACTGTTGTCAAAGTGTATTATGGGAATGTCTTCAAAATGTGCAGGACTGCATTTCTGTATGCCCTCAGTCTTGGATGTTTGTCTTGGTATTCTCCTTTCACCTGCTTGATTATTAATTCAGAGTCACCATACATAGAAATCCTTTTTGCCTTCAACTTCTTCAAGATTTTGAGGCCTGCAATCAGGGCTTCATATTCTGCTTCATTGTTAGAGCAATCAAAAGCCAACTTATAAGCACATACTCTAACGTTACTAGGAACCTTCTCAGGTTGAAAAACAGGACTCCTAATCCATATTCCAATGCCAGCTCCATCCTTACCTACAACTCCATCAAAATCCATACTCCACAGGCCTTCTTCTTCTTCTTGAAGATGCTAGAAATTTTTTTCTTTCTCTTCTTTGCCTTGGCTGATTTCTGGTTGTTCATTGTCTCTTTGCTGCTGGCAGGCAGGAGGCTGAGAAGTATTTTCTTCTTTGTCTTTTTCCTGTTTGAGGACTTCTCTGAAATTTTCTGAAATCTCGGCAATCTTCTCCACTTGTACCAACTGAACATTCTCATCATTTAAACCACCATCTGAATATAAGACAAAAGACTCTAAATCTGTGTGGACTGCATTGATGGGATGATTTACTGGCTTGTCTTTGCTAGTGATCATGTATTTCATTTTATTTTCCCTATATAACTTTCTCAACTGGCCAAATACAGGGATTGTGGCATAGGAGAAATCAAGTTGTATGGTCCCTTTAAGTTTTGCACCCCAAGACCTTGATAGAAGCATCCCAAACCGTGGTGGGACATCAGCAACAACTACATCCATCAAGACATTTTTGGCTAGGATTTGATCTAGAGACACTACTAAATCTTTGATGATACCGATACAGTGGACCCTACTCGAATCAAAATAATACAAATCATGGTATTTTCTAGTAACATCAAGGCCTAACTTCTCCATGACAGCTTTGGGCATCAAATTATGTGAGGCCCCGGAGTCCAACATGGCGTTATGCAAGACAAACTCATGCAACCTAAGACTTAGGTAGAAGGGAGGTACCTCATTTTATTTAGACTCTTCTGTGGCTGGACCAAAAATAAGTTCAGGGTAGTCATATTCCACATTAACCATATCAGAAAGAGGGTCTATTTGCAAGACTTTAGACACCTGACTTTTATATACACTATTTTTCACCAACTCGGTCAAGGGCACAGACACTTTCAATTTGGAAATTTCACTTTCTAAATTAAAGGAGGGAGATTTTTCTACCTCTTTAATAGGAGGGTCTTTCTTCTCCATTTTCTCCTTTGCTATGCTCTGCTGGCTTTTTCCATTTGATGCGTTAGTAACTACAGGTGCTTTGTTGGGTGAAGGATTGACCGGCTCTTTTCCTCTCTTTTGTGCCTCGTCCTTCTTTTGGAGTTATTTTCTCTTTTGAATGGGACTGCTTGTGAAGTTTCTGTTCCTCAGAGAATACTTCCTTTGCTGGGCTGATAGAGCGTTCATATACCCTCTCTGGTAGTCATCAGATTCTTCTTCTAACACCACATCATTAGCCAAAATGAAATTTTCATCCCTTTGAATGTCTGGAGTCACCACTGTGTATTCTTCATCTTCTGTGAGGAAAATGGGCGCACCGTTGGTCGTGAAGAAATGATTAGTTTTAAACAAAGGACCATCGTAATCTGAGTCAGTCCCTTGCACGTAATTCTACTTCAAAGGCATTTTAATCTACTATTGTGGTGCCGCTTGGTCCTGCGCCCTCTATTCTCTCTGTTTAATTCTGAATTGATGCTGCTATCCTCTGAAATTTGGATTTATTATTTGGGGCTCCGTTCTGTCCGAAATCGTTAGTCGATCAACCATCCTTCAAACTGTATGAATCAGTGTGTCTATTTTTCTGTTCGAAGGGGAGGCCTCTTCTTTCACCACGACTTTCCTTTTAGCTCTGGCTCGAGCTCTTCTAGCCAGCAAATTAGATTCTACGCTTACTACTATCTTCTGCATGTCTTCAAGTGACGGTGGATCTCTTTCACGTAGTTGATATGCCATATCGGCATAAAAACCATCTGGAAACCTCAGCATAGCTGAATCCACAAGAGGTTTGAGGTTAGCTGGAATAGCATTGTATACAGCATTGAACCTTAAACAATATTATTGCACAATTTCACCCACATTTCTTTTAATATTCTCATATTCAGACATAATTTTCTATGGATTCCTTTTCGCCTCCCACCGGTCTAAGAACTGCGTGTGTAAATCCTGTAAACTATGAATTGAACCAGCTGTTAAAGATCTAAACCATTTTCTAACTTCACCTCCGAGGCTTTGAATAAACAACCTAGTAGCTACATTATCCTCTTCAATTTCATGCAAGTCAAAAAAATCATTCATCTTAACAACATGATGTTGTGCTGTAATGCTCTGAGTGGCATCAAAGATAGGAATTTTACTCTGATAATCAGCGGGAATATCATTAAGGACCTGAGGTAGAACCAAGGGTGCATACCGGGAAGCCATGACTCTCGGTGGATTTACCACAGGATTTGCAAGATTTAGGGGAGGTGTTGTTGGAGGAGATGATAACTGGGAATTGACTGAAGGGGATGCTGATGAATTAGGAGGAGGAAATGTTGCTCCTGATGATTCTGAAGCCTCAAGAATATAAGTTGCAGTGATGGACTGAGGAGAATTCAAAATGTAGTCATCAATGGAAGAATTTGCTCTCTGAACTTCAATGTCTACAAGAAACTTTGGATCTAGAACCGTGTCTTCAAGTGCAGTTTCAGACTTACTTCTAAACAAAGAGAGCTCAAAACTCTCGTCAACAAAAATCTCTTCTACAAAAAACCACTCACTGGGCCAAGTATGGGACCTGAAAATAGGTGTAGGACTTAGTGATTCCCCTTGCCTTCTGACTATTCTTGGGATAAGATTCGGATTTTCAAACACAGGGGGAGGATTTGGATCAGGATTAGCCCTTGTATATCTTCTTGAAGCCAGTGTGGTCAACTTACTACTGTACAATATTTATATCAGCCTATAAAAACTCTGAAATATCTTTATCAAGACTTTAGAAGAAAGATATTACTGGGGTGATTAATCTTCTATGCAAAACAATATGGTCTTTCCCTAGTATGGTCGCCAGAGATGTTAGCACCTGAAATGGACCCCAGGCTGAAAAAGGAAAATTAGGGTAACAACTAAACCACGCTCAGCCTTGTAGCTATCCCTACAAGGACAGGAGAGGGCTCTCTCCGTAGAATAGATATTCAATAAAATGGTAATGAACTGATTTTAGGCTAGATATATAAATGGGAAAAGGGATTTTAAATAAATGACTGAATTTTCAGGGATGTATGGCACAAAAGGACAGCCTAAGCTGAGGAATTAAATCAGGATACAGGGTATTTCATGGGGCAAGATAGGCGGGAGATTTAGCAATCAAATTGAAATAAAATGGAGTGGAAAGACTGTTGAGAAAGTTGAAAAGGGCATAATAAATGAATCCTTTTCAAACAGAAGAAAATACACAGAGTGTGAATGATTCCCCAAGGTAGAGCATATAAGAATGGATTCTACCTTTCTTACTTGAAAACATTCAACTGGAAATGTTTATGAATGAATTGTGAAACATAACAAAATACATATGAAACATAAAGGAGAGACATATGCTAAAACTCATACCACATGAATCCCATAAATCAGAGCTGCATCACTTTATTTGATTCCCTACTAAACTGTCAATGGAGCGTAGAGCTCACTGCCACACTATTCCCCTACTTCTGAGTTTTTAGGCCTCAGACCTCCAGCCCTTGCAAATAATTAGAATTTACAATAAATAGATAGATTTGCAAGAATACAAATCGATGGGAAGAGGAGGAATCACAACTGAAGATGGAAGGCCAAAAGCTAGCAGTCTCTTCGTAAAGGAAGAGCTGCGTTACATTATCTCATTTGAAATTTTTGGATATCCAATGAAGAGGTGAAACCATGTAGCGTGGATCCTTTCGAATCATTACTGAAGATGTGACTGTTACATTTTGTCTCTCGCCCCCCTGATGTTTCGCTTTCCGTTAGTCCCTTTGAAGAAAAATGACTTTTTATTAATCTGCTGTTGAAATAAATTGAATTGAATTTATGCTCTCGTGAAGGGAAAAATGCATTTTAAATTGTAAGGGAAGGGAAAAGAGGCGGGAGTCATATGAAAATCGGGGACACTGGACTCGGGGAGCTGCGTAGATATGAATATGAAACAATAGTATAACCGCAACGGAGTTCGCAGAAGGGCGGAGGGATATATGATATATAATAAAATATAACGGCGCCATCGCAAATCGCAATCTAGAATTGGAGGAGGAGCGGATGGCATACAATATTTGCGATGCGATTGGGAAAACCTCGTATATAAGTTTAAAAAACCAAAATTTGGGTTTAATAAAGGAAAAAGGCCTTTTAATACATGAATGGGCTGAAGTGCTATAGTGTGGTGGGCTCGAAAGTCAATCGCAATCGCAAAATTGAGGGGAGCTTTCGGTAATCGCATTAGAATTTGTGATGGGAGCAAGTTGCGATCGGAGAAAAGTGCGATGGGAGGAAGTTGCGGTTGGAGAAATTTGCGATGGGCGGATCTTTGCGATTGCGATGAAAGGCGGGATATATATAATATAAAGTTTTGGACCTTTGATATAGGTGATGAAGGGGATGTGGTTGGGAACAGCGGGGGGAGTATATATATATATATACGGACTTTTAAAATGTTTACCATAAGGTTTCTTCAATGGGAATGGAGGGGAAGTGGTTATGAGGGTGGGGACTTTATATAATAATGTGAATAGTAATCCGAAAAGGGGGGAAGAGGGAATTTATTAAAGACACATAAAATTTTAATAAAATAAAGTTTAAGGGAGAATGGGAAATAGGGGGGAGCTTAGGGAATAGAGGGCCTTTACTTCACTTCAGCATAAAATTCAATCTAGAAGTCAGTTTTAAGAATGTAGTATACCGTTGGAAAGATATTTCCGTGCTCTTTCTGATGGATCTACTTTGAAGATGATCTTCCGCTGAAAGTGCTGTGAAAAAACTTCTTTGAAAGGCAGGGACATCAATTTGTGGAGATAACCACTTCTGAATGGTGACTGAAAAGCAAAGTATCATGTTTTCACCTCAAAACATGGTTTTGAGGTGAAAATTACATCAAACTGAATGAATGATATCTCTGATCTTCCTGGTGCTATAACTTTGTATTTATTGACTTCGTCATGACCGTTCTGATCTTTATTGATGCTTGACCCATTAATTTGACCACGGTGAGACCCTAGAAACTAATGAGACCCATCCTATGACTTACTGATATGATTTTGAGAATGAAAGTGACTAATGACTGAAGACCATAGGGAGGAGAATCAGCAAGTACCTCATGAGGGAAAACTGATAAAAATTACCACCATCAATGAGTCCATGACCTAGTGGAATGGTGAAATTCATTCGGTATGAGACACCTAATATGAAAATGCAAAAGAGCAGTTTTGATCACTGATGGCAGTATGACTAGAGTGACACTAACATTATCACGTGCTAAGTATGATTCACGGTACACCCTGCTTACTCATGGCTAGTCAAAGCTCCATCTCTGAAAACTCTCTTTGAATTATTGATTGTCTTAGTTGAACCAAAGAGGTCTTGTTTAGATCTTGCCCTTTGCCTAGGCTTTGCATTCTGCTTTCAAAGTTCCCGATAGCTCAAATATGATGTTTAGGAGTTCCCTCTTCATAGATTGAGTTGTTTGTCTGTCTTTTTTGTTTTCCCCAAATTCTGAAGGTGATTTTCCCAAAGTTATAGGGTCTTATACTTCTATGTATCGCCTGAATGTTTATTTTATGCATCTATCAGTTTGAGTTTCATTTATAGTGATTAATGGTTAGCCCTACCACATGAATGTTTGCTGTAAAACTATTTGTGCTTAAAACTTCTTTGTCTTTCACAAACTTAGTTTCCATCCCATTTCACTCCACCTAAAAGAATCCATTTATCTCGACCAAATCGGCCCTGCAATATACCTTGTCCACCATTTGAGACAGTCTCGACCTTTTCGACCCCATAGCCCAGTTGATCTAACAATATTTTTATCTATTTATCCTTTGATCAGTTCTCCCTCAAAAAACCTAAAACAAACCAAAACATACTTAAAAACTAGCCTAAAATCAAATACATAGAAAGCAAACAAGTTTACATCCTTTGCACAAATAGAGAGAGCCCTCTCTGAGTCCAGGAAGGCTAGGTCCTAGGGCTCCAAAGTTGGTTTGATTTTACCCTGTCATTTCGCTTGCCAATGCGAATCACGGGACTAACAATAAGGAAGTAACAATTACTCACAAACATAGATATAAACCCTTTTCTTCCTTGTCATCATGTTTTACATGCTGAATGGGTTGCATTTTCTTTTCTTTTTTGCAAGAAAATACTTGAAAATTATTATTTAATGCTAAATTGTTTATTTATTGTACCTAATCGAAAAATTCAATTATTAAATATTATATTTGAAGCACGTTGTTGTTGAGATGGCTCCTCGTGCATTGCAATTATGTCCATTTCTTTGACCATCTCCTTGTACACCTTTTTGGCCATTCCTACTGGCATATTTTTGATATCAAGTCGTTCATCCTTTGAAATTTTCATCATCTTCCTGAAAATGTAACATGACAATAAAATATTTAATTTTTATATTGATATATGAAAAGTAAATATAACAAAAGTGCTATTTATAAATGATACACTTTCTAGTAATATATACATATAATTCTAGAAAAATATTTAAAGGAATATTACTTTTCCATTCCTTCTCTGTTTTATTGTTGTACGTTTTTGCTATAAAAAAGTACGACATGTCTCATTGACCGATTCTACGAAACTCATCCTCTAGTTTAGATAAAATTTGGTTATTGGTATCATTGGTTTGATTTTTGTATTGTAAGTGGAAAGAATGTCTATACATTCGTTCCACTAGATCCCTCAAAGTTTTGTAAAAGTCCCCCCCCCCCCCCTTTTGTTAACCTCCAGCACCACTCCAGATGAGCTAAGGAGCAATTCATTTTCATTTGCATGTTCTATTTTTTTCTTTTCTTTTCTTAGAACAACATTCCTTTTCTTTGTTGTTGGTCCCTGTAGAACATTAAAAATATGTGAATTAATAGATTGTTTGAAACATGTTATCTAATATTTTGAAGTATATTATTAATGAAAATTAAAAAAAAGAAACTCATATTGGATTGATAGTATTTTTTCTTTCACCTGACTCATCCTTATGCAAATTTTCCATCAAGATTTTATGCTCTTTTGGTCTTAGATCAGAAATAATCTTATCGAGCTTCGTCATTTTGTTGCTCTGCATGATACACAATAAACAATACATATTAGTTAAACTTACATATCGTTCAAAAATAATAATTTTTGTAAAAAATTTACAAAGAACTTGTCTTTTTTGCTTTTCTCGATGTGCTATCAGTATTTTTGTTACTTGAGCTCTTGTCAGCGATTTCTTTATCAATATTAAACTTATACCATACCATTCATTAATATATTTTATAAATAAATCACAAAAATTTCAGGTAAAAAAAAAAATCAAGAAAACGGTGTGCCTTTCAAGCAGTACGCACCGACGATGGTGGGACATGTTCTTATAAACGCACCACCAAAATAGTAGAAACACCGTATGGTGCTCTCTGTCAACAAGGAGACCCGGTGCGTTATATGTTAACCAATGCACCGATTAACACAGAAAAATTAATAAAAATTCTCTAGTGTTATTTTTTGTAGTATAAGATGTCGTGGAGGAGGCGGCACGACATGTTCTTATAAAACGCAAAGAGAAAAAAAAAAAAATAGAATCAGAGTACGATGCTCTCATCCATGAGGAGACCCAATGCGTTATATGTTAACCGACGCTTGCCGATTAACAGGACACAAATTAATAAAAAAATGTTTTTATCAAACGATGTGCGCGATGCGCTATTTACACGGGCGCACCGATTAAAAAAATCTTTTTTTTTAAATCATGCGAGGGCCGACATGAATTGGGGGATGGAGCTACGCGAGTCGTCCGTGGGTTAGATGTCATATATATATATATATATATATATATATATAGTAATACAAACCCTATAAATCTAAAATGAAAAACCCTAATTCTGAAGTCACAGAAACAAGAAGAAGCAATGGCAGAAAGAAAAACAATCAAGGGTTTAGCGTAAGAATCAATTTTGTTTTTTTTTTCTTTTGAAAATGAACAATAAAATTAATTTTTTTTACTTACGATGTATTAAATCAAACAGAAACTGTAAAAAAAAACAATTATTACAGTAAAATTTAACATTTTTACTATACTATAGGGTTTGAATCACTAGATGTTTGAAATTCTGATTCTCTGAACAGTGTTGTTGTTCGAAAGTATTTTGCTGCTCCATAGTGCTCTAGTGCTCTCTCCGGGTATGTCTCTCATGCAAATGTCTCCCTGAAATTTTTTGCAAAAATAATGAAATAATGAAAATGTTTTACTATTTAAAGAATCTTTTTATGAAATTAGCCTTTCGAAAATAATTTGCCACCTTTTCTTTTCCTTTTTTTTTTTTTTTTAAATAAAGTTGCATTTTTTTATTTGCGGCTATTCGGTGCATTTGTTATCTAACCGCACCGATGTGTCGAATAACACAACACCAGTGCGTAGTAACTAAAACACACCGGTGCGATTAACTGTACATTAGCACAGATAACAATAAGTCCATTTTAAGGCATTGAAATTACTTTTAGGTATGTACACCAAAATTTATTGTTGATTTTTCTCAAATGCAGGGAGAAAATATCATAATTATATCGAATGGAAAATTCTTCAAAATCTAGCTCATTCCATAATATTTCTCAAAGTCCATCGCGGAGTTCTCCCTATCCATCTTGAGACGTAATATTTACTTCAATTTTTATTTGTATTTTCATTATCTAATTGAATTTATTTATTTATATCCATGTCAATGAGCTGGATAAAATTAATGTATACAAATTTTCAGGTTCATGCAGATTCATAATCGAGTTCATATGCACAAAATATTCAAACAAATCCAAAACGTCGGAAGCTCTTATCAGGAGCAGCATACTGCAAGGCGTATTTGGTAGATGAAAATGGATAGTCGCTTCACCCTGCCAATTGTAACATTGCATCTTCTAGCCACAATCCCGGGACAATTATGGTAATAATAATTGTTTGGTATATTAATTTAATTATTTCAACGTCAAACCAATTAATCATGCATTGTTGACGTGCTTACTAATTGATATCATAGATTTTGTACTAATCATGTTCAAATATATTTTTTGAAATTATTAGGATTCTAGTGGTGATGAGAGACCTACCTACCATCTTCCGTTGTACCCCATGACAATGTCAAATCGAGAGAAGGCTAAATTAAGAGAAAAACTCGGAGAGGAACGAAACCAAGAATGGTTGAATCAACCACCTATTCAATTCCCACTACGTCCAAATTCACCAATTAGGAATGACAACAGGAATAGTAGTTCTTCACAAGCTGGCAATGGAGGCAATCAAATAGAGGTTGGTATGGATGATTAATTAAGGAATACGATTGCCATGGAGACAATGTTGTTAGATGCATTCCATAATGATGATCAGCTAGGGGATGATGCTCATATCGCTGATACCTTTTTTGAAAGCCTTAAATTTGCTTCCACCACCCCTCTCTTTGGACTTAGCGGCCAGTCAAAGTCTACCCAGTTGGGGACAAAGGTGTTACTATACAACTTGAAAGCAAAGTTTGGCTTGTCGAATGCATGTTTCTCGGAAATTTTGAGGTAAGTGACCATCAAGTCCTCCCTTATATTTTGAGAAATATAATCACACAATGAACATTACAAATGGTCAATTTTATGAATGTTAATAATTATATCGGCATTAATGTAAATTTAATATTGTCCATGACCAACTATAGGTTATTCAAAGATAAGGTTCTTCCGAGTGATAATGTCTTGCCCGATAGTTGCAAAGAGGCAAATAAATTGTTGAAAATGTTGGGTATTGAGTACATATCATATCATGCATGTCCAAATGATTGTATTATATATAGAGGAGAATATGCAGACAAAGAGATATGTCTAAAATGTGGGCATGAAAGGTATGATAAATAAAAAAAGAAGGGTAAATCACATGGTTCTCCTTTTAAGATATTAAGGCACATGCCTATAATCCCAAGGATTCAAAGGCTCTTTCGTTGCAAAGAATTAGCTATGTTGTAGGGATGGCATGCCTCACATAGAAGTGAGTTGGAAGTTATGTGAATCCCAACAGATTCAATAGCCATGAAGCATATAGAGGATACATGGCCCAAAAAATTTAAGGATGAAGTGTGAAGTCTACGACTCAGCATAGCCATGGATGGCATCAACCCATATTCCCTCCAGAACACCAACTATTCCGTTTGGCTAGTAGTAGTGATTAATAACAATATCCTCCCCATGGTTGCTCGTGAAGAATGAACATCTTATGTTGGCTCTCATAGTCCCTGGTAGAAGACAAGTGAAGAATATGGATGTCTACTTACAACCACTAGATGAATTAAAGGAATTATGGGATGGGATAAATGTATACGATGTATTAATACCCATCACAATAGAGAGGAGTTTTACGTTGTATGGCATATGTGCTTACACGACACATGATTATCCAGGGTTAGTAGTTTTCTCTGGTAAATTACATGTTTATTAATTTTTTTATATACGTAACAATATTCTTTCTCATATTAGTTATTTAATTCGTTGTAATTGTTCTAATATTCACGATATTCTTTAACGTGCCATGCATATATATTGTATACAATAATTTCGCAGATATTGTAACAAAAAGGTATTTTGGATGTAAATGTTGTGGACCTTATTTGAAAGCTAGATGGTCCAATGACCTACAAAAACCAGTGTATGACTGCTCTAGGGTATTCCTCCTAGAAGAACACCCTTACATAAGAGCAGCATCTGCTTTCAATGGTAAACGAGAGAGAACCCAAAGGCCTCCAATAACGACACCAGCTGAATGGCTTAGAGAACATGAGAGAAAGAAGGATAAGGAGTTCATAGACATGTTTGATTCAAATGGGGAGCCTATGTTCGATGATCCAAAATTATTTGACACTTATGTTGAGAAATTGCCCATTGGGATGAAAAAGAAATCTATCTTTTATAATCTCCCATATTGGGAGCATTTTAAGATTACCCACTTATTAGATCCCATGCATCTATTTAAAAATGTTTCATCTTCTTTATGGAGGCACATATTATCAAAACAAAGTGACACTTTGGCTGTTAGGAAAGATCTTATTACTTCCAAAACTAAAAATAAACATTGGCCAAGACGATTAGAAAGTACATGATTAGAGGCAGGCGCTGGTCCCTCTAATTCATGGTATTTAAAAGAATGTGATGTCCCATGGATTTAAAAAAAAGATGATCTTTCTTTGGCAAAGGAAGTTATAATGGGTGTGAGGGTGCCATATTCATACGGGTCTTCACTACGACGCTGCTTCACTGTGGATGAACATTTGTGAGGGTTGAAATCGCATGACCATTTAAATATTCTAAGAGTGCGTATAATGTCAAAAGCATGATTTTATTATTTGTTATATTAATAAATTTTATCCCATACAAAGATCATAAAGCATAACTAATTTTTTATATTATTGTATGTGTTTATAATTTTGCAGTGTCATTATCCTTTGTTCGTCCGTGGGTGTGTGAAACATGAATTCCCCCAAGACCTAGGACGTGCCATATCTAAATTATCTGCATTTGTACGTTGGATCACATCAAAGGAGATTCATGTGGCTAGCATTTCACAATGGCGTCAAGAGATAGATGAGATTTTTTGTATGTTTGAGAAGGAACTACAGACGAGTTTCATGGACTTGCACGTTCATCCTCTAATCCACCTAGTAGATGAGGTTGAATTAGTTGGGGCGGTTTCTTGTCGTTGGATGTTCTTCTTAGAGAGGTACATGAAGAAATTGAAAGGTTTTGTTTTACAAAGGGAAAAACCTGGGGGGTCTATGGCAGAGGAGTACATATTGTATGAGTCTTTCTGTTATGCTAGTGAGTACATCAAGTAGATCGACAACAAACCAGGTGTGGTGATTTGGGAAGATGAAAGGGATGAAGACAGAAGAGAAGGGGAGTTGCTCCAAACGAATGGAAAAAGGCGCTTGATAAAGAGTAAATGGCTTATAATTTTTCAAATTTACACCAAATAAATAATCATGTTGAAATTCAATTTAATGTATATTTTGATCTCATATGTACTATATGTCGGTTTGATTTCATCAACGAATGCAGATTTTGAAGCAATCAATAAATTCGTTCTTTACAATTCCGAAGTGACACAACCGTGGGTCGCATTGTACGAACAAAAGAGGATGAAATGGGATAGTGACAGGAAAGAATTCAGACGGTTGAATGGTAGAAGTGTGCCTTATCCCGATCATTTAAAATAAAATATGCCCCAACAGTTGGGTTGCTGACCAAGTCAGAGAGAAATACGGTGCAACCGGTCGTTACCCGCGTGTTGAAGAGGATGCGTTAAACGTAGGGATTGGGTGCACCCACTCAGTAATAATCTATTTATGTAAATTTTAAACTTAATAATGCACCTTTGAAATGTAATTACATCTATATTTCATATTTTAATAGTTGGGTTATTATAAGACACGTGACACTATGATTTTTAAACTTTTTTATAGGTCAATTTGTTCCCATCTATGTGGGCATATGGACACCATTTTCACACAGAAAATGCCGATGATGGACACATGACACAAGACTGTGGAGTGGAAATCGAGTTCGATCAATCTAGTTTAGCTAACCACCGTGATCAAAACCTAGTACGAGGGACGTTAGGTTACGTTGGAAAGATACAAGAGATCATTGAAGTGGATTTCTCTTCTTTCCATTGTGTTATTTTTAGGTGAAAGTGGTGGGACACCTTTGATCAAAATAATGTAAAGGAAGACCGCGATAGTAGGCTAATATGTATCAACTCTAGAAAGATGTGGGATGAAGCTAAGGAGCCATATGTTTTCCCCAAACACTGCAACCAGGTGTTTTTTTACCCAGATGTGTTGGATAGGGATTGGTGCTTCGTATTGAGACATGACCCTAGATAAAAACACATTTTTGAGAACAATAGTGTTATCATGCCAAGAAAGCTAGAAGATAATGAGGGTGATCATGAGAACTGAGAGTGATATGGTACATGTGTTATTTCATCATTTATATTTTTTAAAATGGGTTTTTATAAAGAAGAGGACTTAATTACCTTATAACTAAGACTCTATTTTTTTTCGAAACATTATAATATGTATTTTGAATTAATTGGTTGGCATAGTGTTAATGTTAAAATCATTTCACTTGATAATTTGCAATTATGTTGATCTAAAAAACAGTGGTGTACTGTATAAAGTTCTTTTTTTTTAAATGTCAATTCCTAAAATAATACAACTACTTGATTTCTTTAAATGTGTGTGAATGATATCTTCAAAATGTATACTGTTATTTTTGGTATGTAAGATCATAATAAAAAAAATGAAAATTCTAAACATGAATTTATTTGCATTATTTTCTATTTTTTTATTTTTATTTTTATTTACAAAGTCGGTTGTTATATTATATTCGAAAAAAAGAAGGAAAGATTTCCTCGTTATATTCCGATGGTGCTGAGGACAAACAAGGAGGGATGAAAACACAAAATTCCGAGCCTCCATTATGTCGACTGTTCATACTATACTGCATTACAGATTCAAGATATATTCTAACAAAATGCGAAAGCATGAGAGAAAATTTAAAAGACATGAACAAAAAAGAGAGAGGAGGAATGAGGATTAGTCAATGCTGATTGGCCGTCCAGTTGATGCATCAGTGTTGTCGTCAGGACCAACATTTCTTACATTGTTTGAGCTAAAACTTGGAGCCGAGCGTTTGTCTAAAAAATATTTCAGGATCCGGAGAGATTCTTCCATGTGTGAACATCGGTTAGTGATCTCCAGGAGCTGGTTCTGAAATGACTAAGCCTGATGCTGAAGGAGGGCTATATCCACTTGATGTTTCTCTTCCAAGATCCTCTTTTGTCCTCAATTTTTCTCCATTTCTGACTGTAGATATGCACAGTGAAAACAATTTTCGCTTCTCGACATGATACCAGTGAACTGAGCAGGGGCTCACGAAACAATGGTTGGAGGAGAGGCTGAGCAGGGATAGTTCGCAAGGGGGCAAAGGATGAAGACAGGTAGAACAACAAGCATTGAAGACAGAAAAAAGGCCTCTTGATCGCAAAGGAGTTCAGATGTTGAGAGACAGGGAACGCATGGCGAAATAGGCAGGGTGCTCGCGGTGCCACTCAAGATGGAGAAAGAGCCAATGAATTAGTCGTGATAGATGGGAGAAATCGAAGAGGTGTAGTGACATTGCAAAGAGAGGGGGTAAATAAATAGAGCGGACATACAGGAGAGGAGGATCATGGCGAGGATTACGAGAGGATAAGGTCATGGGAGGGGCGATTCTGATGGGATGAGGAGATCTGGT
This sequence comes from Pinus albicaulis, assembly GCA_034641835.2. Taxonomy (NCBI): domain Eukaryota; kingdom Viridiplantae; phylum Streptophyta; class Pinopsida; order Pinales; family Pinaceae; genus Pinus; species Pinus albicaulis. The sequence continues at coordinate 356,552,307 of CM076575.1, forward strand.
CAGCACAGACAAAATATTGCAGAGAATCATACAAGATAGATATGGTGGTAGAAAGAGAATCATGGTAGGGGAGAGAGAGAGATAGACCATGTTGATTGAGCATTTGACAGGCTGGTCCACTATGGGATTTATTAGCCAACTTGTCCACTTGCTTGTTATTAGCTCCGAGGATATGGTGAAAAGAGAGATCCTTTATATCTTTGATCAAAATAAGACATCTTCTAATGATCCTATAGAGAGCTATGTTGGTGGTTTGTGAATCATTTGTCATCATGCTTATAACAATGGCAGAGTCCCCAAAAACCATTGCATTTGACAGGTTGAGGCTCTTTATCATTTGAAGTCCTTTAAGTAGAGCGTAGGCCTCAGCTTTATTGTTAGACAAAGAGTCGAGACCCCATTCCAAGGAGATCAACACACTGCAATGTTCATCCCTTATGAGACCTCTTGCCCCAGCAATGCCTGGGTTCACCTTTGATGCTCCATCAAAGAAGAGAGCAGGTCTTTTTCATCCATCCATCCATTCGATAAACTCTTTTTCCTCGAGTATTATCTTATAGTTTTCCTTTTGGAGAGTTTGAATGACTGGGGATTTGAAATAGCCAGGATTGTCAAAAGCTCTCCCCAGAAATGTTCTTTCTTTAGCTTAAAGATCATTGAAATAGATATGGCTGATGCTTTTGGATATAATCGTCTCGATAGAGAGACTCCAGGTCTTGTTTGTACTTTCCTTGGGCAAGGTTTTTTATTTTGAAAAATCATCTTATTCCTTGCCAGCCAGATGCTCCAGAGAAGTACATATGGTAGGGTGTCCCAGACCCTTTTGACGATGTTCTTGCTCTTTTTTCCCCAGGGATATCCTTTTTTCCAGTTTTTTATCAAGTCCGAGATAGAGTTGAAGGAATCTAAATCAATCTAAGAGAAGGTAGTAAGATCACTCCAGCAATGATTGGCGAAAGAACATCTCACAAAGAGATGGAAAGCAGTCACTTCTTCGCTTTGACAGTTGGGGCATTTGAAGGGGCCATAGATACCTCTTTTTTTTTTAAATTATCTGAAGTTAGGATCTTACCTTTGAGCAGAGTCCAGATGAATATTTTTATCTTTGGAATGGCTTCATATTTCCATATGAGATTCCAAATGGGCTATTGAGGAGAGGGGAACTGTTCTTTTAGAAGGTGTCCGTAAGCCACTTTGATTGAGAATGATGACCTGGAAAGATCCCACCAAAGACTGTCTTGGTTGCCTTTAACCAATGGAGCAGCACCATGAAGCATTGCTTTAAGATTTACCAGATCGGCCTCAAGGTGAGGGGGGATAATAGGAAAAGCCCATCCAATCCAGGCATTGGAATGCTCATCCCAATTGGAAATCTGATCCAAGGTGTTTATATCAAGGTTCCAAAGGTGATTTTGAATTCGATGAATGCTCGGGCTATCATTAAGAGGAGATTGCCCCATAAATTTATCCTTCTATATATTTGTACTGCTTCCACCTTGAGGAACTTTAGAGATGTTTTTGCTGATAAAAGGAATGGATTTCTTGCATAAAGCCTAGATTCTAGAGCATGGCCTATTTGGGATATCTTGTTCAAGAAGATTTTGTCTAGCAGAAAGAAGATATTTTTTTTCCAAAACTTGCTTCCACCAAGAGTGTTGTCCATTGATGAGGCACCAGACTATTTTTCCCCCCAAAGGCATTGTTTAAGAGTTTTGGAATGCGAATACCGAGCCCACCATTTCATAGTTTTGAGTGACCTGCCTCCATTTGACTAAGTTGTATTTCTTCTTCTCGTTTTTCCCTCCTTGCCACAGGAATTGCCTTAAAACTGCTTCTATTTTTCGATGGATGCTGATAGGAGCATTGAGTAGGGAAAAGTGATACAATGGTAGGGAAGAGAGAACAAATTTTAGGAGGATTGTACACCCAGCCATGTTGAGCCAGGAGGATCCCCACTGCTGTACTCTCTTTTTCATTTTGTCAATTGTGATGATTCAGACCTCAGCCTTCAAGGGTCCAACACTGACTGACATCCCAAGATAATTAAAATAGGTCCAATTCAATTTGTAGGAGACTCCAAAAATTTGTGCAATACTATGGATAGTGTGGTTTGATGCATTCCACCCATAGATACAACTTTTTTGGTAATTTATCATCTCTCTTGAGTAGAGCATAAATTTTTCAAGAAGAGTTTTGAATCTCTGGGCAATAATGTAGGTGGCTCCACCCATCAAGAGGGTGTCATCAGCAAATTGAGAATGATTCATATTCTTGACTCCGTTACTAAATTTGATTCCAGTGATAAGACTAACTCTGCGCTTGTGATCCAAGGCCCTGCTGAAGGACTCTGCCATTAGAATGAAGAGAAAATGAGAGAGAGGGAAGCCTTGCTTGAGACGACATGAAGATTGAAAGAATTTTACTGGCCTTCCATTGACTAAGGGAGAGATCCAAGGTTTGGAGATACTGGCATTGATAAGAGAGATAAATTCAGTTTCAAAACCCATTTTTTGGAGGAACGAGAGGAGAAATGAATTTCTCACTCTATCAAAGGCATTGGCAAGGTCAAGTTTTAGGATGAATCCTTTCTCAGAACGCATCATACTCGAGTGAATGGCTTCTTGAACTAAGAGGATAGTATAAGAAATTTTCCTTTGGGAGATGAATCCCCCTTGGTTTTCAGAGATGAGGTTAGGGAGATGGGGTTTGAGGTGGGTGGCAAGCATTTTAGTGATGATTTTTTATGAAGAATTGCAAAGGGAGATGGGTATAAATATGGAAAAGGAGGGGCGGTTTTCTTTGGGTATGAGGGCGAGAAAGGTAGAATTGGTAAAGCCACCGATCTTCTTCTTTCTTTGTACCCACTGAATCATTTTGATTAAGTCCTTTTTAATTACTTCCCAATAGGTCTGGTAAAATCTAATGGAGAAGCCATCCGGACCTAGACACTTTTCTGGATGCAGAGTCCAAATAGCATTGAAAATTTCAGCCTCCTCTATATCATTTTTAAGGGAGTTGTTTATCTCCTTTGTGATTAGCTTTGGCAAGTGGTTTAAGAGATCTGAATAATCCTCAGGTGCAGCTGATTCAAATATCAATTTTTTATAATGATTGTAAGCAACAACCTTGATACCTTCATGATCTGCATGAACTCTTCCCTCATCATCTATTATGGTTGAGATGTTATTCCTTGACCTTCTAACAATTGCTTGTTTGTGGAAGAAAGGAGTATTTTTGTCACCAGCCTGTAGCCAAAGGTTTCTAGATTTTAGCCTCCATTTCTCCTCTTCTTTCTTATTAACTTTATACAAGTTCCAGTAGAGATCTTTCTCCTGTTCTAAAATTTCTTGATTCACTTCATGAGTGTCAATGTTAGTGTGAACTGCTTCTAGCTTTATTTTGATTTCTTTTTTTACTTTGTGTGGTTCCTTGTAATGAAGTTTGGCTACGGTTTGGCCCAGTCTTTAAGAGCCATTCGAAAATTCTTCAACTTTGTTTCCCATATGTGCAAAGGGGAGCCCTCCATGTGCTGTTGCCAAGAGTGTTTCACGATCTGTCTGGATTTAGGGAGTTCACTCCAAAGGGGTTTGTACTTAAAAGGGAGAGGTCCAAGGGAGGACTGATCTCCAAGGGAGAGGGTGACAGGGTAATGGTCAGAAGCAGAGAAAGAGAGGATACAAGAAGAGGCAACATAGAAGAAAGAAATAAGAGGAACAACCACAATAAAATGGTCAAGTCTTTCCGTTATGTTTCCAGATCCAATTCCGCGATTGCTTCAGTTGAATTTTTGGTTTTTGGGGATGATGTCAACCAAATCATGGTCTTGAATTATGGTTTCAAGCTAGTCTCTTGAGGGATCAGAATTGAAGCTGCCACCTCTTTTTTCGTTGGCATGCAAGATCAAGTTAAGGTCCCCACCAATGATGATGTTTTTGTTATCCTCATTGTCTATATTTTCTTTCATAGTGCTCCAACGAACTTCTTTGTCCTTGTAATGATTAGGCCCATATATATTGTACACAATAATCACAATGTTCTCTTGGGTATTCTGGAGATTGACTTTGATCTAGTTTTGGGTTTTGACAGCTCCATTTCGCTTCCAAGCATTCTGATTCCAAATAGTGGTTATTCCTCCGGAGGCACCCATGGATTCCACAACAGTGTCCATATAGTTCTTCATTTTATTTATGATGTTTTCCGTGTCTTGATATCCTTGCTTAGTTTCTTGAAGGAGAATGATGTCAGGTTTTTCTTGATTCAAAAAATCTCTTAGAGCTGAGTTTTTTGAGGGGTTCCCTAGTCCCTTGCAGTTCCAAGAGAGGGATTTCATCATTTCAGGAATGTAGTTTGAAGACCTGTTTTCTCTCCTTGTTCATTCTGACTTGCTTCGTTGTTTTTTTTCCCTACAATGAAGGATTCTATAGGGTGTCGAATTCTGAGAGCTATGTCCTTTTGGGCTACTTCATCTCTATGGTGCTTGGAAGATTTCCTTCTGGGACCGGATTTTTTAAGGATTTCCAGAATGACCCCATGCTCTTTGGCTGCATTTCTTGTGACAATCTGGGCTGAAGAAGGTTCAGTAGAGGAGGGAGGACAAGATTTAGAAGGGGAGAATTGAGGAGCATATCCAAGAAGATGGAAGGGGATGGAGGGTTGAGGAGGATCCTCTTTAGAAGGGACAAGGGAAGAGAAGGGGTTAGGGGAGGCAAGGGAAGGGATGGAGGGTGGATTAAGAGGGGGATCAGGGGATTGCTGAGGGGATGGGGAGGGGTTGGACAAGGAGGGATTGGGGGGGGGGCGGGACAAATTGGGAGGATTGCACAGGAGGGATACCATTTTTATAGGGTTCGAAGCAGTTTTTTTAAAAGTTTCCCATTGGGTTTTTGTATCAAAGTTTTCAATCTCAATAAATTTGGAGCATCTATTAGCAAAATGACTGTATTTCATATTCTAACTGCTGTATGTGGGTCAAGTTGTTGACCTTAAGTTTGATTGCATCTGGAATTCCTTTCTCTAGATCCACTTCAACGCAGGTCCTGGCGCATGCCTGCATGTTGTCCTTCGGTTCGCTTCTATCAATGAATTTTCCTATTGCGTTTCCGATTGCTCAAACAAAATCGTCGCCCCAACAATGCAAGGGGAGATGGGGGAGGCGAACCCAGATTGGAACAACATTGGGCACGTCGAGTTCTGGATCAAAATCTAGAGTCCATTTGTTTAGGTAGAGCCCTTTGGTGTTCATGAAATATGGCCCATTCCTAAATATCAAGTCCTTGTCTTCTTTTGTCTCAAAGTGGAATGTGAAATAGCCTATGCCACAGAATCTGATCGAAATTTTTCCACTGATATTATTCGCCCAGTTGTGTTCGACCCATTTTTGCACCATTTTCGGCGAGGGCCACAGGCCTGTGAATTTCCTGGTAAGTCCTTTCTCGGAGAGCGAGAGAGCTGCCATACGGGGGATAGCTGGGGGAAGAGAGACTTCCTGAATGCCTTCTCGTTTCTTGCCCAACATAGAAATTGCAGGTCTTGGATGAGGAGGATTTAAAGAGCTGATCAATGCTGAGAAGGCTTGGGCATGATCAGGCAGAGAGGCTGCCTCTGGGATTTCCTCCGGAGGGGCCATGCGCCTGGGATCGGGTAGCAACAACAAAGGGGAGCACGCCTGCGCCTGCGTCTACTAAGTCACGGTCGCGACTCACCTGCAGAGCGAAAATTATTTTCTAAACTTTATTATGTTACAAAAATTCATATTATTAATCTAGATATATTATTTTACAATTATTTATATTCATACAAATTTACAAATTTACAATATTTACGGTATACATTTTTCTTACGGTAGTAATTATGGTTCAAAATTGATAATTAATTTACAATTTTGCAAATTTACAAATTTAAATGTTTAATAAAATTGAATGATGACAATACATACAATTACAATTACAACTACAATTTTACAATTTCATAATACAATTACAATTACAATTACAAATTTACAACTATTTTACATACAATTACAATTACAACTTTACAATTTTACATACAATTACAATTTTACAATTTTACAATTTCACATACAATTACAATTACAAATTAAAATTACAATTACGATTAAAATTAAAATTAAAATTACAATTACAATTAAAATTAAATTTAAAATTACAATTACAGTTAAAATTAAAATTAAAATTACAATTACAAATTAAAATTAAAATTACAATTCAAATTCAAATTACAATTAAAATTACAATTACAATTCAAATTAAAATTACGAATACAATTTTACAATTTTACATATAATTCAAATTAAAATTTCTATTACAATCATGACACAATATTTAATAAATATCATGATTTAATATTAAAAATAAACATCACGATCATGATAACCATCATACAAACATCATATTCGACTAAAATACACATTCAAATTCGCTAACATCATCTAATCATCGTCATTATGAGCATCTAACAAAACACAAGCATTATATAACATCATCACAACACAAACATCAAATATATATCTCATGTCAAGTAACTGCTATCACATACACATCTATCTGCAAGCACATTAAATGAACATATCTAACATGACCTAACAATATACACATCATGATGAACACAAACATGTAAATTAAGTACATCAACATGAACATAAAATACATGGACTATATATATATATATATATATATATATATATATACAACTGTAATATATAAACTGCATATAAATGTCAAATATCTTGTGGTACATCAATACTAGTACTAGTCGAGGCCTGCTCAGTCGATGGTGTAGTCTCATGCTTAGATAGACGACGTGCCTACTTTGGAGGTGTTGCTGATCAGTTGATGGTGCAGTCTGCTCAGGAATTGCTTGCTGATGATGACTTGTCGATGGAGCAGCCTGCTCAAACGTGGATGGTGCGGCCTGTGATGATGGACCTGCCTCCTCAGATGGACCCGCTTGCTCAGGATCAGGTGCCTGCTCAGGACTAGGTGTTTGTTGAGATGGTGCAGACTGCTTAGGCGATGCCTGCTGAGGTGAAAGAGGAGGAGCTGGAGTAATAGAATGATGATCACTACCCTCATGATCATAATCATAAGATGAGTCGTTGCTCTATCGTGCATCTCCATGACGCCTACCCCTCCTAGCCCACGTTAGTGCTCTGGAAGCTCCAACGATATGACGCATGAGGGTCAACATATCGCGGGGCAAACCACTCTAAAGCCATGTGAACCTACAATCAACCTGAATCTCTCTGATTGCAACTGGGAGGACTCCCTCATCAACTAGCAGTCGACAGATTTGGTCGCCCAATTCCATCCTAAATCTAGTGTTCGGCCTACACCTCAGCCCCGCGGGTATCTGCACCCGATCAAGATCAGGTCTGTCACCCTAATCCTCCACCTCTTCCTTCTCATCATCAAAATCTACACCTAGATCATTCGGAGGGGGTGGAATCTCATCCCTAACAGATGTCCCAATATCTACAAAATACATAGTACACAACAATATTAATTATACATTTTAATTAAACAAGTTAAAGAACGTGTTAGGATAAATTTGATAATTCTAATTAGTTAATTAAGGTAATAAACTGAAACTATATTAATTTAAAGAAAACACTAATATTACCTCTCACGTTCGGTCGCTCATCCTATGTGAAGAGGATGTTGTTACACCCTTGTCAATCCAAACGGGCATACAGACATGGCACCAAAACGAAGGAGTGATCATCAACACTGGATAGCAACTCCAGTGTATCAGGAGATATCCTGGTGGGAAAGTGAGACTGGCCCCACATCTGCATCCGTACATGCAGCATCGACCTACGAGGCTGCAGAACAAAATTAAGCCTCGTATCTGGAAACCTCTCTCTAAAAAAAAAGAAAAAACTCTGAAGAAAAAGAGAAGGTCAACCTTCCACGTGCCCGAGAAAGACATCTATCTAATGCTATACAAAACTGTCGCAAAAAAATCGTAGGCCATCTCACAAGTTGTGGCGCCTGGAATAAAGAATCAACATAAAATAAAAGTGGGCAACTAATGCATTTCCCATCACTGGTATAGTGTGCAATGGTCGTCAACAGTAGTGAGAGGCACCTCATCTCCTCTGCACCAAACAAAGAAATACGTAACTGACCATCGGGCACTTGAAAATCTGCAGAAGAAACTATATTGTCCCTAATGTATCTCTAGGAGTACGCCAACTGACTCCCTGTTGCATAGCCGATGGGGACATCTGGGAATTGGGGAAAATCATGCCCTCTCCTAGATAAGCCAGTAATAAAATATATGTCCTCCTCAGTGGGTGCGTACCACCGGTCATGACCGGCCTGAAAAGCATGTCGGTGGGTATTCCACTTGAAGATGAGTTGTCCCAATAATCCACTATGGCCCTTTAGGGATGTAGCCTCCTCATAGAACTTGAGGAGGCCTACCTTCCTTAGGAGTAACTGGCTGGCTGTCGTAATAGGGTGAGGGTACCTATGTCTCTCCCACTCTCGTGCCTCCCACAGGTGAATCACGTTATATTGGTCCTCCATATGTTCTTGTTGTTCTCTTTGTTCTCTCTGTTGACGTCGCTGAATGATTGACATATTAAATACATTTTTTTTTTAAAATTAAATGAGACATGTATTTCAATATATATATATATATATATATGTTTTTTATCACGCACCGCTCTCGGTGCACATGGAAATTGTTCGCGCACCGAAAAACATAAATTGTACGTTTTTTGCAGTGCGTTGACAAAACTATCCGCCCCACGGTAGATAGTTTGGTCAACACACTGCCCAACAATAATTCATGGTCAACAGTGCGGTCGTTTAAATGACCGCACCGCTGACTATGCACCAGTTTGGGAGGGCGGTGCGTTGACCAAACTATTTTCCCCAGGGTAGATAGATAGGTTAGTGCACTTCCCTCCTGACATCAGTACATGGTCAATGGTGCGGTCCTGTAAACGACCGCACAATTGACTATGTACTAATGTCAGGAGGGCGGTGCACGAACCTAACTATCCGCCCTAGGGCACATATTTTGGTCAACGGACCGCCCTCTTGACACTGATGCATAGTCAGTTTCTAAAACAAAGCACGGTGCGTGTTTTCGGTACCACACTGGACCCCGGTGCGGTTTCTGTTAGCACCGTTCGCAGTGCGGCCTGTAAATTTATAGGCAACACCGCGAACGGCTCGAGCGCACTGCACTTTCTTCTTCCTTTTTCTTTTTTTAATTGGTACATTTTTAGGTTTTTTACAATTCTAATTCACTAAAACGTTTAGTTATTAAGAAACAAGTAAAATACCTGTACATTTGCGCGTCGAGGAGGCATATTGCTGAGGAATTGGAGAAACAAAATTTTCCCACCATTTTCCAAAATTTAAACTCCACAAGGTGAGCAATGGACAGCAGCAGTGCGTGCAATGGGAGTCTGATGGCAGGGCACCTCACACAAGAGAAATTCGCACCAGTACTTGAGAGGTATGGAGCATTGAAGAAGTGAAAATGTTGTTTTTTCATTTGGTAATTTCTTTTTATTTAACCCTGTTTCGGTGCACCTGTTTTTTAGACGCATCGGGCGGTGCGCGGGTTTTTGAGATGCACCGAGCCTGTTTATGCATAACGCATCGATGCGCTATAATAATGAGACACACAGGGCGGGTTTGTACAGAGAGCACAATGTCTCAGTGTGCCAATTTTTAGTACGCACTAGTGCGTTGTGAGTTAAACACACTAGTGCGGTTTATGATGAGAAACAAACCGGACAAAAAACATTCGCAAAAACCTCCACCCGCCAACCTCCTCTAGAGACCTCCGCTACAAACGGATATCTGGACTACTTTTATAAGGGGTTCCTCAAAAACATCCGCTAGAGGGTATTTTCCTTGTAGTGCATTCATTATTTGGGTTGGAAAGCACATGGATGTAGTAAGAGTCTTATTGATGCATTATTCACAATATGGCATGTAGGACATTATACCAAGGATTAAACAATTTCTACACAATTGATTAAGTGACAAAAAATTCATAAATTGTTTCTAAGATTGAATTTGCAAAGGATTTAACAATAATGACAAGTACTTGGATATGCTACTATGTGGTCATCCTTTCTTTTCGCACAAGTTGCATATACTAAATAATGAAGGGTTATTTTTATTAAGAAAAGAACAAATCAACAGGTATCACTTCTACCTATATAACATCCTTGAGAAGCCTCTTATGTGAAGAATTCAAGTTATTTGAATTTCAAAGGAGGATGGGTAACTCTTCTTTCTTACTCTAATGACACAACAAGCAAGTATAGAAACAAAGAGTTATGCTACCATATTATTAATCTTGAAAAACAGAGAGAGAAAAGTGCATCTTATTGAGATAGAGGGTCAATATTGCTCTCTTGGAGCTTTGGTCAAGGATTTATTTGAAATGACATAATAAAGGAACAAAAGGAACCAGTTGGATTATGAAACTTTGCAATGATTTGTTTGCACGAGGACATGCAAAATATCCAGTGTGTGGGAATGTTGGGCCCTCAATTTGTCATAATTTTGTTGATGAAGCCATCCATTTTCCCATAATTCCCTTCACCCACAGTCATAATTTGTAACCATATTTCTTCCTAAACGCACCAAATTCCCGCATACATGTTTACATGGTTTATTATTATTATTTCCATTATTTTTAATGAATTAAGAAGAATTTTGCATAGTTTTACTAATGCCAGTTTAACAAGTTCAAGTGTTTGCAGTTTCGTCAATTTTCCGTAGATGTCTCCATGATTGAGGTAATAGAACCACTCTAGAAGGAAATCTGACACACGGACATTGTTTCTAAAGGTTCCAATATGGATTTTTATTGGTCAAATTCTACCTAGCTCGCACATGTAGACCTCCAACAAAATATCAAGGGGAAAACATAGAAGTTTTGAACAGTAAATTTCAAACATTTTTTATAAGAAAATAAAAGTGAATTTTGGAAAAAGAAAACATGGGTTTTGTTCAGAACGGGCCCAATTAAGTTGTAGGGAGCAATTTTCTCAAATTCATTACCATTTGAGATATTTTCGAAGATCTTTGGAGTTTTATTTTGTAGATTATGTGGATATACGTTTTTTCAAATTTTTATTTAATGCACAATCAACAAAAAAGTGTGAATGAGTTGTTCTTTAGCAAATTCGTGGCATAGAGATAAGTTTGATAAGATTTGGGCTGATCTTTGATCCAAAAATCCATGAAATTTTATTTGATTTGATCTCATAACCAAAACTCGAGCAAGAAAATTTTGAGATTGTTAATTGTCTCAAAATTCTGTAAATTGCAGTCTCTTTGATGAGAGGAGAGATCAAAGATGCCAAGGATGATCTTAATTTGTATTTTTGTTGCTAATTGAAGGAGAAGAACTCTATTTTTTTTCCATTGAATATAATTTTTTACATGGCACAACTCTGAATGAAATTGGTGATTTAGATCTCTTCTCTTGAGCTGATTTTTCAACACCTTGTAGTCCTCAGAAGGTGATTTGAATATGGGAAAACTAGTTTTGTTGTTCTATCTCCCTCATTAGTATAAAAAAAGTGTGTTTAGGATAGTCTCAAATTAGCCAATTGTGAAGGGGTTTATGTGTCAAATTTTAAGTGTCTTTAATAAGAAATTTAAGAGTTAATTAGCTTTTAAAAAACTCATGTACAACAAATAAAATGCAGATAAATAACACACATCATACACATTACACAATAGATGAAAACGGAGTTCACCCCTCCTGGGCTACATCTCCATGGACCTGCTTCAACTAGCTAGGCCCTCTTGGGATTAATGGTCAATTATCTGATTACATGTACCTAAAATGCTCCAATGGCTTTGCAACCTGCTCCATTGGCTTCAAAAGACCCAAAACCTCAGAATAGACTATTCAATCTATGAAAATGGTCTCCAACTGATCTAGGCATGACCTCCTCTCCTGGTGGTCTTAGGCTTATTTAATATTCAAAGTGGAAAAAACACTTTCATAAGTGCTCCAACGCCTTTGAAACATGTTCCATCATGTTTAGAGCATCAAAATCATCCAAGAATGACTATTCTTGAGCCAAAATTGGTCGAAATTAGAAAAAGTTATGCTTTCTTCAATTTTCCCTAGGAATCTCCACTAAAACTGGAACATCTCTAGTTAAGCTCGCCAATTTTGGTAGTGGCGCTGAATCTGGAGGACCACCAAAATTTTTACCATCTTAAACTTTTATTTAATTAAACATAAGCGGGTTTTTAGTGGAGGCTTAGCGCTAAACACTCTCTTTAATTAAACCACATTATCCATATGGATTAGCGCTTGTTAATATGAATTAAACCCATATTAACATAATCCGCCGCACATTTTAAAATAAGCCTCCGCCTTTGGTTTTGAGGCCATGGTTCTGTGGAAAGGGCTGGCTCTTCTTTCCCCCGCCCGAACTCATTTTAAAACTCAAATAAGTATTGTGCACTTTGACTATCAAGTCACAACGTGATGGTCTGGTGGTTATGCGGTGCGCTCGCTTGGGGGAGGTCATGGGGTCGAGACCCGACCTCCGCCCAGCCCGTGTATAAACATGTTTCCACTTGCCATATTACTCCAACCTTTGATATATTGCAATATTCAGACTTTGGATATAATTTAATCCGCCATGTATTTTAACCTTTGATATATTACAATATTCAGACTTTGCATATAATTTAATCCACCATGTAATTCAACCTTAGATATATGAAATATTTCAACCCTATAATAATAATAATTCAAACCATAAAATATCAATTCGGCCATTGTGAATGAAATTCATCCAAACCTTGGTCCACCAGTGGGGGCAGGTGGCGGCCCCTGGCTCCACCATGTGTCAGCCTCTGGTTGGACTATCCCCACCATATAAAAAAAAATTCAAATTCGACCTTAGGAGACAACCATTAAAAAAATGTCACCTTCAAAACTCTTCGACGAATTTTGTAGTGACACTTGTCACAGTGTCATTGGCCGAAATGGAGGAAAACCCAAATTTTTAGCGTTTGACGCTTTTTTTTATAGAAAATTCTCCTGTTTGACACGGCGATCAGCGGGCTCTAACTTTCTCATACAGACTCTGTCTTGAGTGAAATGAATTGTGTCAGATTCTTGGCGATGGGCCGATCCGTTCATTCTAGTTTGGTTCAATTTCGAGCACTTTGAATTTTTGCCCCTAATCCAGATTATGATCGCCGGAGAGTTTCATGCCTAGATTAGCTGGAGACCATTTTCATAGATTTATTAGTCTATTTTGAGGTTTTTAGGTCTTCTAAAGCCAATGGAGTAGGTTTCAAATCCATTGGAGCACTTTAGGTGCATGTAATCAGACAATTGAGCATTAATCCCAAGAGGGCCTAGCGAGTTGAAGCAGGTCCATGGAGATGTAGCATAGGAGGGGTGAAATCCGTTATCAACTATTGTGTAATGTGTATTCTGTGTGTTATTTATTTGCATTTTATTTGTTGTACATGAGTTTTTTAAAAGCTAATTAACTCGTAAATTTCTCATCAAAGACACTTAAAACTTGACACATAGACCCCTTCACAATTGGCTAATTTGAGACGATCCTAAACACACTTTTTTTATACTGATGAGGGAGCTAGCACAACAAAATTAGTTTTCCCATATTCAGATCAAGTTGGTATCAGAGCACAATTTAGCTCATTTTAGCCAAGGTTAGCTAGAAGAATTAGCTATTGGTTTTGTAAATGTGCAAGGACAATTTAATTGTGTGCAAGTTTATGTGTGTGAAGGAGAAGGTCAAGATTGAGAGCTCAGTTCTCAAAACACAACAAAGAAACTTTGTATGCATTGCAGGTGTGATGGCAGCTTCATTATGCATGATTTCTAGTCAATCTTCCTTCACAAAACTCTTTGATAAAGAGATGTTGCAGAAGCTCTACATCATGAATGATATGGTGCAAGATATGTATGAAGGTAAGAGGGATAGCCTTATACTTCAAGAGAAGTTGATTGCCATGAAGGAGGAGAAGCAAAAACTTCTTGAAAATATGCACGAGATGGATACTCAGCTCCATATTGCAAATGAAAACTTAGCAAGGTTTCATGAGATGGGGACTCAACTCCATGATGCCAAAGAAACTTTAGCCAAGTATGTGTTTGAAAAATAGGTATGCAAATCAAGTTTATCTTCTTTTTCTTCTCAAGAAGAATGTGTAGGTGCTTTTTAAAGACACACTAGAGGAATAGGGTCCAAATTATTGACAAATATGGGTTATGAAGGCAAGGGATTAGGTAAACATGCACAATCCATAGTTGAGCCAATTGTTGTCGAGGAAAGGCCTAGGTATTTGGGTCTTGGTTATGGACAACATGATGGAGAATGCTCCAAAGCCAAGGAGACACATGAAGGTGTTCCAAGAAGGAATTTAATTACATGTTCATTACCTCAATATTGTGAAGATTGTGATCATGAGGAATACAAAAGTTTTACACCCACTTTGCAAGAAGATGCTCATAAGCATGCAGCTAATGAGAATGGAAAACAAGAGGATGTTGAAATCTATGACGATATTGAATGCATTGTTGGTATTTTGAAGAGAGCCACTACCTCATCAAATTTACCTCCTCAAGAAGGCGATAAAGGTGAATGTTCAAGATATAAATTTGCCTTTAATCAAGTTGCTTTTAATTATGATAAACATGGCAAATTATCACATAAGATTTGGAAAACACAAGAGGATGTTGAAATCTCTGAAGACATTGAATGCATTGTTGGTATTCTGAAGAAAGCCACTACCTCATCAAATTTACATCCTCGAGGAGGCGATAAAGGTGAATGTTCAAGATATAAATTTGCCTTTAATCAAGTTGCTTTTAATTATGATAAACATGGCAAATTATCACATAAGATTTGGAAAAAGTTTACAGGTTCCTTTTGTGGTTTGGATAACCATAATGTTTCAAGATGTTGGAAGAATATAGCCATGAACAAGAAACTTTCAAAACAACGGAGACAGAAAGCCAAAGGTCCATTGGACAATGCAAACCATGTTGAAAAGAAGATGCAATTTTTTTGCACTCATTGCCATAAGCAGGGTCATCTTGTAGACAAGTGTTGGACTTTGTATCCAACAAGTCATCGACGGAATTTGAAAAAGGTGGAGAGAGATCTTGACAACAATGGAAAAGAGGATTCCATAATTGATGCGGGTTATGATGATTCACATGATGAAGTGCAGCTGAAAGAAGCGCCATTGAAATGGTTTGGTAAGAGATGGTTATATTTCTTATCCAATTAAGGCCTTGCATGTCTTTTGATGATTGATGCATTTATTTTCCAATTGAATGCATGTTTCATGTTTATGTCAGGAAGGTGTTTTGAAAAATAGAGTATGTTGACTCACTTAGATGCAGCAAAGATGACAATTTGTTCATGTTTTTGTTGACTTGAGAGTTAGTTGCTTGAAGAGGCATGTTTTGTCGACTTGTGTTTGGTCAATGGTTTGTACACTAAGATGTAAGAGTACATGGCGATGTTCACATGATGTGGAATTTGATGCTTTGAAGGAGCAAAAGGATATGTTGTCAAGTTATGTTTCTTTCATGATATGTTTTTTAGATTGATGGTTGTGTTTGTTGTAGAAATTTAATACAATAACATGTATATTACCAGACTCCCCTCATATAAAAATTAAATCCACTGTTAAATACAAAATCGTTCTACTCAATTCTTTACGGAAATTAAATTGCCAATTGCAAAACACATGAAGAAAAATCAAGCGCACATAACAAGATGTTTTACCGGGAAAATTTAAAGCTAAAAACTCCAACTATCATATATTATGTATATCATGGAATCATGAAACAAGCTCATACAAAGCTCAGCTCTTAGAGCTCTCAGTACAATATACAATCGTCTCACACTATCATGCAAAAATTTTCATATCTATGCACCAATTTCTTGCTTCTTGATAGCCTGCCTCCACTGCGCAATCCTCGCTGAAGAAGATCCCTAAATGAATTCGATCTTGCCTTGCCTTGACTACGCAATCCTCATTGGAAACTCCAATGTGTGTGTAGATGCATTGAATTCGTCACTATAGTCACAACTAATAGTCAAACACACCCTCTCACCTATCTCTCCACTGGGTCTCCACTGGATCTGACATGCAAGTAGTTAAATTTTGTATTTCTTCAGTTGCAAGTAAGACACTACTTGTGAATTAATTAAATAATTAATTCACTCATCTTTCACTAGTGTATCTTTAGTTACAACTAGCACAACCGAGTTTAACTCACTTAACTGAGTTAAACTAAATAACAACTCCCATAACTACTCTTCCAACTCCGTTACAATTGTGTCACACTCAGTTACAACGAAGTCCATCATGCATGAGTCACCAACCAACCTTGGAATGTGTAATTCCTTTAGCTAACTGGTTTGCCACATCAGTTAACTGAAATCAAGTGCTCCAAGATAATAAGTTATTATTTATTGTCTGACTATCATTAAGGGTTAATAATAATCGACATGCATTCTATTTTTATATTTGCGATCTATAAATAGATTTCGCCCATCTTCTAAAAATAGAAACCCATATAAAGATATAATTTTCTCAACCATCTAGAATCATCATCCTACTAATTTTATAATATGCTCACCATTCTAAAAATATACATGCACCTAAAAATAGCCTGCGGGCCCTACCTAGTGAAGGTGCTTAATTTTCACTAGGATCATCATCTTGTTGAATCTTAACACTCCCTCTCAACAAGAAAGGGATTATCCTTCACCCTGATCTTGTCTCTATGGTATTCGAATTTTCTCCTGGTAAGTGTCTTTGTCAGAATATTTGCATCCTGATCTTCCGTAGGAATGTATTGAAGCAACATGATCTTCCGTTGCACACAATCTATGATATGATGATACCAAATATCTATATGCTTAGATCTATCATGAAACATAGGATTAATCGAGAGTTTAATGCAACTATAATTATCACAATGAATCACTGTAGAATCTAAATGAGAACCGAACAAACTGACCAGGATCTTCGTCATCCAGATAGCCTCACATGCAGCTTGACTTGCTGCCATGTATTCCGCTTCCGCTGAACTGAGTGCCACAAATCTCTGTTTCCTGCTGTACCAAGAAACAATTGTAGATCTGATACTGAAAACCCCTCCTGATGTGCTCTTTTTGTCCGTTGGGCTACCTGCCCAATCTGCATCTGTGAAGCCATGCAACTTCACCTCATCCGTCTGTCTGTACCATAATCCATACTCAGATGTGCCCCTGAGATATCTCAGGACATGATTTCCTGCCTTCCAAAAGAGCTTGGTAGGCTTAACCATCACTTGACTACGCTGGTTCACCACATAGCATATGTCCGGTCTTATATTAACTAAATACATGAGTGAACCCACCAACTGTCAATAGACAATAGCATTCACTACCTCTGCCGATGTAGCATCCTCTTTCCTAGAAGAGGAGTATCCATGGGTTTGCAGTCCTCCATGTGAAACTTACCAAGTATGTTAGGTCCCTATATTACTAGTATAGTCCCTTATTGTTGTTAGTGTAACCCCCTTATTGTTATTATTATACCCTTGTAACCCCCGTATTGTTATTATTGTGCCCTTAAATTATTATTGTTAGATCGGCTAGGATTACATTATGGCCCTACTAGGATTACATTATGGCCCCATGGACTCCTATATATAGAAAGGAGGTTTTGTAATTTGAATCATCCAAGAATTGTTCATTCATGTAATGTATTAGAGGTTTCCCCCTCGAAGTGGCTTATTTCTAAGGCGTTGATATCTCTTTTCTTCTCTTTTTGGAGCTGGTTTCACAACATTTGGTATCAGAGCTTTGAGATTCTAGGGTTTCGCTGCTCCAAACAGGTCAGTGTGGAATTTTCACTATTACGTTTTTTCTACGAAGGTTCAGAATCTGAAATTTTTAGAGTGCGAAGCCAAAATCTTGAGGAACATCTTCAAAAAATTTCAGAGCTTGGTTCACAATATTTTTGAAGATATGATCTGTGCAATTTAGGTCATTTTGCAGGCTCCTGAATTTAACCTAAACAGGTCATTGTGGTATTTTTGTAATAATTTTTTTTCTTCTATGAAGGTTCAGAAGTTGAAATTTTTAGAGTGCGAAGCCACAATCCTGAGGAACATCGTCAAAAAATTTCAGATATTGGTTCGCAATATTTTCGGAGATATGATCTGTGGAAGTTATGGCTTTTTGAGGCTTCTGAATTTCATCTCAAAGAGGTGATCGTGGGAAAATATTCATAGCTCTCTCTCTGAGCATCGGATTGGAACGCTGTAAAAAGTGGCTGCAAGTGCATGGACTGTAGTTTTCGATCTATCAATTTCAGAGCCAAATGAGGAAACAATGACACGTGGCAAGTCATACAAGTTCTCTCTACTGAACCAGTCCAAAATTGGGTCATTGTGGGAGATTGGACATAACTTGGCATTGAAGAATCCAAATTAGATCAGACCTATGGCATTTGAAAGAAGCTTCAGAGGGCTACTACAGGGCTGAATTTCAGATATTGAGAATCCGCAATTATAGAGATAATTCAATTTCAATATTGAGCTCCTCAAAAGCAAGTAAAAGGTGTGTATTTTTTATTTTTATTTTTCCGAATTGCATAAGTCTTGTTTGAAGAATCAAGTTGAATTGATTACAAGGGCATATTGTAGAATAGATATCAGTATTGGATTCTAAAATGGCCCCTAAAAAGAGTTCAACACCCATTCAGCCTTTAGAACGCTCTACTATGACTCATGAAGACGAAGAATGGCAGCATGACATATCAAAATTACAAGAGCAAGTGCAACAAATTTCGCTCTCGCAAAGAGCAACAAAAAATGATATGGAAGTTTTGAAGAAAGGCGTGGAAACTAAGATGGATGGTTTGAAGAAAGGCGTAGAATCTAAGATGGATGGTTTGAAGAATGGCATGGAATCTAAGATAGATGGCATGGAAGCTGGCATGGAATATAAAATGGAAAACATGAAGAATGATCTAAAAGCAGACATGGAAGGTTTGACAAAGTTGATACAAGAAATGTTTACTAATGGTGAAAAGATAGTAGAGGAAACTCATGATGAGAACAAAATAAATGTTAATCATGATTTCATAAAATCTAATGTTGGCAGGAAGAACCACCATATTCCAAAAATGGATATGAGGAAGTTTGATGGAAAGGATCCTGTAACATGGATACTATAGATGGAGCAATATTTTGATCTCCATAATGTGCAACACACACAAAAGGTACGCATTGCAACTTTACATTTAGAACAAAATACATTTGTATGGTATCGATGGCTTTGCTCCCGTAAAAAAATTGTCACTTGGTCAATTTTTACGGAGGAAATGATAGCACATTATGAGGATACAAAGAGCAACACCTTCTTTAGCCAATTGATAAATCTCAAACAAAAGGGTTTAATGGGGAGCACATTGAGGAATTCCAAAAATTGAATATAAGGGTAATTGATATTCCAGAGGAACACAAGATTGATCTCTTCATAGGTACTTTAAAGGATAACATCCAACATGAAGTTCGTGTTTTGGAACCTGATTCATTGGAGAAGGCATTCAGGTTGGCAAGAAAATTGAATGTAAAATTATGGCGACAAGGAAGCCTACCACTCACTTCTATAAAGAGGGAAGTGTTGCTACTCCTAGATTTCCACAACCTACAAGGTTGACACCACAACAATTGGAAGAAAAAAGAGCAAAAGGGCTTTGCTACAGTTGGGATAGCAAATACACTAAAGGTCATAAGTGTGCTGAGAAGAAATTATTTTACATAGATTGTGAAGAGGAAGAAGAAAATGAACAAGAAGAGGATATACACCAGGAACCAACCCAAGAAGAGGAACAAATGAGTTTGACCATATCGTGTAATGCATTGGCAGGAATTACCACTCCTCAAACTCTCAAGATTGAAGGACATATCAAGAAGAAAAAGGTAATAGTGTTGATTGGTTCAAGTAGTACTCATAATTTTATTCATTGTAAGGTAGCCAAGGAATTGAATTGTTTCCTTTACCTAGCACCAGAATGTCAAGTGATGGTTGCAAATGGAGGAATGATAAATTGCTCTGGAAAATGCCATAATATCAAGCTAACCATGGGGGAATATATATTGAATAGTCCAATGCTTTCCATTCCTATGGGAGGTGCTGATGTTGTACTAGGAATACAATGGTTACAATCTTTGGGGATGGTAGCTTTTAATTTTCAAGAACTTTTCTTGAATTTTTTTTCAGAAGGAAAGGAAGTCGAATTATAGGGTATTGCAGGGAAGCCGGGAAATATAATAAGCTCTAATGTCATGACAAAGCTTCTAAAGAAAGAAGAACGAGGCATAATTGCACAATTATGCTCACTAGAAGTTCCAACATCAAAATCATCTATTTCTGCAGATCTCCAAAAAGTCTTGGACAATCATTCCAAGGTTTTTGAAACTTCAAAAGGACTCCCACCTATTCGTGATCATGATCATGCTATTCATTTGATTCCAAGAATTGTTCCTCCAAACATCAGGCCTTATAGATATCCTTATGTCCAAAAGAGTGAAATTGAACGTATGATTGCAGAAATGTTAGAGGCGGGTATAATTCAACCTAGTCAAAGTTCTTTCTCTGCTCCTGTAGTATTGGTACACAAGAAGGATGAATCATGGCGAATGTGTCCGGATTATAGGGAGCTCAATAAGCTCACCATTAAAGATAAATTTCCCATTCCTGTGATTGATGAATTATTGGATGAATTACATGGAGCAATTTATTTTACCAAGTTGGATCTTCGTTCAGGATATCATCAAATTAGAATGAAGACTAAAGATATTCCAAAAATAGCATTTTGAACTCATGAGGGTCATTATGAATTTTTGGTCATGCCTTTTGGCCTTACCAATGCACCTTCTACATTTCAAGGGTTGATGAATTCCATTTTCAAACCCTTCCTTAGAAAATTTGTGCTAGTATTTTTCGATGATATACTAATCTACAGTAGGTCTTGGAAGGATCATGTTGAACATGTTGACAGGGTGCTCAAACTATTGAAGGAGAAAAAATTATATGCAAAAACATCCAAATGTTTCTTTGGAGTACAAGAGGTGGAATATCCGGGTCATATTTTTTCTCACGAGGGTGTTAAGGTAGACCCTAACAAAATTAAAGCCATTAAGGAATGGAAAGTCCCCACAACCATAAAGCAATTGCGAGGATTTCTTGGGTTAACAGGGTATTATCGCAAGTTTGTTAAGAATTATGGGAGAATAGCAGCACCTCTAACAACATTATTGAAGAAAGATGCATTTTCATGGACTCCTGAAGCAACTAAGGCCCTTGAACATCTTAAAGAGGCAATGTGCCTAGCACCGGTCTTAGCTACGCCAGACTTCACAAAAACCTTTATTGTGGAATGTGATGCCTCAGAAAATGGAATTGGTGCAGTTTTAATGCAGGAAGGAAGACCCATTGCTTTTGAAAGTCGTCCAATCAAAGGAAAGTATTTACAGAAACCTATTTATGAGAAGGAAATGTTAGCAATACTGCATGCACTAAAGAAATGGAGAACTTACCTAATGGGAAGACACTTCAAGGTAAAAACTGATCATGATAGTCTTACACACTTTTTGGAACAAAGACTATCTTCAGAAGAGCAGCAAAAATGGGTCACAAAGATGTTGGGTTATGACTTTGAAATAATCTACAAAAAAAGGAAGCTAAATGTTGTTGCAGATGCACTCTCAAGAAAGAATGAAGAGGTGGAAGCATTGCTTTTTTCCATTTCTATTATCCAACCAGATTGGATAACCGAAGCAAGGGATGAATGGAAGAAGGACGAAGAAGTGTGGACACTCATTCAAAAGTTGCAGCAAGATCCTAGTACATCTGACACATTTAGTTGGAAAAATGATTCCTTATGGTACAAAGATCGCTTATATCTTTGTAAGAATTCCCAACTAAAACAAAATATTCTTTTGGAATTGCACACTTCTCCTTTAGGAGGACACTCGGGATTTTTAAAAACTTACCAAAGGGTGAAGAAAGAATTTTTTTGGGATGGCCTTAAATCTGATATTCAAAAGTTTGTGACGGAATGTTTGGTTTTCCAGAAGAATAAAGTTGAGATAATTAAGACCCCGGGACTTCTACAACCTTTATCCATTCCAAGTCAACGTTGGGAGGAGATTTCAATGGATTTTATCACAGGTTTACCTAAGTCCGAAGGAAAGAGTGTCATCATGGTGGTAGTTGATAGAATTACCAAGTATGCACACATTTGTGCATTATCTCATCCATTTAAAGCAAGTACAGTTGCTACTACATTTATGGACAGAATTCAAAAGCTACATGGAAGCCCAAGGGTTATTGTGAGTGATAGAGATCCCATTTTTACTGGAAATTTTTGGATGGAGTTATTTTCTTGTTTGGGTACTCAATTAGCTCATAGCTCATCTTATCATCCTCAATCCGATGGTAAAACTGAGATAGTAAATAAATTTTTGGAAGGATATCTTCGTTGTTTTGTATCTGATAAACAATCACAATGGGTCAAGTGGTTACCTCTAGCTGAATGATGGTATAACACTTCCTTCCATACTGCAGAAAAAATGACCCCATTTATGGAACTTTATGAATATCATCCACCATCCATCACATCATCTTTAAGAGAAAATTCGAAGGTTCAAGTAGTGGAAGATCACATCGAGCATCAACAAGAAGTTCTCCAACTCTTAAAGGACAACCTGAATTTGGCACAAAATTGAATGAAACAACAGACAAATCAACATTGCAGTGAGAGAAATTTTGATGTAGGAGACTGGGTATTTTTACGGCTACAACCATACAAACAAATGTCCCTCAAGCAAGCTAAGAAGGATAATAAATTATCGCCAAAGTACTATGTTCCTTACAAGGTGTTGCAAAAGATTGGTACTATGGCATACAAATTGGAGCTTCCTTCTTCTTCACGAGTGCATCCAATTTTCCATGTTTCATGCTTAAAGAAGGTTATAGGGGAAAATCTTCCAGTTCAAACAATATTGCCAGAACTTGATGAGGAAGGAAAAATTATATTGGAACCTGAAGCGGTCACGGAAACAAGAACTCGATAGCTACGAAATCGATCAATTTCAGAGTATCTCATCATGTGGAAGAACTTACCCACTGAAGATTCTACACGGGAGGATGAGAATTTTATACAGAAGCACCCAGAGCTACTCAAGTGTTGAAGACAACACTTTTTTGAAGGAGAGGGGCATGTTAGGTCCCTATATTACTAGTATAGTCCCTTATTGTTGTTAGTGTAACCCCCTTATTGTTATTATTGTACCCTTGTAACTCCCATATTGTTATTATTGTACCCTTAAATTATTATTGTTAGGTCGGCTAGGATTACATTGTGGCCCTACGAGGATTACATTATGGCCCCATGGACTCCTATATATAGAAAGGAGGTTTTGTAATTTGAATCATCCAAGAATTGTTCATTCATGTAATGTATTGGAGGTTGCCCCCTCGAAGTGGCTTATTTATAAGGTGTTGATATCTCTTTTATTCTCTTTTTGGAGCTAGTTTCACAACAGTATCTCCCAAGCATACTTGCCTTAAGACACAAATAGTTCACCTTCTCGCTGCCATATTTCCAATCCAAGGAAATAATGAAGGAGACTCATATCCTTCATCTCAAACTCCTTTGCAAGGTCCTCCTTGCATGAGTGTATTAGCTGCTCATCACCAGTCAGTATTAAATCATCAACATAAAGAACAATGATTAAAATCTTACCCTCCACCACAATTTGATATAAGGTTTGCAACTGCCTCACTCTTGGTGAAGCCAAGTCCAGTGAAATAGCTGTTGAACTGAGTGTACCAAGCATGGGGTGCTTGCTTCAACCCATACAACGCTCTTTTGAGTCTACACACATGCGACTCGCTGTTGAAGATCTCAAATCCTCCAGGTTGCTCATTGTACACTTCTTCCTCAATGATCCCATTAAGGAACGTAGTCTTCACATCCATCCGATGAATGTGCCAACCCATCTGCGCTGGGAGAGAAAGGATGGTCCTTATGGAAGAATACCGTGCGACAGGTGCAAATTTTTCTTCATAATCAATCCCCTCGATCTGTGAGAATCCCCGAGAAAAAAATATTTCCTTATAATTCTCAACACTCCCATCATTACCTTGTAGATCCATCTTGAGCCTACCATTGATTTATGAACTGGCCTTGGAACAATTTTCCAAGCACTAGTTCTGACAATGGAGTCATACTCCTCCACCATGGCATCTACTCATGTGGGCTCCTGCACTGCTTCCTAAAAAGAAGATGGCTCAGTCACGATACATTTGCTCATGAGAGCCATGTATCTAGTGAATCAGTCAGGAGATTGTCTCTATCTGCGTTGTGAAGTAGGGACTCCTACATTCTGTGCCGCATCAAGCTTCAGCCTCTCAACTTCTGTGGTACGCCTTCTGCCAGTTCTGATGTTTGGCTCTGCGTGATTGGACTCCTCCACTCCATGATCCTCCTCCTATGGCTGATCCACATCTTGAGACTCATCTTTGGGAACAAGAAGTTCCTCCTCTGCATGCAAGTGTAGCTCCCTCTCAAGTGACAACTTCATGGCTTTCTCCTCATTGAATTTTATATCCCGTCGCACCACAGTCATTCGATTGTTTGGCAAATACACACGATAATTATGGGGTGTTTCTGTGTACCCCACAAATATCCCAAGTTCAACAGTTGGCTCCAGCTTCTTCTTGGCGTTCTTGGTCACATGAACATAAAAATATGAGCTAAAAACCTTAAAGTCAGAAACATCTGGTTTCTTACCAGTAAAAGCTTCTTCAGGTGTACTCATTCCAAGCACTCTATGAGGACAACGGTTTTGCACATAAACCGCAGTGTTGCATGCTTCCGCCCACAAGTGCATTGGTAGGCCTTGATCATGCAACATAACTCGTGAAACACCCACGATCGTTCTGTTCTTCCTCTCTGCGACCCCATTCTGCTGTGGGTTATGAGGCGCTATGAGTTCTCTCTGAATTCCTTCTTTGCTACAGAAGTCTTTGAATTCGTTCGAGATATATTCACGACCATTATCGCTTCGTAGAGCCTTCACTTGCTTCCCTAACCCTTTCTCCACCAATGCTTTAAACTCACAGAACTTTGAAAATGTTTGATCCTTCTTCTGCATGAAGAAGATCCAACATCTACGAGAATAGTCATCAACAAAAATAACATAATACCTGTGTTTTGTCGTTGAAGCAACCGAGAATGGTCCACACACGTCCGTGTGAATTCTCTCTAGGATCACCGAAGCACGGTTCTCCTTTTCATGAAATATGGTCTTCACAAACTTACCCATAGTACATTCCTTGCACTGATCTATCTGTGCAAGTGTACCCTTGGGAAGTTTAGTAGAAATCTACTGCAAAATCTTTAGGGCGCCATGGTGAAGATGGCTTAATGTCTTGTGCCATAATTCGCCCTCATCCCGACTCACCACTTCTTCTTCTTTGTCCACCATTGCAATGCGGCTATCTACCTCCAGCTTGTAGAGATTCTTGAATTGAATCCCTATCCTCTTGGTTTGACCCGTTGTTTTATGTTGCAGGAAAGATTTTCCATCGCTGAAATCAACGTCATAACCTCTGTCCTCCAACATCGCAATGGAGACCAAGTTCTTCTTTAGACTTGGAACATGCATTACATATTTCAACATAAATGGTTTACCTGACTCCCTCTCAAAGGTAATGGTACCAATGCCCGTCGCACTGTATCGTCCATCGTCGCCCATATCTATATGCATTTGGAGATCTTTCTCCCCCAAGTCGTTGAAAAGCTCCTTATCTCTCGTCATGTGGAAGGAAGCACCACTATCAAGATACCACACCAATCCCATTGCGCTTGAAACCAAGCATGCGATTAAGGAGAAATCAAGTTCAAATTGCGAGGCAAGGGCCTCACCAGCTGCAGCTCCAGCAGCCTTCTTGTTCTTCTTTTTCTGTGGGCAGTTAGTGGCGAGATGCCCATGTTCATGATAGTGAAAACACTTCACCTTGGACAAATCCAGCTTCTTGCCTTTAGCCTCAGATTTTGGATTGGATTTCTTCCCCTTCCCTTTCCTTGCTTTGGTAACCAAAGCACAATCCTCTTCATCATCATGTTTTGATGAAGAGCCAACCCTGATACTTCACCTTATCTCTTCCTGCACAAGATCCGACCAAAGTCGCTCCCAATCCGGCAGTTTCTCCCGCCCATTGATAGAGTCTTGATAACTATGCCAACTCTTTAGAAGTCCAAGGAGAGCCAAGCTCACCAAGTCATCATTAGCAATTGTAATTCCCACACTCCCCAGCTCATCCCTACATTGGACAAAGTTCGTGAGATACTTTGGAATAATGTCGCCCTTCTCCATTTTGATTTTTCTGAGTTTATCTTTCAGCGCCAACTTCCTATGGTCGATGCTGCTTTGGAAAATATCTGTTAAAGCCTTCCATATTACAAATGGAGTGGCTTTCCTGTGAAGGCTTGATACAATATGGTCTTTCACACCTTCCAACAAAATTCTTTTTTTCTTCGGTACTTTCTTTTGCTAGGTGTCAAGTAATGCAGCATCCGTCGAAGTGGGCTTCGGAACATCGCTATTGATGAACTCCTTTAAGACATTATCTTCAAGCACCGCCTCCATCCTGTCCTTCCAGGCTATGTAGTTAGAGCTGCCCTCGAGTGCATACTACAATTGCAACCCATTGAAAGCCATTTCAATGTTTACTCAACTGTCACACCAAGAAATTCTTGCAGCAAATTCGAATTGTTCCACTAGCACAAAACTCAGCACAACTTCAATATTGCAATCTCCAGTGATTAACATTGCTCCGATACCATGTAGAAATTTAATACAATAACATTTACATTACCGGACTCCCCTGATCTAACAATTAAACCCACAATTAAATACATAATCCTTCTACTCAATTCTTTCCGGAAATTAAATCGCCAATTGCAAAACACATGAAGAAAAATCAAGCGCACATAACAAGATGTTTTACCGAGAAAGCTTAAAGCTGAAAACCCAAACTATCATATATTATGTATATCATTGAATCATGAAACAATCTCATAAAAAGCTCAGCTCTTAGAGCTCTCAGTACAATATACAATCGTCTCACACTGTCATGCAGAAATTTGCATATCTATGCACCGATTTCTTGCCTCCTGACAGTCTGCCTCCACTGCGCAATCCCTGCTGAAGAAGATCCCTGAATGAATTCGATCTTGTCTTGCCTTGACTGCACAATCCTCATTGGCAACTCGAATGTGTGTGTAGATGCATTGAATGCATCACTATAGTCACAACTAATAGTCAAGCACACCCTTTCACCTATCTCTCCACTGGGTCTCCATTGGATCTGACATGCAAGTAGTTAATTGTTGTATTTCTTTAGTTGCAAGTAAGACACTACTTGTGAATTAATTAAATAATTAATTCACTCATCTTTCACTAGTGTATCTTTAGTTACAACTAGCACAACTGAGTTTAACTCACTTAATTGAGTTAAACTAAATAACAACTCCCATAACTACTCTTCCAACTCTGTTACAACTGTGTCACACTCAGTTACAACGAAGTCCATCATGCATGAGTCACCAACCAACCTTGGAATACATAATTCCTTCAGCTAACTGGTTTTCCACATCAGTTAAATAAAATCAAGTGCTTCAAGAGAATAAGTTATTATCTATTGTCTGATTATCATTAAGGGCTAATAATAATTGACATGCAATCTATTTTTAGATTTGCGATCTATAAATTGAATTTTCCCATCTTCTAAAAATAGAAACCCATCTAAAGATAGAATTTTCTCAACCATCTAGAATCAACATCCTGCTAATTTTAGAATATGCTCACCATTCTAAAAGTAGACATACACCTAAAAATATCCCGCGGGCCCCACCTAGTGAAGGTGCTTAATTTTCACTAGGATCATCATCTTGTTGAATCTCAACATTTGTGACAAGATGTCAAAGTATTTGCAGCTAAAAAGTTTTCATCCATTTTATGTGTGACACCAAGAAGTGAAGGATATGGCGAATGCATTCTTCCAGATGTGGAATTTGGAACCATGGAGGTAAAAGAATGGTCATTTATTTTCTTGTTATTACTGATATTGGAACTCACTGCTGTAATTCACTCAGATGGGCTTAGCTTGGGAAAGTGGTTTCCAAGGAGAAGCTTGCATCAAATGCATGTTTGTGCAAAGGAGGAACAATATTCTCAGTGGGAAGGCCATCAGTTAGTTTTCAAAGCACTGAGGGATTGATTTAGTACAACAAAGTATTTTATTAGTCAGTAAGCAGCCAACAAGTGTTGGATTGGGTCAGCAACAAAAGGAGGACATTGTTTGAAGCTCCAAGCCATTTGCAAGGCAAGGCATGTCAGTGAACCCAAGTGATTGTCATGGAGATTTTTCCAAGTATAATTAGGTTGTTAGAGCTTGGGAAAGAGAGGAGTATTCAACTCTCATGAGATAACCAGCTTTTGCAGGTCCAAAATCCTGTCAGTGGGAAGGAGTAATCGAAATCTGGATTAGGGGAAAAAATTTGCCAAAAATTAAAAGTGCTCAGAATTGCACCAAACCAAAATGACTGGATCTAGTCCATCTCTAGGAATCTGGTGCAATTCGTTTCACTCAAAACAAAGTCCGTATGAGGAAGTTAGAGCCCGCTGATCTTTGTGTCAAACAAGCGAATTTTCTAAAAAAAGGGTCAAACAAGGTCAAAGGCTAAAAATTTGGGTTTTCCTCCATTTCACCCAATGATTGTGACAATTGTCATTGCAGGATTCTTCCAAGAGTTTTGAAGGTGGTGAAATTTTTTTAATGGTTGTCTCCTAAGATCGAATTTGAATTTTTTTTATATGGTGGGGACAACCCAACTAGACGCTGACACGTGGTGTAGCCAGGAGCCGCCACGTGACCCCTCTGGTGGACCAAGGTTCGGATGAATTTCATCAACAATGGATCATCCATTTTATGGTCCGAATTATTATTGTTATATGGTCGAAATACTTCATATATCCAAGGTTGAAATACATGGCAGATTAAATTATATGCAAAGTCCGAATATTGGAGTATATCAAAGGTTAAAATACATGGCGAATTAAATTATAACCAAAGTCCGAATATTGAAATATAACAAAGGTTGGAGTAATATGGCGGGTGAAAAACTGTTTATACACGGGTTGGGCGGAGGTCGGGGCTCGACCCCACGACCTCCCCCAAGCGAGCGCACCACATAACCACTAGACCACCACGTCCCGACTTGATAGTCATGGTGCACAATACTTATTTGAGTTTTAAAATGAGTTAGGGCGGGGGAAAAAAGGGCCAGTACTTGCCACAAAACCGTGGTCTCAAAACCAAATGCAGAGGCCTATTTTAAAATGCGCGGAGGATTATGTTAATACGGGTTTAATACCCATAATTCATATTAACAAGCACCAATCCATATGGATAATGCAGATTAATTGAAGAGCGCGTGTAGCGCAAAGCCTCCACTAAACACCCAATTATGTTTAATTAAACAGGAGTTTAAGATGGCAAAAATTTCGGCAGTCCTCCAGATTCGGCGCTACTATGAAAATTGGCGGGCTTAATTGGAGATGTTCTAGTTTTAGTGGAGATTCCTAGGGAAAATTGAAGAAAGCATAACTTTTGCTAATTTCGACTAATTTTGGCTCAAGAATAGCCATTTTTAGATGATTTTGATGCTCTAAACATGATGGAATAGGTTGCAGAGGCGTTGGAGTACTTATGAAGTGTTTTTTCTACTTTGAATATTAAAGAAGCCTAGGACCATCAGGAGAGGAGGTCATGCCTACATCAGTTGGAGACCATTTTCAGAGATTGAATAGTATATTTTGAGGTTTTTGGGTCTTATGAAGCCAATGGATTAGGTTTAAAATCCATTGGAGCAATGTAGGTGCATTTAATTAGACAATTTACCATTAATCCCAAGAGGGCCTAGTGATTTGAAGCAGGTCCATGGAGATGTAGCCCAGGAGGGGCGAACTCTGTTATCAGCTATTGTGTAATGTGTATGTTGTGTGTTATTTCTTTGCATTTTATTTGTTGTACATGAGTTTTTTTAAAATCTAATTAACTCATAAATTTCTCATCAAAGAGACTTAAAACTTGACGAATAAACCCATTCACAATTGGCTAATTTGAGACAATCCTAAACACACTTTTTTTTATATTGATGAGGGAGCTAGCACAACAAAATTAGTTTGCCCATATTCAGATCAGGATGCCCCCCTGGAGATCTATGAGAATAGTATAGATGCTTTCCATTTCTTTCATATTCTCATTAATGGTTTGTTTTACATAGATTAATTTTTTATGCTTATCATAGATTAAAAACTCATGCTTTCCATAGATTAAATGTTTATGCTTTCTTAGATTAAAATGTTCACGATTCCATAGATAAAAGTTTGTGAGTTTTAGAACAAAATCTCCATGCTTTCATAGGGTAAAATTTCATGTTTTCTTAGATCAATAATCTTTATGTTTATGTTTTTTTATTTTTATTTTTATTTATTTTTATTTTTTTTATTTTTTTTGTAGTTTAATATTAATTTCCTTTCCAAAAACATAGTAATTCCATAGTTTATATTAAAGAATCTAATTTACATTTGAAGTTTCCAATTCATTTTAGTTATGCATAAATATTGAAAGCCAATCTCCTAGAACATACATTGTAGTCTACTACGAAATCTCACGTACTCATATTGCCATATAAATTCAAGTAATTTAGCAGCCAATTAAATTACCCAAGAGGAATCATCCCGTAACAAGTTTTTATGCTTGAATGTTAACAATTTGAGCTTGTTCGCAATGCTGGTGCATTGGTAGCCTGTGCCAATATACTCCTTTGTAATGGAAACTCATATGAGCATAGTGTATATGTATGGAGTGGTTAACCTACTAATGACTGATTTGCATTGTGTGAGCGATTAGAGGCTGTGTGTTCAAAGATTTGTACGTTGGCTTGTTGAGAGGCGAGACACTGCGTATGGTTGCATGCATTAGAATCACAATGTGCATTGGATATATATATATATATATAAAGAGAGAGAGCGAGAGAGAGAGAGAGAGAGGTTGTTGTGTGTATGAGACAAAGATTGGGTCATTTGCGATGCTAGTGATTAGAGTGTTTGTGTATGGATTGAAGGCGAAAGATGAATTGTTAAGCATTGGATTGATTGAGATAGAGTGTGTTGTTGTGAATGTCAAGTGACTGAACTAACTAGAGTTGCTTATGTTCTTCTAACATTGCTTTATTGTAAGAGACAATTATTATGGAGTTGTTGCATTACATTGATGTCTTAGTCATGAGTATTTTGTTGTAGTTGGAATGTATTAGTCATGAGAATTGTATTCCCATGGTTTGGATGTAGTATTGTTGATAATATGGTTGTATATTTGCTACTATTGAGTTGTTTGATGAGTCAATATATCACAGAGAGTTGAGTGAAATGTTGTAGATGTCCATTGTATTGGTGGTTGTACTAGTGTTGCTGAGAGGGTTTGAGGCAGAGTCTGTTGCTTCAGTGAGTAAATGAGTTTTATGACAAAGTATGCGGGGTAAACTTATGTTTGAGGACAAAGCTTAGTATATATAAGTGATATTGTGTATGGTTGTAACTTTTATTTATTTTTCAACAAAGGATTATATTGAAGAGAGTGTTGACTATGCTTACTAGGCTAATGAGAGTGAGGTTGATGTGTTGTTGATGTATGAGAAAAGGTTAGTATTGCAAAGAGGTTTTGTTATTGAACAAATATTTTTTGTGGGTCTAGTGTGAAAACATATGAAATGTGGCCTATAGTTGTTTTAGTAGAGAATAATGGGTCTAGTTTGAAAATGTATGAAAGGTGGTTCGCAAGAGTCTGAGGGTTGGAGCCTTCATTGTGAAAAGTGGCGGTTTTCTCAAGGAGTGGTGGCTTTCTTTAGGTGGCAGCCTGAGAAACCATTGGAGGTTGGGGCCTACAATAGGTTGGGCCCTGTATATTTGTGGAAGTAGTGGCTTCCGTCATGGTAGTGGCCTAGAGCGAGTGGTCACTCACCTACATCTCAAGTTGGGGTTTGCACATTGGTGGTGGCTAATGGTTGATGTAAAGAAGATCTCTTAATAATAATAATAATAATATGAAAAATAGAGTGCAATGGTGTTGATCTCATAAGTGTATTCACCTAATATCCAGTGTCCTCTTATGTTTGATGGTGTTTTCTCTCATGGTTATTTGTTCACGTGTATTTTTGTTCTCATGCATTGTTCATATTTGTGTTTAGATCTGCTATATTTTGTGTTACTGATTAATGAACGATTCATTTAATTGTAAAGAAATGGTAAAAAGTTGTTAAGATGATCCATTATGCACTATATTGATTCAACCCCGCCCCCTCTCAGTATAGTCAAGTTCCCAACAATTGGTGTCAAGCGGGTGTCTTCAAGTCAACTTGACTACTGGAAGGAAAATTTGGTAAAAATTTAATATTATTTTATTATTTTATTATTATGTTTGAATGGATCATTAATGTGTGTCTATGCTTTGTTTTGGAGTGAAAAAGGTGGATTATGAATTGTTAGCTTATGGATCTATTGTTTGGAAGTTAGCGTGTGAAGGTTGTGGAAAAAATCCCCTCTTAGCAAAAGTGCAACAACATAATGCCCAAGAAAAGTGTGTGATCTATGACAATATTCACAATGCATATCTAGAGATGATAGTGGACCCGACATCTCCAAAGGATATATGGGATAGATTGCATATCTTGTATGGAGGAGTTAGCAACAATAATAATGGAGAGAAGAAGAATAAAAAGAATAAAAGAAAAGAAGGCCTCTCAAAAGAAAAAGTCTCAGTCTAATGTTGTCCATCCCCCTAGTGCGAGTTCAGTAGATCATTAGGAGGAGAAATCTAGAACAAAAGAACCATATGTGATGCAAAAAAGTAGATTTGAAGGTATGAATGATGATGAATTATTTCTAAGTTATGCATTAGATAGTTCAACCTTTCACATTTGAAAAATCAAGATGATGATGTAATGGTTCTTAAAGCTAAAATTGAGTTGGTCATGGTTGTAATAAATAAGATATTATTGAACTAGAGATTCTGGAAATTGTGTGTAGAGATCAAGAAAAATTAATGCAAATTTTTTATGATAAGAATAATGAGCTCAAAGAATAAATCCTTAGCTTGAATATCCAAAAAGAGGAAGGAAAAATACATGATGTGAAGAGAAACTAGCTAAAAGAGAGTGAGAGCCGAGTTGAAAAGCTTGAGGTTAAATTTGTCTTAATGAGGAAATAATTAGAACTGAAGGATAATCAGTTGAAGCAAGAGAAGAGAACCGAGGCCTTGGACAAAATGCTTAGCAACTAAAGATCTCCCTTGATCAGATCTAGTCTTGGCTTTCATAAGGGAGAATCTAGCTCATAGACACATAAACAACAATGTGATGCCTAAGAAGCTTGTAGTAGAAAAAGGCACCAAGATGAGTAACAAAAGAGAAAGGAAGCAATAAATCCATTTGTAGAGGAAGGGAGCAAGAGGAGCACTTATGATTAGAAGACCATTCACTCCAAGAGATGAGTTTTTCATATTTCAAAGGAGGGGTCAAAACCCCTTTTCTCCCTTGATGGATGAGGTCGAATGCTACACATGTCATAATTGTGTACTTGTTGTAGCCAATTGTAGGAGAATAATGTACAAATATAACCAATAGAGTATCCAATAGTATGGGACGCTTAGGAAGCCAAGGAGAGAAACAACCTTCAGGCATACTAATTCATTTCCTTATTATTATTTTTCATGTAACCTGTTTGGCCACAAGACAGTTGATTACAAATCTCATGCATGGAGTAGAAGCATAATCAATGCAAGGCATAGATCTAATGTGAATAGTAGAAGATATGATCATATTGCCTCATATCTTGGTCATGTGAGGTGCTACACTTATGACAATCTTGGTGACATGGCTGGAGATTAAATGTTATTTAGTTTCTCAAACCAGATTAGGAAAAAGGGCAACAGATTCATAGAAAGCCTAAAAAAAAACCATAGGAGAATGCACATATCAAAAAGCATCCTACCAAAGTGTGGAATAAGAAGGAGCAACAAAATGTGAAGTGGGAGATGCTAGTCCCCATTGTGGTTCCTTGTTATCTAGTGTATTCTTCAAAAAATATTGCAAAAGAGAAATGTGAGTCCTGCAATATGGGGAGTGCACGACAACATCATAAGAAGACGTGAGTATGAGTTGAACAACAACATGGTGTGATTAATATCCCAAATGCAACATCAAGTTCGGAGGATTGATAATAAGTCTAGAAGGTACATGAGCTCGGGGGGGGGGGCATTGTGCATGCAATTAGGGTCTCAAGGGTTGCATGTTGTTTTCGACAATGTTTTCACTCACTTTTGTAGCATATTCATATATTGTAATCATGGGTGAAAAGGCATGTAAATCATACTTATGTGTACTTTTTTATATTTTGGCAATTTTGATTGAGTAGTACTTGGTTTAACTATGCATAGGACCAAGTTTCTTGTTTTAGTCATGCATAGAAGAAAGTACTTATTTCAGCCATGTGAGTTCAAGTTTATCATTTGGTTGTTGGGTGAGTAGCCCTTGTTTGAGGCATGCATTGAAGAAGGTCGCTTTATTTTTTCCATGTAAGCATCATTGAGTGCATTGGTCTAGCCCCGTATGTTCTTGCTTATCATTTGGTTCAGTCATGTATAGGGGAGAGAGTCATGAATTTTGGCATGCAGCTATTTCAGTCATGTATTATTATTAATGTATCCTTGTACTTCTTTGATTAATCTCTTTATATCATTACTGTCATTATTATGGTTGGTTATGAGTCTTTAATCCATGAGGAGTATCCTCTTGCATGTGGCAAGGAGGCTTGGGCTCAAGAAGACATAGAAGAACATGTTTAACAAGAGGAAGGTCATTTTTGGCCTTGTTGTCATTAATGTCTCTTGGTTGTAGGAGATACGAGAGTGGGCAACGATGTTGGTTAGTTTCTAATGCCTATTTTGCACATGTGTTGTAGTTGGTTATGCTTCATTAAAAAGAATTTGATATCAAAATTGTTCGTTGGTCTCATAATGTAGGTTTCTATGATTCATGATTTATGCATAGTCTTTTCCAGATAAATCACATCATTTTTTTAAGGTTGACGCATTTCGAACCACTTACTGTGGTTCATCATCAAGACAAATATCATCATGGTGATTCAGTTAGGTTTGGTCACCCTTTGCCATTGGTGTCAAAGGGGAAGAGTGAGACAAGACACTATTAGAGAGTAAGACCTACCAGCTAGAGGAGAATTAGGATCAATTAAAGAAGATCATATTAGTGGCGTGGTTGTCTATTTCCATCAATGGCAAAGGTGGAGATTTTTAGCAGCATGGTGTTGGAATTGATGTCAACCATGGAGTTATCTAGCTTGGAAATGATGTCAATAGATTGATGGGATTGTGCACAATGATCCAATGGTTGTTATAGATGTTCTAGAGGTTTATAGGGTCCTAACATGTTGTTTGTAGAAGGATTGAAGCAATTGTTTTAGATATGGGTTGAAGATTTAGAGTTTTCCAAGCATAACAAAATCTACACGGGCTTGCTTCCTCATCCCCGCGGAACTTGTAAAATATATTATGGATTTCCTTTGGCTTTCCTTGTATCCCCGTGACAATATGCTCAATATTTCCCTTATATGCCCACAAAAATTCCTGTAGGTGAAAAAATGAAAAATCCACGAGAATTACAAGTGAAATCACCCATGGTTTGGTTGAGTTCGAAAACATTTGATTTGGTCTCAAAAGTGATGATTTGGTCCATAAAGTTCAATTAATTTAGTCATAATTAATCACATGATTCGATTTCCAAACATTGTGGAATGATTTTAATGTTCGATGGTCTCCAAAACACAATATGAAAACAATTAATATTGATGATGTCGTGGAACAAGATTAACGCCTTTGATTTGGCCCTGTGGTACTAGTGGAACACATTTATCATTGATATAATCATGATATATAATGTGAACATTAGATGCACTCTGAATTTATCTTTGGAAACTGGTTTAAATTACTAAATCATGTTTGGAACAAGGTTTACACTCAGTGTGGGATTCAAGACATTGGTATGTCAATGTGTGTTAATGGCCATGTACATTTTCTTGTAACAATTTCTCTTGCTTGAATTATTAGAATTTGAGTTGGTGCATAATGCTATTGCGTTGGGAGCCTGTGCCAATATACTCCTTTTAACCCGTATGAGTAGAGCCTCTGTGTATGGAGTGGTTAATGTGTTAATGATTGATTTGCATTGTGTGAGCGATTAGAGGTTGTGTGTTCGAAAAATTGTGCATTGAATTGAATTTTTGAGAGGTGAGACAATGTGTATGGCTATCTGCATTAGAATCATAGTGCACATTAGAGAGAGAGAATTATGTGAGTGATTAGAGGTTGTGTGTTTGAAAAGTTGTGCATTGGCTTGTTAAGAGGTGAGACAATGTGTATGACTACCTGCATTAGAATCAGAGAGAGAGAGAGAGAGAGAGAGAGAGAGAGAGAGAGAGAGATTAGGTCACGAGTGATGCAAGGGATTGGAGTGCCTTCGTATGGATTGAAGGCTATAGATGAATAGTTGAGCACTGGATTGACTGATACAATGTGCTATCATGAGATTGGAGTGCCTTCGTATGGATTGAAGGCCATAGATGAATTTTTGAGCATTGGATTGACTGAGACAATGTGTTGTCGTGCATGAAAAGTGACCAAATTACCTGGAGTTGCTTATGTGCTACTAAAATTGTTGTATTACAGTAGACAATTTGAATCATTGTTTGTGTGTGTGTGTGAGAGAGATTGTTTTATTACAGTAGACAATTTGAATCATTGTTTGTGTGTGTGTGTGTGAGAGAGAGAGAAAGGCCTACAATGAGAGAGAGAGAGAGAGGGAGGGAGAGAGAGAGAGAGAGAGAGGGAGAGAGGGAGGGAGAGGGAGAGAGGGAGGGAGAGAGAGAGAGAGAGAGGGAGAGATGGAGGGAGAGAGAGATAGGGAGGGAGAGGGAGAGAGAGAGAGAGAGAGAGAGAGAGAGAGAGAGAGAGAGAGAGAGAGAGGGAGAGGGGGAGAGAGAGAGAGAGAGAGAGAGAGAGAGAGAGAGAGAGAGAGAGAGAGAGAGGGGAGAGAGAGAGAGAGAGAGAGAGAGAGAGAGAGGGAGAGGGGGAGAGAGAGAGGGAGAGAGAGAGAGAGAGAGAGAGAGAGAGAGAGAGGGGAGAGAGAGGGAGAGAGAGAGAGAGAGAGAGAGAGGGAGAGAGAGAGAGAGAGAGAGAGGGATGGAGAGAGAGAGAGAGAGAGAGAGAGAGAGAGAGAGAGAGAGAGAGAGATGTGAGCGATTGGAGTGCCTTCGTATCGATTGAAGGCCATAGATGAATTTTTTAGCACTGGATTGACTGAGAGAATGTGTTGTCATGGGATTGGAGTGCCTTCATATGGATTGAAGGCCATAGATGAATTTTTGAGCACTGGATTGGCTGAGACAATGTGTTGTCATGCATGACAAGTGACCAAATTACCTGGAGTTTCTTATGTGCTACTAAATTTTTTTTATTACAGGAGATAATGCTTATGGAGTTGTTGCAATACATTTATGTCTTAGTCATGGCATTTAGCTAGAATTTATTGGTCGTGAGCATTGTATTATCATGGTTTAGATGTAGTGTTGTTTTATTATAAGAGATAATGCTTATGGAGTTGTTGCAATACATTTATGTCTTCGTCATGACATTTATCTAGAATGTATTGGTCGTGAGCATTGTATTATCATGGTTTAGATGTAGTGTTGTTGGTACTATGGTTGTATACTTGCTATTGTTGTGTTGTTTGATGAGTCTATATATTGCAAAGAGTTGAGTGAAATGTTGTTGTTGTCCAATGTATTGGTGGTTGTAGTGTTGTTGAGAGGGTTTGAGGCAGGATTTGTTGCTTGAGTTAGTAAATGAGTCGTGGTAATGAGAGTGAGGTTTATGTGTTGTTAATGTATGAACATAGGTTGGTATTACAAAGAGGTTTTGTTATTGAGAAAATATTTTTTTGGATATAGTGTGAAAATAGATGAAATGAGGCCTACAATTGTTTGAATCATAGAGAGAGAGAGAGAGAGAGAGAGAGAGAGAGAGATGCCTACAATGGTTTGAATCACAATGAGAGAGTGAGAGAGAGGGGGAGGGAGAGAGAGGGAGGGAGGGAGGGCGAGAGAGAGAGGGAGGGAGGGGGGGCGAGAGAGATAGAGGCCTAAAATTGTTTGAATCACATTGAGAGAGAGAGAGAGAGAGAGAGAGAGAGAGAGAGAGAGAGAGAGTCATTCATATGGATTGAAGAGCACTGGATTGACTGAGACAATGTGTTGTCGTGCATGAAAAGTGACCAAATTACTTGGAGTTTCTTATGTGCTACTAAAATTGTTTTATTGCAGGAGACAATGCTTATGGAGAGAGAGGGTCATTCCTATGGATTGAAGAGCACTGGATTGACTGAGACAATGTGTTTTCATGCATGAAAAGTGACCAAATTATCTAGAGTTGCATATGTGCTACTAAAATTATTTTATTATAGGAGACAATGCTTATGGAGTTGTTGCATTACATCTATGTCTTAGTCATGACATTTAGCTAGAATGTATTGGTCGTGAGCATTGTATTATCATGGTTTGGATGTAGTGTTGTTGGTAGTATGGTTGTGTACTTGCTATTGTTGAGTTGTTTGATGAGTCTATATATTGCAAAAAGTTGAGTGAAATGTTGTTGTTGTCCAATGTATTGGTGGTTGTAGTGTTGTTGAGAGGGTTTGAGGCAGGATTTGTTGCTTGAGTTAGTAAATGAGTTGTATGACATAGTATGTGGGATTAGCTTATGTTTGAAGACATATCATAGCATGTATGAGTGATATTTTGTATGGTTGTAGCTCCTATGCATTGTTAAATTGAAGAGAGTGTTGAGTATGCTTATTGGGGTAATGAGAGTGAGTTTTATGTGTTGTTAATGTTTGAACAGAGGTTGGTATTACAAAGAGGTTTTGTTATTGAGCAAGTAATTTTTTGGGTACATTTTGAAAATATATGAAACGAGGCCTACAATTGTTTGAATCATAGTGAGCGAGAGAGAGAGAGAGTTGGAAGAAATCTGAGATGGAAATTGTATATTTTAGAAATCGAATTCTGTAAGAATTTGATGGATTCTCTTAGAAAATCCAATGACAATGTTTGATGACAATGGTTCATATAACCAAGAAGTTCCAGCATAGAATTGACGCTGGAGAGGGTTGTTAATTAAAAACTCTGTTATGCAGTTACAGTACAGTGAGATCGATTTAAGTAAAAGAGACCGAAGTTGGAAAATCTGAATCAATGAAGTTGAGATTGAAGGCATTATTTGCAATAAGGGACCACGGCTAGATTGATTTTTGTGTGCAAACCAAGACAACAATTGAAGGTGGATTCGTTTGTAAACCATCGAGCTGTGCATTAAAAGACACACCGGTTTGACTCACTGTATGTTTGATGTAGTTTAGGAAATGCGCAGGTTTGATGTGTTATAAGTGTTGTATCACATGTGTAATCCATGAAGGGGCTGAGAGCAATATTGGTTATAGCGATATAGCCATATTCATGTTAAAAACCAGTGTAATGGAAATCGTGTTGAAGGCACAGAACAATAGAAATGAAAGGCACAGTTTCTTCTAACTATTCGAATGGTTGGATTGTAGCGTTAAAAGAAACTATCAGAGCGTAAATAGAGCGATGGCCTGACGCAGATTGAGTGAGAGTTGGAAATGGAACCATGAGAAACCAGCATGGTGGAATTATGAAGAATGAACAGTGTAAGCTGTTTTGGAAACAAATGAATGGTTTTCGCGTAGAATTTAACCTGGTAAGTGGTATTAAGAAAATTTGCGCGATAAAGGTCTGAGGAGGACACGTGGAATTGATGGTTTTTGGAATACTGGCGATTTCACGTGCAATTTAGGTGTTAAAGACTGTAAGCCATCGTTGTGCGATGACTGTTGGATATGCGCACAAGTTGGTTTTGGAATGCGATGAAAGGTAGATCGTCCGATCTATTCGGGAGTTAATGGAGACGCAAGGAAAGGTAAGTAGTATGTCAATATTGTGGGACCCAAATGCTTGGCTCATGTTTCAACCAAAGTTGAACTTTAATATAAATGAAATTTTATGTATGGGCGGACATAATGCATATTAATACTATGATAAACTTTATCATAGTCGAAGGTAATTAAAATGCATTCATAGATGGTGGTTTGACAAGCATGTGAGTGTTAGCCGAGGTTTATACCTTGGATTTATTAAAAGTTCAAATGCTGTTTCAAACGCCCATGAGGTGAGAGAGGGATTAAATTAAGTTTTATTGCAAATTCAAATATAAATTCGAATCTTCATGAGATGGGTTTAGTATATTGTTCTGTCTATAAGAGTTGAAACAGAAGCAAAACTTCCACTTATGACATTTGGATATTTAGGTTTGATATATATATGGTTTCATAACCATTAATTGAAGTTAAGCTTCTACATATATATATATATATATTAGATTTTGCCTAGATTGATTGGCACAAAGTTGGATGCTCCACTTATTCTTTAAAAAAAAAAACCAAAAAAAAAAAAAATCCCTAGGCTTTGCAAGCTTTAAGCATCTCCCTACTGATAGAGAGAGCGTGGACTCGAAACTGAATATAAATTTTCCATTAGCATAATTTTAACCAACAAAACTTATCCTCATAAATCAAACACAATGCTTGGCAAGCTTAATTATCGCCAACAGTAAATCGAATGTCCACTGTAAATGAACCGATTTACGTCCATCAAGGAAATGCTAACCAACCAAACTCATAATTAAATTATTGCAAGGAGCCATCGAAAGAGGGGTAGAGGTCAAATGCACACAGAAGCTTTTCTTAACTTACTTTTCCATTCGTCTGTCAAGTACGAAACTTCATCGAATATTACCGATATTTTTTATGAGTATGTTAGTTAAAAATCTGTTGTAGCAGGATGGTCAACTCGAAATACTGAAACCATCCATTTTCGACAAATTACAGCCATAGAAACTGATCGGTTGTTCGATTATCAATGTAATCTGGAAGATGCATACACAAGCTTTTTTTAACTTGGACCTTTCAATAAGTCTGTAAAGTAGGAATTTCATCACACGTTTCCAATGATTTTTATGAATATGCTGGTCAAAAATTTGTTCTACTAGGAATGTTGAAAGAGTGAAACCATCCATATTATTACAAGTCACTAAGTTCATGTTAATCTGTTTATTGGATAGAAGAAAAATGTGAACTGTAAAGAAATAAAAGAGTAAAAAGTATATTTTTCTTTTTAATTATTAGATTAAATTTAGATTGGAATTCAGATAGAAGAACAATTTACTCACAATGAGATGGGATGGGATTCTAGTATTAAGATTGTGGAAAATTAGATGAAATTTGCATAAATTTGAGATATTTTAATTTCTTAAAAATGACTTTCATTAAAATTAAGTTAAAACTTCATAAAAACTAAATCCCAGTCAAACCAAATCTAGGTTATGTTACTGAATCTATGAGAATGGTTAAAAACATCGATTTGTAACAAAATACAACCCATGTCTATACTCCACGCTTCTCATCAAACCTGTACATATGCTACAAATGCTTAAGAATTTAGATATACTACTGGTTTTCTACCAGATAATACTGTGCCCGATATGAAAGTGATGAACCCATCTCAAAACAGTAATTATATTTGAATGGTCTAAAGTTTGCTATGAGACCAGTCCATAAAATGTGTGGGAAAAGAGATCAGTCTTCATTGTTTGTAGGTGAAGAATAAGGGAGATGGAAACTCCAGAGAACCAAGGTCACAGTTCGCACCAGAATTACGCTGGTTTTTGATGTAGACTTCTCAAATATTTTAGGCGAAACCCAAAATGGTCTCTGCTAGTATTCGAACTGATTTTCATGTTGGTCCCGTCTATCTTTATCTTATTTCCTATTTTTACCATTTTCATTGTCGGGATCCTAGCAATCCTATTAGTTGCCTTTCTGATAACTCTCAGGATTCGGAAAATTGGTATTTTCCTTCTTTTGCTTTTTAGAAGGCGACGCAGGGGAAAATGGATGAATTGATTGAGAGCGGGTTGAAATTGAAGAAGCCAGAGGAGATGGATGAGGCTTATTGATGGGGCAAGGAACAATGATTTGGTACCAGCAGAGAGGCTCGAAATGAGGACGAAATCTGTGAATAAAACAAGGCAAAACCGTGAATTAATTCGAATGAGTGGAACCGTGATCGGAACCATTGTGAGAAGAATACGCAAAGCGAGGTGGAGTTATATAAACAAACGCGGTGAAACGTTAAGGCGGAACCTGGAGCAACGAGTTAATCGCGGAACTGGAAAGCAGTTTATTAAACAATCACAAGTATTGAATCGGGGGAGTTTTTGTTTATGCCCCGATTGAACTGTTATATGAAGACCGGACCTGATCCTTTTATTGCAGCAGAGTTTATTGTATTCATCGCGTCCGTTCCTAATCGCAATAATAACTTTTATGATTGGCTTGTTTGTTTGTTATGTCATGGACTCGATCCATGTTATCTAGCGGAGTTAAAATTTAGTTTTCGGGTCTGATCCTCAAATCGGAATCAGAGATTTTATATGGCTCGTTTGTTTTGTGTTGCAAGTCCGGACCTGATGTTTTTATATGCCAGAGTTAAGAATTGGTCATCATGTCCGATCCTCAATCGGAGATCGGAGTTTTTATTTGAACCATTTGTTTTGATTAAAGTCGTGGACCTGATACTTTATAGATTTGATTTAAATCGCGCGTTCAAAGCGCATTAGTAATGTGGGCCCCCAACAGTTTTAAATAGATTTGTTTTTAA
The DNA here is from genome assembly GCA_034641835.2 of Pinus albicaulis. Lineage (NCBI taxonomy): Eukaryota > Viridiplantae > Streptophyta > Pinopsida > Pinales > Pinaceae > Pinus > Pinus albicaulis. Next base: position 356,595,387 of record CM076575.1, read on the forward strand.
TTTAGTTTGTTATGTTTTAAATATGCGGAGCATATATATAATGTAAAATCCCGTGAGGCATTGTGATTTTTTGAGTGTGTATGTTTTTTTCTCTCTTTCAGCAACGAGCGACTCCTTTTCCCGTAAGGCATATATTTTCTCCTCAATCATCGACTTTGCATGATCGAAAAAAAATATGGCTAAATCAGAAATGGTAAAGAAACACACGAAAACAACAAATTCCTTTCAACCAACTTGGTCTATCAGACCTTATGATCAAAATATCTATTCATTTTTAGGTGACTGCTATGTAAAGGAATTTTACTATAAGAAATCTTGTTCATAAAACAAAAATTGGATGACATGTACTTATGCATGATAATAATGCTGTCTCTTTCTTGATAATAATATTGTCTCTTTCTTGACATGGGTTTAAAAGTTCTCAAAAATTCCACATCGCCAACCCAACTGCGTATCGCACACCATTTTTGCTAGAAAAAAATAAAACATATGTATATAATTGTTCAATAGTATCAAGTGGAAATTAAACAGAGCATACCCACCACATACTTAGAATTATCCGAATATTCATACTATAACCAAAGCAAAATTCAAGACTGCCCCAAAACTTCCATATTCGACTCTCCACACAACCGACTTATTTCAACTATCGACTAGCCGTGGTGGGCGTTTTAAACTTAAATTAGCATATCAATCTTCTACCAGAGATTCTAATTCACATCATAAGAACTTATCTGGACATCGGTAACCCATAATAAGAAATTTAGCATATTCTGCTCCGAAACTTCTAAAATTCCAGGAGCCACCGTGCAACAATCCTTTGCATTATTGTATTGGGATTTATAAGATATGTATTAGGCCGGTTTCATCAATCTGATGCTTAAGACATGTACTGAGGCTTTTATAAACCTGGATTAAGCCAGTTTCATGACGGATGGAGTTCAAAAGAAAAAGTCAAAAGCTTTCCATCACAGAAAAATATCGTATGGATTACCTCGCTGAATCTGAAATGGTGTTCTTCCCCAGCTAACTACAGCATGCCGCTAACAAAGACAACCATGCCACCAGCGAGCCCTAAAGGCTGGCAATCGACAGTGCTGACGACATGTTTGCACTGCTGGAATTCCATTAGATGGAGGACACGTGGTGCAAAGTGGTATTGTAAAACCACTTACATTGTGCGAATTCTGACGATTAACGCCCATGCAATCTAGTTGCGTGATAATCATTGGATATGGGTAAGTTTTCGAGTTAGAACGCGATAAAATTTGGACCGTTGGATCCGTTCTACTATTAGTCAAGGTGAGTTACTTGAACCTCCGCGTTACCAAGATTGCCAGGTATAGTTTTGAATGTGCCAAGGTTCGAAGCATGAGGTTATTACACGATGGTAAATTGCAGAAGTAAATAAATTGGGACTTTAGATGAAGAACAGAACCCCGAGCGCTCTATAAAAAGGACCGACTTTAACATAATTAACTAAATATATTATTTTAATTTTTTAAAGTGTATTTATCAACTCAATTGAATAATAAAGAAGAAATTACATATCTCATAATGTGATGTAAAATGTACTGGTTCGATGTTAAATTTATTTTTCACATAATAAAATTTGTTGAAAAAATAATTTCACAACATTGAAATAACTTTTATGTGTACACTGTTTTAATTTGGATATTATTCTTCGAATCTCATCCTAACACATAAACTGTAAAGTCGGACCATTAAATGGAGAGGCAGCAAAATTGATGACAAAGCACGAACGTGTTTTGGACACTATTTTTTATATTGTTTAATTCTGAGAAAAGTAGCGATCAAGTACAATATTCAGCACTGACCAAGATGGCCGCAGAAACGTTCTCGTATGACGTGAAAGAACCCTTTCTTCAGATAAAGGAGCGCAATAGCCTGACTCTAGATAAAGTACAAGACCTGCAGGATAGATATCAATGTTTTGTAATGACAGTACAAATAATGGTGATAAAATCTAGGCATTTTGCAATAACAAGTGAAAGTTTTTGGCCAATTAGATAACATAAAATTCAAATTAAAATAATTAAAATAAATAAACAATAATAAATCTTATAGTGAAATATGGCAAAAATATTTTTTTTTTGAAAACATATGTCTAATCAAGGTGAATTAATGTCACAATCAGGAAAATCCTGATGGGTAGTATCCTGCCAGCGACAGGTACGATAATATATATTTCAATTTATTATTATATTATAAAGTATTTAATTATGTATATCTTAACTTATATTAAAATTAATGCATATTATTTTTCTTATAAAATTATATTATTTTTAAAGGTAACTATGGTATGTATGATTTTTCACATTATCATTTGTGGTTTTATTTTGTTGTTGTGAAATATTAATCAATTTTTTGTCATCAAGTATTATATAATTGTTTTATAGATTCAAAAGTTTTTAAGACACTTATATGTTTGGTTTAATTTCAATAGAATGTAATGAATGTTTGACGTTTTAAATATTTTTAAGTTAATTTTGTGATTTGAATGGTATGGAGTAATTTAGTTTGATAAATAAAATGTTATTGTAGCAATGATTGAGAATTTTAGAATTATACATCTTCAATACCAAACACACCTCAATCACGGGATAACGGACAAAAAATTTAAAGGATATTGTGCTTCTTATTTATAAGCATGACCACTAAACTAGCAATGTTAGGATATGGTAGTTCACTCATGAAGTAGTCCAATCCCCTTAAATTTCAATGCATTCTGAAATTTGAACTAGTTAGAGGAGGATTAATAAACCTTTAAAACTTAGTTGGATTAGATAGAAGGACAACTAGGTAGATAGGCTCAAACCAATCAAGAGGATTTAATTGATTAATTTAGTTAAAGCTCTCTATTACAATTTCAATATTTATATACACTAGGATAGTAAATATAGGTTCCCAAGTTTTCATTTTGTTTTCTATCTTCCTATACTAGTCAGTTTGAGTTGTTTCAAGGAGAGTTATGCACTACTTTAGTATGCAAAATTTTTGAATATATGAAAACAAATTTTGATTTTGGTTTTATTTCCTTGAGTGTTATACATGATTCCATTAACTCCCTTAGGTAGGGCTCACTCAAGAGGAGGCCACAATAATCCTTATTTTATTGTTGCCATTTTTATTTCTATTTTGTGAGTTTATTCATATTTCTATAGACATATTATTTTCTTTCCACTAGTTACATATCATCGACATTTTGTTTATAACAATGTTTTCAATCTAATGCATTTTAATCATTGCTTTTATTCTCTTAGTTGCAATAATCCATGCTACGAAATGTGGGTTTGTGAGTCTCTATAAGTACAATGGTTAATGTTATATCTATTTCCTTATTTTTATATTTGGACAATGATCACTTACTCTATGAAGTCTTATCTTTTTGTTAGTCCCTTATGTCACTAATATTTGGTCTTAATCATATCCATATTCTTTTAAATTGCAGGAAGAAATGGAGGCTTAGAGGCTAAAACCATTATCCTAGGTTGCATGGAGTAAAGTCCAATGGGTTGTCCATAGTTGATCATTTATCTTACTACAACATCATTAGGATTTTGAATAGATCATATTGATGTAGTTTTGTATATATATTGCACAACACCTCATAAGTTTGCATGATCCTAAATTGATAACTTAAAATGAGTTGTGGATTTTAGCATCTATTGTTATAGTTATGCAACCAAAAACTTTTTTGCATGATTTGATGAGCAAGTTGCTAAATTTTTTATTTGGATAATCTTAAATTTTTTATAGAAAAAAATTGTGTAGTATGCATTATAAAACTAGTTGTAATGCTTTGCCTTAGCAAGTAGTGCTAAGAGTGGTTTCTTTAGTAACTAGAACTTACACTAAGGGGGTCGTCTTGTGTGCTAATAGGGTCTTCCTCTGTGCTAAGGTGAATGCACACCAAAAATCGTCATCCATGTGATGTTGTCCATATTCATTGAGCCTTCACGACCTTATCATTTTCTATGTTCCTTATTGTTTTCCTCCTTTGGCATGCCTCAATATCTATTGAAATTTTTGTCCTTTTCGTACTTCTATGATGTGTTTTCAACATTTTAGTTTCATAAATAGGTTGCATGTATCAAAATAGGGGTGAGTTAGGATGCTTTCTATAAAAAATTTACATTTTTAGCAGAGGTAAAGATTGATATACTACATTATTTAGATATACAATTAGATATCATGAATATCAAAAGAAAACAAGAAAATGATAAAAAGGCTCTAGTTGTTTTGTGCCCTCAATGTACAAGGAAGCATGCCAAGAATGAGCATCCATTAAAATATATAGAAGTTTATGGAATCTATGAGGAGAATCATTAAATGAGCCAATGTCCATCTTTATTTTGTATAAATGTTTTGTACCAAGGAACATAGGAGAATATGGAATAGTCATGATCTATCAATCAAAGAAGGCAAAGACCACCAAGGTAATTGCAACAAGGTATGCCTTATTCGATTCCTTAGTATTTCAATCCTATTAATAATACTTTCCTAACATAACATGGTACTCCCTGGACTAGTTGATTTGCAAAGTGTAAAATCATATGCCATAACAATGACAGTATCCTCCTCAACCTTAGCCCATTCAATTTCAACCTCCACAATAGTCCCAAGGCCAATGGTCTATCCTTCTCAACCTTGTTTGATTTAATTTAATCCACCACAATAGTCCCAAGGCCAATGTCATAAAACTCCATAGCCTTGGAGACCTCAAGGACAACAATGACAAGCCTTAATGTCCCCTCTTCATTCTCTTACACAAAATAATACATAGAGGGTATCTAAATAGGCATAAATTCTTTCCCAACAAGCACGAAACCTTGATGACAACTAGGTTCAACCAATTTATAGTTATGATATGACAAGCTATCCAACCTACTCGTATTTATTGGAGTTAAATGGGTTAAATTTTTAATTATTAAGACACACAATAACTATCCTTCAGTTAGTAGACATATCTATTGTTAGACTGGAGGTAATGTTACAGGATGTCATAGTTTTGACAAATTCCTAAGAATATCCAACAAGCTTTATAGTTCTACAAAGTAAGGTAAAATTCAATGAATATCCTCTCATACTTGTTAGACAGTAGTTATTTATAGTAGATGTATACATCATGGGGGCTTCACTCAATGAAACTCTGACATATCATGTGCGTTCAAGGCATACTAAAGAATACCCTTAATTTGACTACATATTGGAAAATATTTCTAAAAAGCACATTATTTATCCCCCTACAAATACAAACCTAATATTCCTTCCCAATTTAAAAAACCCCTATTTTCACTAGATATTGTAGGTATCCATTTTTTTATTAACATTTTTTATAGCCCTTTATATTTTTCATTAACTTTGAGCTCAATTTTTTATACCTACCAATATAAAAATCCTTTACCCCCTATTATATGCTCAATATATTATGTCATTTTTTCCTCAATATATATCCCCCAATCTGAATGCACATGGTATGGTATTTCTCCCCTAATGAAGTCCCCGTGGTATACATTAGGTGCAGAATAAAGGATAAAATAATTGGAAATGGTCAATGACAAAAGAAACTCACTCTATATCCCTCGCTAAGCTTTTTATTGAAATCAAAATACCACTATGAATAGGATAGGGGGAATATGAAGAAGCCTTCGAAAGTACGATCTAGCTTATTCTCATTATCAACCCTACCTTATTATTGAAATAAGTGGACGAGGACACATTCCTTCACACTACATGTAAAATTTGCATCCCAACTTTGTCCATATTCTGAAAGACATTAACAATGAAAATGATGAAGAGTGATCAAACTCATCAATGATAAATTATAATTATTGTAAATATTTACTACTAAAATGAAACAATAATTAGTAAAAACATATTCTTCATATTAAAACTCTAAAAAGCAATAGTAAATTAACCACTATAAAAAAACAACAACTATTAGACATTCATATTTTTGAGAGTTTAACTTCTACTTGTGACAATAGTGACCATTACAAAAATTTTGAGGTCTAAAATGGGCCTCCTAAGAAAAATGTTCAGCCAAAATAAACTTTATAAGAACTAATAGGATTCAAGATGATGATGTCAACCATGGGGGATGATTCACCACTTTTGGAGTAAAAAAAGATTGAAAAATAATAAAATAATAAAACTAATTTTTCAACTCGTATTTTCAACTTATCTCTCTGAGGTTTTACTCAAATTTCGAGTGGGAGTACTCATTGGATGAAAAAATTAATTCTTCATCCAAGGAGTACCGATGTTTCATACTTTCGATGGACCCTACTACACGAAAAATGAGAAATACATGAAAAACATGATTGCATTCACATTTTTTCATGTATTTCTCATTTTTCATGTAGTAGGGTCCATTGAAAGTATGCAACATGGGTACTCCTTGGATGATGAATCAAATTATACATCCAACGAGTGTTTTTGATTGAAGTTTGACTAAACCCATAGGGAGATAAGCTGAAAATATGAGTTGAAAAAATAATATATATATATATATGTTTCTTCTAAAATTTGATAATGTAATCTTATCTTATTTTATTATTTCTACTATTATTTTCTTAATTTACTTAGGAGGCCCATTTTACACCTCAAAATTCCCCTAATTTGAAGGCATTCATCTTGGTATCTATAAACACCATATATACATCAAAGATGACTCTTTTCCAATTATGTATCCTTAAAAGAGGATGGAGCCTGCACTCAAAGACAATGTTAAAACTCAACTACAACAAATTTTAGATGTAAATTTTATTTACCCTAACTCAAATAGTGAACGAGTATCTCTTTTGGTTACTATTCCCAAGAAAGGTGGGAAGCAGAGAATCTGTCCGGACTATAAAGAACTTAACAAAGGCACTATAAATTATCATTTCCCCTACCATTCATGGACAAAGTGTGGATGCCTTATGTAGAAAGAAATATTTTTGGTCAATTTAGATCGGCCAAGAAGATCGAGATAAAACTATTCATATTCCCTTGGGTATATTTGCCTATACGATAGTCCCATTTGGATTGTGTAATGCACATAATACCTTTCAAAGAGCTAGTTTAAGCATTTTCTAAAATTTAGTTTGTGGTAGCATTGATATATATATTGATATTTTCAATCACATTCTAGAAAGCACTAACAAATCTAGAAAATGTCCTTGAACACTTTCGAGGAACGAACTTATCTGTAAGCAATGAAAAATGTTTTATGCTCATGAATGAGAGGATAGTTTTAGGACATCATATTTCTCTCAGTGGTATTGAAATGGGCCCTACTAAGGTAACCATCATTCACAAACTACCAACACTTCAGAAACAAAAATATGTTATGATTTTTCTTGGCCATGTAGGTTGTTATAAAATATTTATCAAATATTTTAGTAAAATGGAAAATCCTTTGTTTACTTATTTGCTCAAAAATGAAAAAATATATTGAATATTAGAATGCCAAAAGGAATTTGACATCATAATTAAAAATTAATTTTAGCTTCTATCTTATAAGGACATAAGTGGGATTTTCCATTTCACAACCACACTTATGCCTTTGATAGAGTACCAAGAACTATATTTGGATAGTAAAAGTTTGAATAGCGATATATCATTTATTATATCAACGAAAATCTCTTAGGAGCATAACTAAAGTACATAGTCACAAAAATGAATTGCCTGTTGTTGCCTATACAATAAATAAATTTAGACATTATATCACTAGTTACTAATTTTTTCTACATATTAATCTTACAATAATAAAATATTTAAATACCAATCCATTTTTGAATGGAAGAATTATTAAATGGCTGTTATTATGATAACAATTTTACCTAATCTTATTGGACTGGATTGGAAATCAAAATGTTGTTGTAGGCTTTTGATATAGGGACTCAACAAACAATACAAAACACAAGGCTATTGATGATTCTTTTTTTCCAGATGAGAACATGTTTTCTATTATGGTGCAAACTCCTTAGTTTATTGACATAGAAAATTATTTGGCTACATAAAAGTTTCATCAACACTTTTTTCATACAAATACTGCTACAAAGTTGTAAGAAAAAGTGCAACATATGCCTAGATAAAGGGCTACTTCTTAAAAATTGAAGCACACCACATACTTCGTTGTTGCATTAGAGAGGACAACGCATATGACATCATACATGTTTTTTGACAGGTTCTAACAATGTATATGCATAACCATACTTAAAATGTCAATCCGGGATCATATGCTTTAAAACAGTAAGCATTATATATGCTTCTTTAGAGTCTTAATTCCTTTGGCCTTATTTAATCACAATAACTTTCTTTACAATGTTCACACATTTTATGTATATGATTTGATGGAAATTTTACATGGCATATTATGATTGATGTTAACTAACTAACAATTAAATGAACTTATAAGATACTTTTGAAACCAATTTAACCTACAAAAGACTAGAATTTTGAATTTAATGTGTCTACTTATTGCTTTAGAAATCGATTAAAACAACTCAAATAAGAACTAACTACTTACAGAAAATGAAAATTACAGTAACTAATAACTTATAACTGGAAGTAAGCTATAGTAGTTGCTATAGAAATTAAGCACAACTATTCTTGAAGAAATTAATTACAACTACAATGTTAAAGCCCAAATTATAATAGAAATTGATTGTACAACTACAACATTTAAAAATAAACTAACTACAACACTTAAGATTAAAGCCACCATAGAAATGCATAGTTCAATTGAAGAAATTCTTCTAAGATGAAATATGTCCTAAACACACAGGAAGAAAGAATTTCATTACATGATAAAATGTACATATAGAAATTCATATACGTAATGATCCAAAAAATAAATATACAACTCATAAAGAAAATAAAGAACACCGCAATTGTGGAGTTGCCCTTCCTCTACAGTTTGTTGAGCGATCACACAATTATATGCTCAACTAGCTCACAAAGGAATTCAACAACATGTCATTACTTATTTTTTTTTTCATAGTGGTTCACGTTCCTATGTGCCCGCACACATGTACTAGCTACATCCACGGTCTTAATATATCGCAGTAAATCCTCTCGAAGGGATCTACTGTTGGCCTAACACTGAGGCCTAACCCCGCGGGCGTCTAGGAGATTTGATCCTGTGACCTCTCAATCTGGGAGTACTTCCAAGCGGGGACTCAACCAATTGAGCTAACCCTTGGGGCTTAACAACATGTCATTACTTTAAATTAAAATAAAATTATATAAAAAAATGAACCATTTTGAGTTCTTTCTTCTGTCTTATATACATAAATGTCTAATTATTATGCAACGATTTAACTCATTTATAGTGGTTCTTTCCTTGCATGAAGGAAAGTAACAAATTTTCTATTAAAAAATGGATGAGTATTTTTTTAAATACCAACTACATAAACTATGGTATTAACTATTTAATCATTCCCTACACTGAGACCAAGTGGACTGAGTGGTCCAAAATGACATAAGTAAAACTATAGAGGGTTGATGTTGCAAAAAAAATTAACACAATACTATGGTAAAAAGTAAATAATTACAAGTTCACATTACGTTGTTGTTGATGAAATATTTTGTATCACTGTTTCCTTTCCTCCTTGGCTTACACAACTATAGAACGCCTCTGTACCAGAATTTTTTCTCATGTCAATGATTCATTATTGATGAAAAACTCTATAATGATTGTTGCCAATGAGAAAACTTTGTAGCACGTGTTGTGGAAAATAGATTCTACAATCCTTCTTCTAGTTATAAAAACAAATGGGCATTCCATTGAAACTTGCAATGCACACATGATCCATCCCAACACACCAAAACATGTAATTCTGTAATGACTATTTTTTCACACATAATCCAACCATGATAAATGTGACATAAAAATGGAAAAAAAAGAGTTTAACTGAGGAAATAATATAGGAAAAAGGCTAAATTATGACTAAAAGGAATTGTTTAATGTGCAATTGAGAGGAAAATTTCAGACCTCATCACTTTTCATAATGAAATAAGTGGGGGAAACTTTATTGCAAAAAGGAAAACCCATAAAATTCTTCATACAAGTTATTATTGGTCAACACTACACAAAAATGTTGTAGAATATTTATCTCATCATGTTAAAGGATATAAAATCCTATTAAAACACATGAAATTCCCCTACAAACTTATATATCAATGGATCCCTTTGAAAAATGGAGGTTCAATATTGTAGGGCTCATTAATCCACCATTCAACCAAAAATAACATGTATTATTTTGCACAAATTGCCTGGAAAAGTGGGTAGAAGAGAAATCAATGAAGAATACTAAAGAAGAGAACGTGTGAACAATTCTTTATGAGGAAATTTCTACAATATTTTTTTGTGTGCCTAGGGTGATTGTAACAAATTAGGGGCGTCAATTTAAATCCAATCTCATTAAAAATTCCATGGAGTTGTACAAACTTCATCATAAGAAATTAGCTACCTATTGTACACATGCAAATGGCCAAGTAGAGGTCACAAATAGAGAAATGGAGAACAACATGAACAAGACAATGAAGCAATATAGAAGAGACTAGGAAAATAGGTTACATAAATAGTATGGGCATATAAGACAACTATAAGGTTGTGAGCTATAGGGTTGGTTTCTTGAAATATACTTATGCTCCCAAATGATTAACATAAAAATGATTATAACAACTCTAGAACTAGGATTTGACCTCTCTAAATCACATAAAAATGGTTAAATCAACTCAAATCATTGGATGAATGCAAACAACAACCCTACTTCATACTCAAGTTATACAACAACAAAGTGTAAAATGGCATGATAAGTATATTGAGATTAAAAAGTTTAAGACAAGATATCGAGATTTTCTATATGATTACATGTTTAAGGATTTCAAGTGCAAGTTAAGAACAAGGTGGCTGGGTCCATGTGAAATGGATACCTACTACGATAATGGATTGGTGAGAATTAGATCAATGGGTGAAGAAAAGACACCCCTTTTGGTCAATAGACACTTGCTTAGACTATACCAAAAACCACTGTCAAAAGATGGATTCAATTTCCAACTTCAAGGACATCTAGATCCAATTGAAAGTAGCAATACTTTGAATTCATACTAAAATTTTGATCATCTCAAATTTTAAGATAATAATAATATAAAAAATAAAATCATATAGTGAAAACCTTTCTTGAGGCATCGAAGACAAATCTTGGCTTAAAATTTGGGTTGTATAGCAATCCCCAATATGTAAAATAAAATAAAATACAAATATGTCATCATGGTAAAAACCTCATTGAGGCAAAGCAAAAGTGAAAACCATAAATGGTAGTTCTATTATGAGAAAAATAAAGAAAAAAATGGCAATTTTTATTTATTTATTTTATTATTTTATTTTATTTTTTTAATTATATATATATATATATATATATATATATATATATATATATATATATATATACACACATATATATATGCCTTCTCTCTTGCCCATATCAATCAATATTTTCAATCGATAGAGCATGTCTCTTTCTCTCTTTTTCCCCCAAGGAAAAATCATAATTTTCATTAATATTGAGAAAAGTACATACTCTAGATGCTTGATAGCATATGCAACAAAATTATGACTAAGGTCACATATCCAAATACTTTCCAAAAAAGGAGTTCCCTGCAGGGAAGTCTGAAAATAGTAGTCATGTACAAATGCCGCTGATACACATACATATATGTGCAAGATAAATTATCTGATATCTGAAATATGAAATTTGAAAATAGACATATATATAATAAAAAAGCAGGGCCCGTTGGCCCCTCCCAGAAAATGATCATTGTATGGTATGTGATAGTATCTGAAGTAGTCCTATCCAGTCTTCTCTTCAATCAGTCATTGCCCCCTAGGCTGGTGCGCGACCTCCTTGGATAGCGAACCAGAAATATGATTCCGCTCCATGAAAATGTGGTGACAAGAGATTGTATCAAATTGAGTCTTTAAATGCCAAGTATCCTCCAAGTTATTCTGAAGTGTGTGTACGTGAGAGACCGAAGTCTGATTGAACTAATTGATAATAATTTTAGAATCACCAAAATTCAGAATGTGCTGGCAGCCTTGCTCCAAAGCGAAATGAAAGAGATATCTCAGAGTGATGAGTTTAGCTAAATTGTTTGTGCCTTATCCTAGGCCCATTTTAATTTTAAAGAAGTGATGTTCATTGAGGTAAAGGATAGCCCCCCACCACATCCAATCTGTTGAGTGGATCCATCAAAATATTCCAAGGGGAGAAGTCGATCAATAACTTCGGGAACAATGGTTCTATAAGGACGGGGAGGATCATCATCGGGGAGGTTGTTATATATGGAAATGATGTGGGATGAGGCAATGTTCAAATTAGGGGTAGAGTCTTTGATCATGGATTTGTTATGGAGTAGCCATATGCCCCAACAGATCAGGAGAGGAAGGTTACAAACCTTGTGAGGGGAAGCTGCATTCCAGCAGGATTTCCAAGCTTCAATAACATTTTGGCCATCCCAATGAAGGTCAACATGAATGAGGGAGAGAGTTTATGTCTAGAAAGCATGAGTGGAGGGAAAAAGGAGGAAGAGGTGATCTATGGATTCAAAGTCTGATTTGTAGAGAGTACACCAAATGAGACCATGAAAATATCGCTTGCGAAGATTATCATTGGTAGGAGCCTTGCCGTGGAGAATGCATCACATAAAAAGCTTGGCTCAGAGAGGGGATTTTAATTTCCAAAGGCTACTCCACCACCAGACAGAGTCCATAGGCCAATGATTTGAGAAGATGAAAGTGTATCCTTCTTTGGGAGAGTAAGTACCGTGCCCATCATGTGATAAGATAAGTTCATCATCTCCAGTGGTGATGTAGATGTGGGATTCAAAGAGGGAAGAAGTGTATGATTTCCAATCAGGTATCCAAATATCAGGGTTATCGAGTTGATCAACTGATTTTTATCCTTGAAAGTATAGAGTGGAGGTTTCCGGGTTAGCAGTCTGTGCAATATGTGTAATACCGATGCTAGATAGATGATGAGTGAGCTCTTATGGGAGCTGGTAAGCATTACCACTGTTAGACCATGGATCTAGTCCAACTTGATCCAAGGTCCCCAATCTGAATCGCCAAGTCAGACCATCTCTGATGAAGGGGAAAGATTTGAGGACCACTTTCCAAATAGAAGAGATGTGTCTTTTGTTCCAAGAAGGACTTCTGATCCAATCCAAGAGTTGCATAGGCCTGATATATTTCTGTGTGACCACCTGTGTCTAGAGGTTTTGGGAGGTAAAAACCTACCAACCCATCTTAGCAACCATGGCCTTTGAAAATACATCTATATTCTTTATTCCCCAACCCCCCCACTTCTTAGGCAAGGCAATGCGTTCCCATCAAATCCAAGCAAAGGTAAGACCTTCATGGTTACCTTTCTAGAGGAATCGACAATAGAGTTGCTGAATCCTAAATAATATGCCCTTAGGTATCCAGACCATAGAAATCCAGTACACCGGGGTGGCTTCGAGCATTGATTTAATCAGAACAAGTCTGCCAACCTGAGATAGCCATTAGCGATACCGGGTTGATATTTTTCTTTTCAATTTTTGCTATTAGCCATGTACAATTAGAAATATGATAGTCAGATGGTTTTAATAGAAAGCTAAGATATTTTATACCATCCTTTAACTCAAGAAGGGTGTAAGGAAAATGAAGCAGAGCAAGGGTAGATTTCTGCTGAGAGAATCCAATGGTTGTTAAGGATGATTTGTGGTTATTACATTCCATGCTAGTAGCCAGGAAAAATGATTTTATGATAGTGAAGAAAATAGAGGAGTCCCCGATGGATCCATTGAGGAAAATAAGGATGTCATCCACAAAAAGAAGGTGGGAAAATGTACATCCGTCTGGAATTTTGATACCCTGTAGTCTGCCATGTCTACACTCCTCTGAAATAAGTCGACTAAGTGCTTCCATGATATAGAGAAAAAGTAAGGGGGACAGAGGACATCCCTGTCGAAGTCCCCTCTCTGAATGGAAGAAGGAAGTAGAAGATCCATTAATAAGAATGTTGAAGGAAACATTAGTTATACAACACATAATCCAGTTGATAAAAATAATATGGAGTCCCAAATGAGTTAAGAGCATGCAGATGTATAACCAATTTGAATGATCAAAAACCTTTGCAATATTGATCTTCAGGATGATGCCCTTGAGGATTTTGATCTTAATGGAATGTAATTCCGCTTGGGAAGTGCCGATGGCTTCATGAATTTGACGATGATGGAGGAAGGAAAACTATTCAGGCGAGATATGCTGAGATAATATGGGCTTAGGGCGGTTGGCAATAATATTGGCTATGATTTTGCATATACAATTGTAGAGGGAGATAAATCTAAAATCATAGAAATTGCAGGGGAGTATTATTTGTGGATGAGGGTGATGAAAGTGGCATTGACTGCATTGTACATACCACTCGTAGAATATCAGGCCCAAGGATATAAAAAAAGGCCAGATAGGATTCAATGGGCCAACCCTCCAGACCCGGGCTCTTGTCCTTCTTGAACCATTTTAGATTGTCCTAGAGTTCACTCATAGATACAGGTCTAGTGAGGTCCTCTTCCTGATGCTACTCCATGAACCAGGGAAATAAACCAGCAACCTTGATGATTTAAACCAGAGAGGCAGTTTGAGGGGCTTTGAAAAATTGTCAGAAGTGAGATATACCCCGGTTAGCAAGTTAGTGGAATGTATGTGCCTTATGACCAGTCTCATCATACAGGTGCCAAATGGTGTTGATGGCTCTCCTACCATTGGAAAATTGATGATAGAATTTTGTGTTGTCATCCCCAACTTTTAACCATGTGGCTTTACTTCTGAGGTCCCAAGTCTCTTCTCTGACCTTCAGGATCTGGGTCCTTTCAGATTCCAAATGAGTGAGGTGGGATTTTGATAAGTCAATAATGAATCCTCCTCCATCAACAACTTCTAAGGAGGCTAGTTCCTGCTCAATGTCATAAATAGTTTGGTCATCCCTGAAATTTTTCTCCTTAGCCCAAATCTTTTTTAATTTCTTCAATTTGAGCATCATAGATGCAAAGGATGCCAAAGGGGATTGACTAGGAGCAGGAGGATGAGATACCCAATAATATGATATCAGATGTGTATAGTCCCTGTCCTTTAACCAAGTCACATTGAATTTAAAGGGGGCTATAGGATTTCGGGATTCCTCAGCAAGTTCTAGATATATAGGGGAGTGAACATATAGACCACCCGATCCTACCCACTGACGAAAATCAGGTATAATGTCCAGAAGCGCCTCATGAATCATAAATCGATCTAATATTCTAGTAAACAATGTTGCCCCAAACCTATGATTTCTCTAAGTAGGTTGAGGTTGGGCTGAAGGGATGTCTACCAAATGATGATCATCCAACAGGGTCCCCAAAGCCATTGATAATGGGTCCATCTGTGCAGTGTGAACCCAGGATTCGGCATGACCAATAGAAAAATACAGATCCCCTCCTAGAATGAAGTTATTGGCGCTCATGAGAGAGAGGTTGAGAAGGTTCTCCCAGAATTTTACCCGATCTGTGCAGGGTCCATAAACATTCATAGGTCGGATTTCTCAGCCAAGATTAGATGAGAAGAAGTCTGCCCCAATAAAGTTCTCCCCCCCCAAAGGTTGAGTAAATTGACTAAGCGTGGGTTTATTCCCAGGACAATACCCCCAGATCTCCCATGAACATCTAAGGCATGGAATATCCATCCAGGTCTGAGGGATTGAAGTGCATGAATAATATGATTAGCAGGTCCAATTTTTTCTTGAAGGAAGATTACATCTACCAGAATATTGTCGAATAATCTCCTAAGGGCTAGTTTTTTGGCGGGACTAGCCAAATCACGAAAGTTAAAAGAAAAAAAATTCATCAGGTAACCCTAGGGAGGGTCGTCCGTGCTCTAAGGACCTGGTCAAGAGTGCATTGTCTGGCATCAAACACATATAACCTGCTTGGATGATAGGCTTATAAATAAAGGGGTGTCTTCCTCTAGAGGCTTTGGGGAGGGGGAGAGGAGGGATAATACCCAGTTCGCTAGAGGGACCAGATGATGATTTGGGAAAAGATCTGAGAAAATAGGTATGAATCCCCCTAGAGTAAGAGGAAACATCAATAACGAAGCGTGGAGATGGAGGATTTGGAATAGATGGGGGAGTCTTCGAAAAGTTGAGGGGTGGCTGAGATGGGGGGCAAGGAATGTGGGGAAAACCCAAGGGCGAAGCAAAAGAACAAAGAGATGTAGGACCAACACAGGTTGCACATGAAAAATGAGTAGATGAAAGGTGATGGGAAAGAGAATTACCCGTAGTGAGGCTAGCGGCCACCACACGTGATCGAGTGATCCTGGGAGAAGGAAGACGCAGAGGAGTGGTGCTGGTGGCTGTAGCCGAAGATTTTGACCTCAGTGCTCGACCAAAAGTAGAGGGAGCCTTAGAGGATGGAGGTGATGGAGGAGTATCAACGTCAGACAACACAATTGGGACATCAAGCTCCTTGTGAGAAGGGATGAGAGGAAATTATTTGAAGAGGTGACCAACCATATTGCATCTGCGACATCTGAAGGGAACCCCTTCGTAATCTAGGATCTATATACGGGGGAACTGTCTCCACTGGATATTGATGGATTCCTCCAAACTCTCTGGTATCCAAATGAACAAGTATTCAAGCCATAGACATATTTCCGGTAGCAGTGTAGGATTTATCATAATCCAAGTAGGGGTTCCAAGAGATTTCCCAATATGCTTGAAGATGTCCTCTGACCAGAGGTGTAGGGGTAGGCCAAGGGAGGCGTCCCCAGATCAGACCCGCACCCAACTGCTCACGTTCTAGGTCGAATAGAGGATTCCATCTCTTCAAGAGAACCAAAGTCTATTCAATATGCCAGAAGCAAGAAATTACCCACTGAACATATTCAGGTCACTGAAAACTGAGAGCGAACAATGCATGAGGTAAAATGATGACCGCCGACAGCTCCTCCAGATCTTGTCCCGAAATTTCCAAGATCCAAAGACGAAGCCTCACAAGTTTGTATTTATGACCGTGCACCCAGCCCACCAGTACCTAATCCACCATCTCCAACACCTCCCCCATTTGGAGACTGTCGCCAAGGACTAGATAGATCTTCTTATTGCTTGCCTTAACACACTTGGACTTATTAGATGTGCGGGAGGGTTTGCACTGAGAAAGGGGTGCTAAGCCTTTTGCTAAACCCTGGTCATCGGATGCCTTAGTGGCGTCACACTGCTAAGAGTCCAAGAGAGGTCCTTTGAAATATCCAAACGTTGGTGGGTAGGAGGCTGGACAAGGCAATAAAGGTTGAGCAATAATATCAAGATGAGAGGAGGGAATGCCAGGGATCAAGCAGAGCGAGGGATTGGGAGGTGGGATAGGTCCAATACCACCATCCGGGGGAGCGGGGGAGGAGGAAACCTCCAAATAGGATGTGATGAGCTGAATATATGCAGGGGAGAATGAAAGGTGTTCAATAAGTGAAACGACATCAGAGAAAACGTGCAAAGACTCAATAAACATGAAGGAGGGAGGGGATTCTGAAGGAAATGGGTATATCTGTGACGGGGAGCCATGGAACGGGAAAGTGTTAGCTGCCAGAACCCTAGGCCCACCTGTCGAGGAAGAAGGGAGCTGCTAAGACAATGAAGAGGAGGGAGAGGGAAGGTGTGTCAGGGAGGTCATCCAGATCAACACCTCGTCGAAGGGATACGAGGAATAATCCACAAGTTCCTCCTCCATCTCAACCAGACGATAGGGATAAGTAGAAATTATAGGCAACAGTCAAATAAATGTCAGAAAAGGTTGTGACAGCTCTCGAGAGTAACAGGTGATGACACCACAATCCCAAGTGAAACTTCGGGTGACTATTGTGGCAAAGACGACAACCTTCAAAACCCTAAGAAATAAACATAAACCTGACCGTATGCAGTCGGGAAAGACTTCCATAGAGACCGCAGCGCCATATTTTTCCTTAAGGAAAATATCCTCATGACCTTGAGCATTACTAAGGGAAACAAATCACCCTTTATCTCATAATGTTGTAATATGGTGCAAGCCTAACATTTCTCTTTCTCTCACATATTGAGAGAACTCAACTAATATGATAAAAAATTATCTAAAGACTTCTTCGATTATCATGAGGGATCAATTTCAGTTGCTAAGTTTATGGAGGATCATGAGATTCAAACTATGACTATTTTATTTTGATGCAACTAAGTTCCATTTATTTTGGTCATAAGTAATCTTGAAGTACTGCAACTTTTTCAAGGAAATCACTCTGAAATTTTAATGCTTCACATACATGTTTATGAATCTATTTTGTTGTAAGGCCATAGTTTTGGTACAGGCTATGATTTGATGATTGAAAAGAATAGGCATGTTCATAGCCCACATGCCATGTTTATTTTGTATTATATAGTAGAGATGGTGTCTAGGCATGAATACTAATGGTACCATGTCTAATTTTGAAGTCCATTGGGACTGCTACATGTATATTCTCTTTTTTGGAATATAAAGATTTTTTTCGGAGGAAAAAAATTGATATACCTTGGTAATTATCTTTCAAGTCTCGGCATAGGTTTTAAGAATTCACATGTTTCAAGCATGGAGAAAGGCATTCAAATTTATATCACTACAAGACATATGTTAGGCAAGAAATTTTAGCACTCAATAGATGCAAAATGCTCAATCACAACAAAACTTTATTAGACTTTGAGCAACGAAGTCCATGATTTGAGTTTCAAAGGTTAACTATAGGTGAAAAGGTTCAACTTAAGGACTAAAACAAGACTATAAAACACAAGTGCAACATTCATATCATTCTACTAATCATATGTAAGTTGAAATTGTAATTCTTCTACTGGTTTCAAGATTATGAATTCTCTATTTTCAAATTCATTTTCTAGGAGGACAACCACAATTATTTATGAGAATTCAAGGTTAACACCCATTAAACTACTTAAGAGGTTTGAAAATATTGTCATTTAAAACAACCAGACTATTAATATTCAAGGTGTTAGTTACATATGTTGAAGATATGTACAAGGTTCACATTCAAAAGGTAAAGTTTCAATGTTTTTTCATAATCATATGCTGCTTCAACATCAAGCATCCAACTACATTGTTACGAACAATACACTAATCATCAATAAAGGGTTACAATAATCAATTTAACTAAAGTGTGTTTGAATTCCCAAAGTTCATAAAAATGATTCTTACATTTGTTCAAACTACTCAAATTTGAAAATTCATATCCTATGTATAAAATTTTCATACATAGTATGAATATTACAAGCCTCATTCATACTTGCACATGCTCCTTAATCTAAAACCGTGCCATCCATTCTACTTGCACATACTCCTTTAGACTTTTTAACCTATAGACATGCCATACATTCCCATTATACACGCTCCTATAGAATTATCAACCTACACCTTATTGATGGTGCTAGATTCCTAATGCTTAATATAGGGATTATACCCAAGAAAGAGGCCTAAATAGACTCTTCCCTGTTTGGTGTTGAAGAATACTCTAGATTAATGGTTTTACAACCATTTGATGGGATTTTTTTTTTATTTATTTATTTTATTTATTTTTTTTTTATTTATTTATTTTTTTATTATTATTATATTTTTTTTAATTTTAATTTTAATTTTAATTTTTATAAATCATTGTGATTACTAATTGAACTGCACAAACAAATCCTCACATAAGTGACTATGAAAGAATGCATGTTGATCCATATGAGAATTGAAGGTTTATTTTATTTCCTTAAAACAACATATGTGCTTTATTATTTTAGGAATCAAGAGCTTCATCTTTTTAGCCATCTTGACTTCAGTGAGAAAGTATTTATATATGTGATCTTACTTCACTAAAGATATCCCTTTGATGTTAGTTTCATATTTCTACACAATTTGCTGGATTTTTGACATTGCTTCTTCTATCTTACGAAAGCCCTATGTGGAGAAAAAATATGTTAGTGAAGATTTGGCATAACCAGATTAATCTTATCCTAAAATTTGAGGCAAATGGACCATTCTTCATCCACTTGGTTCCTTGGCTTCGTGGCTAGTCTCACCCATTGCTAGATTGCTCCTTGCATCCTAGCTATATTTTCATATTTTAATATCTAGATGTTGCAATCTTATTCTCCTCAACCCTTTTGATTTTGTTTGATATATTCAGCCTAGTCTTGCAATTTTGCCTCCTTTTCACTACAACTAAGGACCTCTTTATGTACCATGAACAACTGTAACATTTCCTCTTGAATTTTCACTATATTTTCTAGAAATGTTCTTTTAACCTATGTATTATTCTCATGCTTTGATAGAATATCATCTACCAACATTGTCACCTAAGACTTTGCAACAAACCCATATTTAACCCTAGAATCACTATAACTAATTATGGGATTATTACTTGTGACAACGTATATATGTTGTTGTGGCGATGGACTAAGTTGAATTTTCTTAAAAACAACACATATGTAATTTTTCTTTGATAATTAAAAATGTTGACTAGTTGATTGGGAATTGGAGCACCAATAGAGATTGTGATACCACGAGTGGGAACTGGAGAGGGGGTTGTGGGAAATTTACCATGCTTTCTATTGCTAGAAAAACTCACCCAAAGATATATTCCAAAATTTGAATTCAAAATTTTATTGCCTTGATTCCCCACCATCTCATAATTCATTAAATAAAGCAATGAGTAGTTGAAGCAACCACTTACACATTTATGGGGGTTGATCGATGATGGAGAAGCACTCTCATAATTCATTAGGAAACATGCTAAATTACCCATATTTGAATTCAAGGGTTGACCCATGAATGGTGTGGGAAAATGGGAGGAAATATGTGGATTAGACATCCACAAGTGCATTCAAACTATAACTAGAGAGATATTGAGGGCACATAGGAGCCGAGAGTAGTGGTCTTATGAGTAGAGAGATTTCATTTTCGAGTGGGAAGTTTGTTGGAATATTTTGAGTGTTTATACATAGTTATGGGTACCCAGATACACCTAGAAAAGTGTCAATTGTGGATTCACTACTACATATAGGACTAAATTCCGACGACATAGTTAGAAGTTATGGCCCCTAGCGTCGCAAATATTAAGAAAAATGTCCTTTTAAAAAAAATTTGACGACCGATTTCTATGTCGTCGGAATTTCAATGGATAAGATATATATATATATATATATATATATATATATATATATATATATATATATATATATATCTTATCCATTGAAATTCCGACGACATAGAAATCGGTCGTCAAATTTTTTTTAAAAGGACATTTTTCTTAATATTTGTATTGTAACACCCTCTTCCCACATCTACCCAAGTAACCGGCCAACCGGGGTAAACATGTGACGAGAGGCTACCAATATGAGATTCAACCCACTAGATGACCTTAAGGAAGTGGAACCGACAGAAACACCAAAAACACACCTTACACTACATCACTAACGTCCCTGAGGAGGAAATAATTTTTAGCCACTTTGAGGCTGAGTCGTGGGCTTGTAAGGGAAAGGTAGTAGCTATAGACCCTATAGCCGGAAGCTAGCGTTGTCAAGGTAGCGACTAAGGCCCAAATAGTGAATTTTCCACCTGTAGCTCTGGGATCTATGCCACATTTTCAGACCTTGAGCCCAAGTCACTGCCCAACTCTTCCTGTAAATCCAGGAGAGGGTAAATAACATTAAAAAAATAATATGGAAGTAATCACATCAACCGACACTCATCCAACCCCACCCAACCATGAAATGAATTTCG
The DNA here is from genome assembly GCA_034641835.2 of Pinus albicaulis. Taxonomy (NCBI): domain Eukaryota; kingdom Viridiplantae; phylum Streptophyta; class Pinopsida; order Pinales; family Pinaceae; genus Pinus; species Pinus albicaulis. The sequence continues at coordinate 356,617,248 of CM076575.1, forward strand.
TCAAACATGTCACAAACATAGAATCTACAGGTATAAAAAAAAATTTAAACAAAGGGGTCCCTTTCTTATCTGAGAATGGATAAGAATAATTTCTCCCCTACATCATAAGCTATCATATAATCAATTTTACCATAGATACATTATGAATTCATTTACAAGTAAAAACATGGAGAGAGCCATAACTTATGACTGTCACAATACATGTTTAAAACCAACATAATACCAAAATAATTATCATGGATATATCAAAAATATAATCTAGATATATACAAGTGCATATACACATCACATACCAATGTAATGAACCTTTCATTAATGAGTGTAAAAACCAACCCGGAATGGGACTTCCACGTTCCACCCAACCATAGACATGGCTGAGCCAAATCTCACTTTAGCTAGTCAATCTCGTGCCATATTCCAAGCATGAATGTGGGAATTTATCAAACACATCAATCAACACCAAACCAAGGCTCTAGAGACCAAAATGTCTCAACCCCAAACCAATGATTCCACCTCACTGTCGGACATTACTACCTGTCACTTGATACCATCTCAAGTCATTTCTGTGTTCTGTGAGTGTTTTTTGTCTTAACCAGTGGCTTCTTGAAGGTCTTTAGGGAATTCAACCCCTAATCCAGTTACAAGGCTTCGTTGAGCGATGGAAAAGGTATGAATTTGCCATTTATTTCTTTATATTTTTCTTTAATCATAACTCCTTTATATTCTAAAATGGTAATATATTAAAGAATTATAGTAGAATTAAGGAGATTAGTGATCGTTGCAAATTGATTAAATATTGTCTTTTCTTCTATACAGAAAATAGAAGAAATAGAAAGCCACCATTCGGGAGGAAAAGACAAAGCAGAAGTAACTGTTGTCCCTTAGCCAGGAAGCCATATCCAGACAAGAAGATTGAGATCGGAGCGCACAGTCAAAGAAAGGAAAGGAAAAGCACGACATCAGCGCAAGAAGACAAAAAGATGATTGGAGATAGAAGATAGAGCGAATCCCTCGGGATCTTTTGATCCTGAGGGATCACTGCTTCAAAAATCATCTATATTCTCGTTTTGTCCGCCTGGCTGTTATAAAAGGACAACGCTTTTAGAAATCAGGGAGAGCATGTATTGCCATTATTCATATTTCCTTTTTGTGTTTTCACTTTGATCATCGACTCTCGTTGGTTAAAACAGAGTGCGATTTCCTGTAAACTTCTTTACACATGATTAATATATAATTTGGTTGCTATTCCATTATTTGATATTGGAGTATTTCGGCAGTGCTTCACTAGTGGCAAAGGGCCCGGCCCTAGTGGATCCACTTGCTAATTGTACCATTACTTCACAATTCCAGTCGTGTGATGGTTTGCTTTAATTTTCATTTCCTTAAATGCATTGCTTTATAGTTCCCTGTTTTATAGTTTACTGTTTCAATATTTTATGAAATCGTTTTATTGCATAAGCTATGATTGAACCGCGTTGCTTTTCCCTTCCACCATAACAAGATTACTATCCTTTGCAGCTTATATTGTCATGCTATTCATTTCAAGTATAAAGCTTCCCTGTTCATTTCGGATTTTTTTGTTCATTTCTATTAAATAGCCTTGCTGTTTATTTCTATTAAATAGCTTTGTTGTTCATTTCTATTAAATAGCTTTGTTGTTCATTACTACTAAATAAGCTTCGCTGTTAATCTCTTTCTTGCAATTATTTGGTTTTTCTTTAGAATATTATTGCAGTGAGCATGTTTATTCCATTTCCATTAGCAGCATTATTAATTTAATTCAGTTATCATTTCCAATTAGTTGTTTTGGTGTGGAGTGCAAGGTCAACAACTGTAAAGGACATTGGCTATTACTGTCTAAGTTCTCATATTGAGGATCTTGTTTATGTTTTATTTCATTTACATCAATTGACAGAGGAAAGAGTTATTACTACTGCATCCTTGACTGATGATTGTTGTAGTTTCCTGAGTGAGTGATCTAGTTTCATAACATTAATTTTCTCGTAATTGCAATTAGATTTTATTTTTAAGCATCCGTTTACTCTTGTATTTGGAACACTATACCGCAAATTGGAAAACATTACTCTTGGATTAAATTTCCGCCTCAGACTGAGTACACTCTTGAAATAAAAAATCGTACCTGGATTGATAATTAATGTGGGATAAATAGGAGTTAAAAAGACACCTTTTATACCTCAACATTTTGGCGCTGCTGCTGGGGAGAGTGTAGCCATTTTTTTTCCTTCAGAGAGTAGTGTGATGAGTGTTTTCTAAGGAAGAACTGGGTATTAAAAAATGAAGGTAATAACCTGTGTAACGAACGAGGAACATGCTTGTTCACCTGCCCGCTTCATAGCAGAACTGCGTAGAAGTCTAAGGTAGGAATGAATGCTTGCATTTTTTGAATGACTAGAAAATCTAAACAAAACAAAATTCTTCCTAGACCTTAAAAACCTAAGGGACCGGTGACCCTTGGGCGAACAACCTTTATCGACGAAATCATAAGAAAATCTGAGTCTCAGGCATCTGTAGGACCCCGAATTATTACTACCAGACGTCCTATTGATTTCCTTCAAACCACGAGATCACCATTCGTGGCTAACGCTGAGATTCACGGTGAAACTGAAGGGGTAGAACAAAGTTTTCAGGATACTGAAAATCCGCAAACAAGCCCTTCACAAGGAGAAAATTCTAGTACCATCTGCGAAGGAGGAGGAGAAACAGGGGAAATAGAAGAACCAAGATCCCCTCTTGGATTAGTCCAAACACTAAGTAGCCCAGATAAGGGAAGTGCTGCCAAAATCATCCAAAACAAAGCTGAAGAACCTGAAAAACCAAAATCCCCTCAGATAATATTTCAGCAAGGAACACTCATTATCCCAGACCAAGGAAGTGTTGTTAAGATCATCCCTACTCCTTCTAGTCAGCCTAAGAATAACTCCTTAGAAATCCCAAAAGGATATTGGCACATATTTGATCAGATGGCCCAGAACCAGCAAACACCTCAAACTTCCACACTGAAATATCCCATTGTGGACACTGTAGTTAATGCACCTATGAAGGCCATTCCTCTCCAACATATTCCTACATTCCATGGCTTGACATCAGAAGATCCAGATGCATTTCTGTTTTAATTTGATGTATTATGCCGGGGGTATGACTATACCACCGATCCCCAAAAGCTAAAATTATTTCCCTCCACATTAAAAGGAGCAACTCTACGATGGTTTATGGGCTTAGGTGAAGGTGTTATAAATAACTGGGATGAGATGAAAGCTTCTTTTCTAAAGAAATATCAGGATTATTGTAGGTCTAGGGAATTAAAGGATGAAATATTTCAAATGACAGCAAAACCTAATGAAACATTGGAGGAATATGTAGAACGCTTTCAATACAACCTCCAGAGATCACCTTATGCATCTTTACCTTTACGTGATAATGTGTTAAAAACTACATTAATTAAAGGGATGAAGGAACAATGGGTTGAAACATTAAACATTATGGGCAAAGGTGACATATATCAGGAAAAAATTTCTGACGTCATTGATTTATGTGTCAGGAGCTCGAGAAGCAGCACAAGACTAAAACCAGCAGAACGTGATATGACCACAAGGGATAGCAAGATCTCCGGTGGAGGTATAACTCACGCAGAAATCGGAAATCTACTAGAAGATTTCAAAACTGATATTCTAGGGACTTTGAAAATGCAGCTTGACATCATGCAAGCTAAACAAAAGCAAGCAGAAGAAGAACAAAATTTGGCAATATTCTGCCCTAGATGCAGAAAGAAACACAGCCATAAAGAATGCCCGTTGGATAAAATCCAAGTCTGCACCATCTGCACGAAATATCACTCCACAGAAAGTTTCCCCTCACTCCCGGGATTGAAAGCATTCTACAAAGAAGCGGAAGAAGAAACAGAACCGGTGTACCTACTCAATCAGCGTCGTCAATGGCAGCCACGACAAACAGGTATGCCCATTGATCCATCCTCTTCTTTTCAGTCTCCTCAGTATAATGCTCAGCAATATAATGGAACATGGCAAAATCAGCCACCTTTCCCTAGCTAGTCACAGCATCCATTTCCTACATCGCCATGGCCAAATCAAACAAATCAAACCAATTCGACGAAATTTCCTTACTGTCCACCATTTTGGCAAAATAATGCATATCCAACACAATGGTCCCCCTCCACCTTGCAGAGTCAAACCTGGTAGTTGAACTGGCAAAGATCTAAGAATCAGCCAGCTGGAACGATTCCTCTCCCTCCACCTACACTGCCAGCGTCATATACATTGCAACAAAATCCCCAGAACAACTTAAGACCGCAACTCCCAGCCCAACCCAACCCAAACCCTAATAATAGACCGGTTCAATCTGTTCAAATAATCGAAGCACTAGAACTAGAAATTGAGTTAAGGGAGTGCAACGACCTTCAATTAAGGTCTGGGCGCATAATAGAATCAGAGGGAGACAAAAATGTTCAAGTTGAAAATTCATTACCTTTAGAACAAACATTACAAAAAGAGAATGTGGTTAGACAACAAACTAATGAGCAAGCAACCACTTCTTCTCCACCATTCCCAGAACGACTAATCATACCTCGCCCAATAGAACATCCTGATTTTGATCTTCTGGGAGAACTAAAAAATTTGTGTATAAAAATTCCACTCCTCCAAGCTATCCAAGATATTCCAATTTATGCAAAAACCATCAAAGAATTATGTATAAGAAAGCCAAAGAGGAGAATAACAACTAATCCAACCGTCCAAGTAGTCGTCACCCTATCTGACTTACTATCAAGAAGAGAAGCACCTGTAAAATATGAGGACCCAGGAAATCCTATAGTTACGGTGAAAATCAATGGACAGTCCTTTCCAAATGCCTTGGTTGATTTAGGAGCTGCAATCAATATCCTAACAACCACCACTTGTCAAAAACTTGGCATTACATCATTAGATCCAACCACAACCTTATTGGAATTGGCTGACCGATTGGTAGTCAAGCCAGAAGGCACACTACATGATGTAATGGTATCTATAGACTCCTGGGAATACCCTGCCGACTTTCTAATTATTAACCCCAAAAACCAGCTAGATGGACACCCTTTAATCTGAGGTAGACCTTGGCTAGCAACTGTTGATGCTCACATTGGCTACCGACAAGGCAGCATGACTATAACTAGAGGGAGTAATGTCAAGAATTTAGCCTTATACCCTCCCACCCATCCAAGCTTAACAATAATGAAAACAAAGAAACAGCATGTATCATACCTCACAGAAAACATTAGATCACCATTAACCATAGAAGATGCCTCAAATTTAAATACCAAATAGAGGATGACATCATTAACAGTTTCATTAACCAACCAAAAACTAGATCCCATTTGCAATGTCACATGATTAAGGCAGCATTTGATAATGAAGAAGAAGAAGATCCCCTGAAAGACACTCATGATCAATCAATACCTACCACCTCTGTTTACAATAGCAAAACTATAGAAATTGAGCCAGGAAAAACTCTGAACATTAACAAAAACCTGACTATTGAACAAAAAGAGAAGATGGTCCAACTACTGAGAAAATATAAGGAAGCTTTTGCATGGGATTACCCATGCATGAAAGGAATTGATCCCCAATTATGTATGCACCACATTTATACAGAAAAAGATGTTAGACCCATTCGCCAACCCCAATGAAGATTAAACCCTCATCTTAAGGATATTGTGAAAGTTGAATTACAAAAACTTTTCGATGTAAACTTTATTTATCTAATATCTGATAGCAAGTGGGTCTCTCCACTAGTAGTGGTGCCAAAGAAGAATGGAAAGTGGAGGATATGTGTAGACTACAAAGAATTAAACAAAGAAACCCAGAAAGACCACTTTCCCCTTCCTTTCATTGATCAAGTATTAGATACATTAGCAGGAAGAAATTATTTTCTTTCTTAGATGGCTTCAGTGGATACAATCAGATTCAGATTGCCCTAAAGATCAGGATAAGACTACTTTTACCTGTTCTTGGGGAGCATTTGCTTACAGATTTTTACCCTTTGGCCTATGCAATGCCCCTGCCACATTTCAGATGGCCATCCTCAACATCTTTTTAGATTTAATAAATGAAGGGCTCAAAGTATATAAGGATGATTTCACACCTTATGGAGATGATTTTGAGCCAGCATTATAAACATTGGAAAAGGTGCTGCAAAGGTGTATTTCCACCAGGCTCTGCTTGAGCCATGAAAAGTGTCATATGATGATGACCGAGGGACTCATCTTAGGTCATTATATCTCAGCAACTGAAATACAGGTGGATCCAACTAAAATTCGGATAATTTTTTTAATACATACTCCTACCACACAAATAGAGGTACGCAGTTTTCTAAGATTTTCTGGTTATTATAGAAGATTCATTGAGCATTTTTCTCAAATAGCTACACCTCTATACACACTAACAGGGAATATTGATTTTATTTGGACAGATAAGTGTGACCATGCTTTTGAGGATCTGAAAAATCTTGTATCAACAGCCCCAATGCTAAGGGGCCCAAATTGGGATTTGTCATTCCAAATTTCATCTTATGCCTCAGACATAGCTATCGGAGAAGTCCTTGGGCAGGAAGAAGATAAAAAAACCATATGCAATTTATTATATTAGAAAGTATCTATCTCCTGCTAAATTAAACTATATTGTGACTAAAAAATAATTTTTAGCTGTAATACATGCTGTAAATAAATTTAGACATTATATAACTAGGTATCATGTAGTTTTATATACAGATCACTCTGCCATAAAATATTTAGAAAATAAACCTGTTACAAATGGTGGAGTAACAAGATGGTTGATTCTATTGTAGGAATTTGACATCACAATAAAGGATTGACCTGGAAAAGAGAATCTTGTAGCTGATTTTCTCTCACGAATGCCAAAACCAGCGGACGCAACAGCAGTCGAAGATCAATTTCCAGATGAACATTTGTTTGTTGTTACTGTCAAAACACCATGGTATGCTGATATTGCAAATTATTTAGCAGTAGGTAAATTACCCAAGCATCTAACGCCCAATGAAAGAAAACAAATAGTGCAGCGCAGTGCTGAATTCTCTTGGATTGGGGGCTACCTATTTCATACAGGAGCAGATATGCACATCAGAAGATGTGTCCGAGAAGACGAAATATTTGACATTCTGAAAGCATGCCATGATAGGCCGTGTGGTGGACATTTCGCAGATCGTAGGACTGATCACAAGGTTTTACAAATAGGCTATTACTGGCCTACAATTTTTAAAGATGCTAAAAAGTGTGTACAAGCCTGTGATAGTTGCCAAAGGGCGGGACGCCCTGGACAGTCTGATGAAATGCCTTTGAATCCACAATTAGTAATCGATCCATTTGAGCGCTGGGCGCTCAATTTTATTGGTCCTATTAACCCATCATCAAATCAAAAAACGTATATACTAGTTGCAACAGAGTATGTCACCAAATGGGTTGAAGCAGAGTCACTTCCAAGAGCTACAGAGGACTCTGTAATACATTTCATTTTCCAAATATTTGTGCAATATGGCCTCCCGAGGGACATAATTAAAGATGGAGGACCGCAATTTGTAGGTAATAAAATCGCTGCAACATTAAAAAATTACCACATTCAGCACAAAATTACAACCCCATACCACACACAGGCAAATGGCCAAGTAGAGAGCATGAATAAGGTGATAGAGGAAATACTTACAAAAAAAATTGCATCACACAGACGTGACTGGGCTTCAAGATTTCCAGAAGCCTTGTGGGCATACTGAACAACGTGGAGAAATACCACCGGGTATTCACCATATCAATTAGTATTTGGAAAAGAACCCATATTTCCAATAGAATTTGAAATTCAAACATTAAGAACATCGCAGGAGGTGGGTTTGAATTTAAATGAGGCCCATGTTAGCAGATTACAACAAATCAACGAGTTAGATGAAATTAGGCTCTCAGCCCTTCAAAACACTGCATTAATTCAACAGCAGAGAGAAAAATGGCACGATGCCCTTATTAAAAAGAAATCTTCCACGAAGGAGATTGGACACTCCTATACGACTCCAGGTTTCAGGATTTCCCCGGAAAACTCTAGACACGATGGCTTGGCCCTTATGAAATACAGAAAGTGAATGAAAATGGCACCATTACATTAACTACGATTGACAGATTTGGACATTCTTTTAAAGAAAACGGTTATCGAGTACGACTTTACCACAAATCGCTTAATCGGGAATCCTTTTACTAGCAATTACAGGGAGATTCCACTATGCAGATTCTTGCTGAGGAAGATAACTCCTCCTCAGCATTAATTCACTAAACAATTCCTTTGTTTCTGAAATTTGTACATAAGCTTTTCTCTTTAATTTCGCTAGTGTAAACCGTTTTTTGTACATATTTTTTTTCCGTGCTATTCCTCTTATGAACAACAATGTTCCATTCCCCCTTAAGGAACAACAATCTTGCGTGCTTATATTTGTTTGTTGTTCCTCTTAAGGAACAGTAGCCGTTCCTCTTAAAGGAACAACACTTCCGCCCGATTGTTTTTTCCATTCCTTTTAAAAGGAACAACCCTTTCACCATTTTTTTCACTTTCTGCCGTTCCTATTAAGGAACAAAAATTTCGATTTGGAATGTTTTTAGGCTATTCCGCCGAAGGATCAACATTTTATTTTGTGCTTGCTTTATCTGCTGCTCCGCTTAAGGAACAACTGTTGTTCCTTTTAAGGAACAATAGTTTCGCGTGTATCTTTTTATTTATTTGTTGTTCCTCTTAAAGGAACCACAATTTTGAGTGCAGATGTTATTTTTGTTGTTCCTCTTAAGGAACAATAGCTATTCCATCTAAGGAACAACACTTTCTGAGTGCATTTTTTGTTGTTGTTTATCTTATGGAACAACATTTTGAGAATTTTTGTGAATAATGCTTCACTCTTCATGATCCTTTCAAGGCAAAGATACAAATTTATGCAAGGACACAAAAATCAGAGGTTACTAAAATTAGAAAATCAAGGAAAAATTGTAATCTTTAAAGAATTTGTTTTGTATTGATAAGCAAAAAGGAAAGGACACAACTATTTATATCACTTTGCTGTCTTTATCTTCACTAAAACTAATTTGATTGATTATTTTTATCATGTTGGTTCTTCCCTAATCCTCATAACTCTCTTTGAATTTTATTATTGAATAAGAATAAGGGCATATTTTCCTCTATTGAGATATTCAAACTTCTTCCACCATCCCTACTCTTAAGGAGTGTTGAGCCATCCTCTACATATAAATAGGAAAGTGCTATATAAAAGAAAAGAAAAAAAAGAAAATATCTATATGATTACTAACAATTCTATGATTTGTCAGATGGAGGATAGGGGGTATCATCAAGAGCCAGCCTACTATGATCATAAGGAAGCAGTGAAGTGGCATTCCCACGATGGTCACTACACCAGGGATATGATCCAATGGGCACATCAGAAAAATAAAAAGTCCTTGGAACATGAGGTCTCATCACGAGCCGGCTTTCCCACCTTTCACTCCTTCCTGGTGAATGGCATTGTGATTCATCTGGTTACCAAGCCAGCACAATGGCCTCCATCCTGACATTACAAAGCACTTTCCTAGGCATATATAAAGGACTATGGTTCCAAAGGTGAAAAAGCAACTTTGTCAAGGTTATAAACACCTGTGGGCAACAGAGCTCTGCTGATGGTATTGGAGTCATATTTTTCACAAATCAATAGTAATTATAAACCCTTTTCTTATATCTCTATCTTGATTTCAAACGAGATTATGCTCCTAAACCCCTTTTTTTTTCGAACCTCTTATACATGAAATATTGTTTAAAAATCAATCATAATGGTTCAAGTGAATAATGACCGCATAAGAATTTTTACTTACGTTAGCTGTCCTCTTCCTTATTTTTTCATCATTCCATAGCATTTCTATATCTATTCACAATTTCATCATAAGCCTCGATTTCAGTAATTCGATACTTTTTGTGATCATGTCATGGATACGTATGCCTTTCTATACTATACGATTGCCGTCCAGTACGCTACACCTCCATTTTCCCGGTCAAGGACGACCTATCATATTTCAGGGGGGCACGGGTGACTTATAAAATACATCCGCATACGTGTCAATTCATTATTTTCATCAGATCCCGAAAGTAGCAAGCTTAACGATATTGATATTTTCCGATATGCACGAGTTTTTGTTCCATTGCCATTTTTGTGTATTGTTATGAAAAATTAATAGTGTGCAGAGCTTAGACGAAATGGGAGGTCGACCAGCATGCAGTGAACCACAAGTACTAACAGTTTCCGACGCTGCACAAGAAATCTTGGTAAGAGCAGGATGGATTACCTACCTTACATGACTCCAGCAGCCCCATGAAACTGTGGCCATAGAATTTTTGCAGAATTTGCAGGAGGATCATTCCATAATAAGAGGAAAGTGCATAACAGTAACGGATGCAGTAATTGCTGAGGTATCCGGACTACCAGTAGTTGGACCCATATGGACCCATAAAAAATTGAGACTTCAAGAGGCCATAACCATCTTTCGGGATGAAGGACAGAACCTAACCGTCAAAGGGAAAGGAGTCCAAACGGCAACTCTGGGAGAACCATGGGCAGAACTAGCTAGAGTAGTGCAAAGCTACATTACATGCGATGGGAGAAAGGATGTGGTAAGACCACGCCACCTCAAATTATTAGCAGTACTAAAACAGAAATGTGCTGTAAATTTGCCTGCATATTTAAATTTTTTACTGCATGACGCTACTCGGAGCATAAGGAAATCCTGTCATACAAGAATGGTAGTAAGCCACCATTGTTTAATTCGATTAATAGTTAGTTATAGTCTTGCTCAGAAGCAGACTAGCTGGGAGGAATTGGTATTTTTAATAGACGGGGGAATGGCCTTACCTGCCCCGAAACGAAAAAGAACCACCAGCACAGCAAATAGACCTCTAAAACGCAGACAGTCCTCCAGATTGAGAAGAAGCAGAGGAATGTTGGGAAGCCTCCAGGGTAGCAGCAACCAACCCTTAGAATTACATAGTTCTGGAGATGAGCAACCCCCGCAACCTGAAGGAGGATAAAACCAGGAAGAGGAAGAAACTAAGCACACTAGTGAAGAAGAAAGGGAGGAAGCGGAACCTCCCGTAACCTCCAGCGCAAGTCCACCATAGAGGCCATTGCAGGAGGACGAATTGTCCCAAATTTTGGCCAATATGAGTGAGTATATTCAATCCCAGAGTCTGCTCAACCTAAATATTGAGGCAGAGCAATCACAGGAACACTCTGTCCACAGCAAGGATACATCCAAGGAAATGCATGATGAGGAAGAGGCAAAAGCAGAAGCCCCTCAGTAAGTGGAAGATCAAACTAGGGTTACCTCCCCTGAGGAACCTAGTCAGGATAACGCAAACACTAAAGAAGTGTTCCAAACAGAGAATATGGAAACAAGCCAGGGCAAGGGCACAGTCGCTGAAGAACAAAACCCAGTTGAGCAGCCTAGTCCAGAAAAGGAAACAATTGTTCCTCCCAAGAAGAAGAAGAAGAAGACAAATGAAATTAAGAGGCTGCAGAAGGAACAACAAAAGCTGCTAAAATTAGTAAAACAACTTAGACAGAAGATAAGGGTCCTAAAAAGGGGGAAAATCTCTAAAAGAACCCCGAAAACACAAACTGTAGGAACTCGATATCGTAAGAAGGAAACCCAGGTAGATCTTCAACCCATAAGTGTTTTGATGGACAATGACCCTGGTGTAGCAAAACTCCAAGAGGATCTGGCACAGGCTCAGCGGGCTAGAGAAAAGCTCGAAGAAGGGATTGTTCCTAAGAAGAAATACCAAGAGTTACAACAGAAATTAAGGGACATCAGTGCATCAGAGGCAGAAGCCCTCGATAAATGTCGGGAGGCAGAAGAACAAGTTGAAAAGGTAAGGAATAGACTAAAAAAAGTCAGGAGTCAAATGGATACTCTCTGTTCTCTATATACAGACATTATAGCATGTAGGGCCCCTGCCAAAAATTATGCTTTGCTTTTGTTAGAAAGATATTTGCATTTAAAAATTAAGGCTGTTAAGGTAGGGAAACCTATAGAATTAAAAAACTGCTGATGATTTTTATAAACTACTATAAACTTATGGAGTATGTTAGACTCCTATACTAATAGTGTCATTTTTCATGATTGTTCTCATTGAATTATAATGAGAAACAAACCTTTTCTATGCTAAGGTGTGCCCATATTCTTGAAAACAAAAATCAAAAATTTAAAAAATGTGAAGAGTGGTATACCCGAAAAGAAAAATCAAAGGGTAAGAAAAATAAATTGGTCAAAAAGTGAAAGAAATGAACTCTCAAACAAAATAGACTGAAAGGAAAGTGCAAATCCAAGTGCCACTACTATTTCATTTTGTAATAAAGCAATTGCAGTGCAAATTTGTCAAACTTTTGCCACAATTTATGAAGAGTCAAACTCGTTAAAACTTGACTCATTCATGTTTCAATTTCATGTTGTAGAAGGGAGAATAAATATTCACCAAACAGCTTAATATTGGCAGATAAGTAGATAGGTAGAGTACTGCACACGCTTACAGGACAATTTGGATGTAATAAGGGTAGAATTAGATAGATTTGCCATGTAAAAGAAAAAGAAGATTGATAAGGGTTTGCAAGTCCAAATGCACCCTAATAAAGAAGAAAAAATGGTAGTGTAAAATAGATAGGGTAGGTAGATGGTGTTGCAAAGTTTCATATGATGAATGATGGTGCTAAATGTGTTTGATCTTTAACTTTCATCACAAGTACTGAAGCAAGAAATGCACTGGAAAATTCAAAGGAAGCAAAGTCAAAATCATTAACTTCCCACATCACTTTTTCCCTAAGATTTTTACTAATTTCCCTAAAAGTGCTAAGGTATTTGGAGATTAAAGGGGCTCAAGGCATTTCCTTGACTTTTGGAGGGACCGGACCCTCGGCCTAATGATCAAAAAGACCTAAGTACTTGAAGTTATTCATCATTATAATCATTCACTTTTATCCTTTTCCTAAGTAAAATCCTATCTTACTTAGGAAAATCATGTAAATTTCCATAATAAACCCTCAAAATTACTTACTATTCTATGTTTAAGTGTTGAAATTGAGATGATACAATTTACTTCAGAAATCTTCACTTTCTTAGTTATAGTTAAAGTATTTTGAGTTTACCTTGTCCTTTGTCATGTTAACTTCTGATTTATTTATTAAATCCCTAGTGAAAAGACCTTATCCTATAGTACATAACTCCTTCTTACCTAAATATCCCAAAAACCCCTCTTATTATAAGTTTTGGCCAAAGTTAATTAATCCCTTTTGTTGAATAAAAATCCCCCAATAAATACCCTTTGGCTAAAATATACCCATATAAAATATCTCCCTACCCCTATGGTGAATAAATGACATTTATTTATTACCATATAATAAGAAATCTAGAAAAGTTTTAACATATAGTTTTATATGTTTAAAACGAAAAAATAAAACCCATTCCCTTAGCATTTTAATTCCGCCCGATACTTTAACCTTGGTTAAAAACCCTTGACCCTGCCGTAACCATGTATAAACTATGGGGTTAATTAATCACCAGGATTAATTAATAACCATTCATTCCACCAATCAAACGCCCCCCGGGATATTTAATTAAGTTAATCATGTTTTAAAACCCCGTCGGGCACGCACGTTAAACTTTGCCAGTTCCACATCCCGTCCACCGTCAGATCGCCTCCCCGATGATCAACGGCCCAGGATCATTCCACTGGCCGTCTCGCATCCGGAAGATAACGAGCGGGGGCGCAGTGGTTTTGGAATAGTCGTCCAACCACGTGTCAAACGATTAATGGAATCGCTCTCTCCGCGCTGAATACCACCATCTCCCAAAGAGCGGTGCGGAAATTACCGCTTACCGCCCGGTCCCGGTGACGCGTTCTCCCGTACTGGATGATGTCATCCTCGAAAAAATCAAAATCCCCATTGAATTTGTAAATAAAACAAAAATTCATGTTTTTTTGTCATTTTCACTGCTGAAAATGACTGCGTCCTCCTCTGAAGAATTTGAAAATTCCGCTGATTGAGACGCCGCCAACGAAATTACCGAACACCATTGTTAAACCAGTGCCCAAGCATCCATCCGCCATCGACCAATACCTGTAAAGTTCAAATTTCTCCATTAAACGGGTATTTATTCGTTTTTCTCGCCAAAACTCTCTGAAAAATCCACTTTCCTGTGTTAAAATTCACGCCAGAGTCTAGAAAAAGGGTTAATATCAGTCTATTCTAGTTCCTGCAAGTAAAATCAATGCTCCCAGAATCAAATTTACGCCCGGTCTGTGAAGAAAACCCTGAAACTTCCATTTTGAATACACAAGAACGAAAATGGAAGCTCCGGCAACCCTGAATGTAACCCCATTGAATGCCCCTCACAAAGAGTTAGAATACTTGCCCTTAGTGGATAAAGACTTTCAAATTAAAGACTTAGTTTTCGATGAAAGTCCCCTTCGAAGTTATTGTCACTGCAGAGACGATTATTCGAAAGGTCTGGATGTCATTGGGTTGTGGGAATCCAATTTCCCAAGATATCTTATCCCCTCAGCCTATATTTTCCCAGAAATCATCCACTATTGTCACTCCAACTATGATTCAACTCAAAGGGCAGTGTTGTCTCCTGACCAGAGTATCCTTTTCCCCATCACTCCTCAAGCCATCAATACAATGCTCCATTTTGAACCTGATCAAGATCTTACTCCTTTGTCCATGGAAGAACTACTTGAAAAGTCTACCCAACTATCTCCAGAAAAATAGAAATGCATTTTCCAGACTTTTATGTTACCTGAACATCAACCTAAGGGACCTCCTCCCTATGGTTTTGCTTATTTTAATAAGTTGGGCAGACTCATCCTCAATATGATATCCTTTGTCATGGGTTTCAATACAAGTGAATATGTTGATGAAATAACCTTGGTATTGCTGTCTATCTTTACTCCTGGGCAACCTCCTGCAGTAAAATATGATTTTGCATCCTTCATTTCTAATAAAATCCATGACCAGTTCATGAGGCTAGATAATGAGAAAGTGTTCAAATATTCCTCAGTTATTTACCATCTCCTCATCTATTATCAATCAGAGAAGTTTCCTTTTCCTTATAAAAAGCTTGATGCCAAGGGAAACCCTATATCAGTTATTTTTTGGTCTTCCATAACTCATTCTTCCTATGATTCTCCCTATTCTTATGATGAGTTCATCGATATTTTTGTATATCCCGCAACTACCTTGTTGACAGGAATTCCTCCTCCAAGTCTCAGTAATGAGATTAAGAAGACTTTGCAGCTTTCAAGGACATATAAAGTTGGGGACTGGTATTTATATCAAAATCATTCAGTCATCAGAATATATGGATGTGAATTATATCCATTCAGGTTGCCAAAATATGTGCCTATGAGACTTTTTGCCTTAGAATATACCAGGCAAATGAATAATTCTGATATGATTCATTTTTGTAGTGTAAAAAAGAAAGCCCAACTCAGGATCAAAAGTCAATTAGGTCCCTTCATATGCAATTCTAGGGACGCTGAGCGAGAAGCAGAAGATATCCTACAAAACCATTGCAAGTTACCAAGGAGTTTTCGTTGGATTCCTTATGATCCATTCGGTTTTATCTGTGATAAAAGAATGAAGAACAAATCATCCCCATATATTCACCACAGGATTCCTGAAATAGAACAATATGCCAACCAAGATGAGTGGGTGGAAGGAACACTAGTTGAGCAAGATAATGAAGAAGACAATAGAAACAAAATTATGAAAGATCTTGAGAAAAAGTTTGACCTAGAATCTTTTGGTCAAGTGCAGGTACCTCACATTGGCACTTCTTCAGCAAGAAATATCCAACAGGGGTTACAGGAAGAGAGTCCATCAATTGCAGTAGAGTTTAAAGGCAAAGGGAAAGAACCTGAAATACAGGTCATTGAAACTTTCATCATGGCAGAGAAACCTCAAACCTCCAGGGCACCAGATCAAACACAGGTTTCTCCTACTCAAGTAAATCATCCTGAAGTTTTAGAATTGCAAACTCCATCTAATATGGAAATAGGCAAGAAAAGACAGGCTCCAGATCCTACTCCTCCCAAAGAATCCTCAGAGCTACATCAAGCTAAAAAGCAGAAACCCGATCCACTTCCAGAAGTGGAAATTATTGATGAGATGTTTGATGATGAAAGAGAAGATAGTCAACTAACTGGCACAGTTAGTGAAACACACAGAGGCCACAAAGGAAAAGAATTGCAAAAACAGTTGAGTACTGAAGTATCTTCTTTTAAGCCACCAAAAACAGATGCAGGTGATATCAAGAGAACTTTCATTAATATAAAAGCAAAGAATGATCCATTGAGAATGAAGGTATATGATCAGTATCTAAAAATGGCTCCACACAATCAGGAAAGATTGATGTCAGCATTTGACATTCAACAAGGCAAAATGATGATGAGCCATTTCAAATCCAAAGTACCAAAGCCCATGACAGCATCTGATTATATTAGGACCAATTTTGAGGTCCTGGCAAAAGACATTCATCCCCTGGACCAGATAGAGTTGCATAGAAAAACTGGGGAAATGATATACTCCACCCTTACTGATAAGGCCATGGCAGCCCTTAGGCTGCGAGATTCTTTAAATAATACAAACACCCAATTGCAAATTGAGAAGGCTTCTTCTCAAGCAAAAGATAACAGAATAAAGTCTCTGGAAGATATAATCATCAGTTTGGGTCACAATCCCAAAGATATCAAAAGCATTGAGGCACTAATTAAAAAGAAAGATGATGATATAGCTGCACTGAGAAAGCAGCTGAAATTGCCAGCCTCAAGGCATCCCCAGACCCAAGAAGTTTTGAAGGAAAATTCACAGGAAGAGATGATGGAGTTGCTCTTAAAAATGACTGAGCAACTGAGTGAAACAGAGAAAGAATTAGAACAGGCATTAAAAGAAAAGCAGGATATCATGCAAACATCTACAACAGGGATCACTACAGGTACCATAACAACAGATCAACAAACAGAGTCAGCACAGGGAGACACTTCTGGTTTAAGTTCTGATGAATTGGTAAAACAAATGGAAAGTTTAAAACTCAGAGTCACAGAACTTAAAACCACAAAATTGCAATTAGAAAACTTGGAGCAGAAATATGATATGTCCAAAAGGACTGTTGCAGATAATACCAGGGAAATTAAAAGATTGGAAAAATTGGTTAAGGCTTTAGAAAAATATCTTTCGTTAGAAAAGCCTTTGAGAGAAATAAATGAAATTCTTTGGGATAATATAATTGAGTCAATAAAAAGTATTTGGTCCTTTGTTCAAACAATCTTTGAACAAAATGACTTGATCAAAGTAGCTCAGGAAGAAATAGACAAAACAAGAGATGAATTAAGGGGCAGACCTGAGCAAGCCAATCAACTTATACAGTTTTTGAACACCTGGACTAAGCAACAGCTTGTAGAGTTAGGAATTGATGACAGGACAGGCACTATTTTAGAAATAAAAAGAGTTTTTACCAAAAGAACTCTTATGCAGAATTTGGAAAGGAAATGCTCAGATATTCTAGAAGAAATCAATGCTTTTAAAGGGAAATTTCAGGTTTTATTGGACAATGGGTTACCCAGTCCTATGCTCTCAGAGGACAAGATAATGGACCTGGAAACCTATGTTAATAAAATAGATATACATGCTCATAACACAACTTCTCATTCTATCAGTTCGTCAGAAGCAACATTGCCAACAGGGAGGAATCTCTACGACAGGTTAAAGAATTTGTTTCATCTTGAGCAGGAAATAAAGTATTTGTTCCCTAATCAGCCCACTTTTTACAGATACACAGAGGCTGATGAAACATTAAGAAAACTTAAAAGAACCATAATAGTAGAAGATTAATGGTGGGAAGACTTATTGGACATTTTATGAAATTTATCTTCAAGTTGAGAATTTTATCTTTTTACTATCATGTAAAGGATAAATAATGAGCACAGGTTAAAGAGTATCAGTTGGGCAGTTGAAAGAGTATCAGTAAAAACAAAGAGTATCAAACAAGCAAAAGAATTACTCAAAGGGACAGCATCGAGCCCTATTATAGCACCTGCCTCCAGCACATCCACAAAAGAAGGAAACAGCACACCAGCAATTACTTTTTGTCCTATCTACGAGACCATTTGTCTCCTTTTTATTGTAACTTATTCATTAGTCACCCTAGATTATTGGCTAGGTTAGTGTGAGATATTTTCAATCATTTTTTGTATAAATAAACCCTCAAAGAGAGTATTGAGTGTGGATTCTACTACTTTGCTGTGACATTGATGTTTTTGGAATAAAAGTGTTTTGGAGAAATTTATTTGTGGCTTGCTGGATGACAATTTGAAGCTCAGGACTTTTTGCAGGATTCATGTGTCTAACTGCAGTTCAATAAGTCTTTCTATCCTATGTCTTAAGTTTTATATTTGTTTATAATATCATTGTGTCCATTTCTGAATACTTGACATAAAAGAATAACTCATAATTTACTTAATTGTACTCTGAGTTCAGTTGTGATTATTCTAAATGTTTTCCTCTAAATTAGTTATAAGCAATGAATTCTTAATTTCTCTTGCTTCGCTAATTTAAACATTTTGATTACTATAGTAAAGAATTCTTCACTGCTCTTTATTTGTAATCATTTCATTTCTTTCTTTTGAACATGGTGAAAGATTCTTAACTGCCTTTCATCCCTTCAAACCCATTTCATCCACTTTAAATTTTAAGGATTGTTCTCTGTTTGGCTATCTTGCCCTGCAAAGCCATCTTGTGTGTAGAATAGAAATCCAGTAAAGCCATCCTTTGACTCCATAGCCCAATGGACTGAAAATCTTCAACCTTGCCCTTAGTTGGCGGATTCCACCATTCAAACAAAATCAAAACTCTTGGATCTATAACTAGCCTAAAACCTTCTAAGAACAAAGATAAATCATAAAGAGAGAGCCCTCTCTGGATGCAGATTGGCTAGATTCTGCATCTGAAGGTTGGTTTGTGGTTACCTCGGGTATACTTTCCTTTTCCACAACTTCAAGGAAAACCTGAGTGATAACATGCGACCATACTGGGGACCTGAATCATTTTTATTGTTAATATTGTTCACTTATAAGCTATAGACAGAGTCTGAAGATCAGCCAGGTAGCCTTTGAAATTGCTTTTGCTCTGCAATTGCAAAAGTAAATAAATGCTGCTTCAGTCTATCTCTGATTTAGCCTATACTCTGAACCTTAGTTTCAAATGTTTAATCAGACTCTCTAATTCAATAAATCTTTGAGAAAATTTTAATCAAAAATCATTATTTCTTGAAGAATTTGTAGAAGTTGTATTTATTTTTTAATTAAAACCAAAAATCCAAAAACACGTAGTCTAGGAAAACTGGCTTCAGAAAGGATTCGTCATACTAGGTCAAATCCTGACCCTAATCCACCACCAATATTTGAAAATCCGAATCTGATTCCTAGGATTCTTAGAAGACAAGGAAGTCAAGAAAGTTCTGAAAGAGGAAGTCAAGAGAGTTCTGGAAGTTCCAGACCTCTTTCTAGATCACAGTCCTGTCCTGTGAAAATTATATATTTTGACGAAATCCCTTTTGACGAGCGATTTGAAACTTCTCTGTTTGTAAATTTTTCTGAAACTAAATTATCCAGATTAGTTCCAGATCCATTGTTTTTTGAAGATTTGCAATTCAGATTTGTTTCATATCACCTTGACAGACAGTTACAAGACTCCATTCAATTTGAACAAACCTTTGAAGAAAGTTCAAACATCTCTGTAGTTACCGAAGCTTCCCCAAGTTCAGTTACTTTTCCTCAAGCTTTTCAAACACCAGTCACCCCTTCTACTCCTCCACCTAGACCACCCTCACCTATTGTTCCATTACACCTTCCAATGGCCAATAGATATGCTCCGTTACAGTTGCCAGCCAACCCTGCTGCCTTGCCTCAAGATTATCAGAGTAAGATCACACCTTTTGATGGATCAGGTACTTACACAGCTCAACAACATACCAAAAGAATGACTGATTACTTTGAATTCTATGAAATTGACACTGATGATGTCCGAATGAGAATTTTTGTTCAGAGTCTTACTGGGGAAGTTAGGACATGGTTTAGGGCCCTTGCTCCAAACATTATTGCCGATTTAGCAGCTTTGTATAGGGCATTTTTGAATAGATGGGAGAAAAATAAAGACCCTGTTCAGATCCTATCAGAATTTTAAAAATTGAGAAGAAGACCTAATGAAACCGTGCAAGATTACATCATAAGATTCAATGAAGCCTACAACGCTGTTCCTCAAAACCTTATACCCCTCCTGACTCATTATTTGTTAAATTCTCGGATGGTTTTGACTCTGGCATAGCTTATTCACTCAGGGAAAGAGCCCCCCAAACCCTAGAGAAATGCAGAGCATAGTGGTTAGTGTAGAAGCAAATCTTATAGAAAAACGAGCCAGAGCTAGGGCCGAAAGAAGAATGCCTCTGAATGAAGAACCTTCAACTTTTGAAAGAAAGCTGGATGCAATCATTAAAGGTATGGAAAGATTATGAGACAGAGTGGAGACAATCGAAAGAAAGTCTACTGGTGATAATCAAAATGTTGTGAGAAACCCAAATTTTAGAAGAAATCAGAACCAAAACATTGGGAAGAATGTCCTTGACCAAAATATCAGGCCACCTTTCCAAGAAAATTTTGTTGAAGGCTCAACTTCTGAAGAACCTACAGAGGATGTGGAAATAAACAATGTAACTGAAGACAAAAATGAACCAGAAGTTTTCCTATCTCAGGATGATCAAGAGAATCACATCCTTGAAACATTCCAAACTCATTCAGGAGAAACTTTTGATTTTAAGGAAGGCTATGACACAACAATTTATGAGGTTCATAAACAGTACAATTTGAGAAGCAGACGGATTGATGTGCCAGAAAATAGCAAACAGAAAGCTGTAAAACAAAATGTCAAAGGTAAAATCCCTCCTGTACAAAACATTCCCCCTGTACAAATTCTGTCTAGGACAACTCCTAACCCCTCAAATCAAATAATTGAAGATGTGTCTGATAACCAACCAAACAATAAACAACAATCTAATATTTTTCCTCCTGTAGGAAATGTAGAATAAACAGTAGAAGTTAGTTCAGAAACACCTTCAAATCAAAATTCCACTCATGAAAAAGAGAAAAATGTTGAAGACCCAAAAAATAGAGAAAACCCAACTGTGCAAAACACTAAAGCTCAAACAGAAAAACCTTTCAATTTAGAGGCTGAAATAGGCAAACTAAAGATAGCTGTTCCTTTATCAGAACTGGCTAAACATGATGTCTATAGAAGTCAAATCAGCAAATCCCTTAACATTAACATTACTGGAATGGATGATTCAGTGAATATTCTTGATGATCAACCCAAACTCCTTTTTGGCCCCGAGGTAAATGGCAAACCAGAAAGTGGAGGAACTCCTCCATTTTATGTGAGCCTGAACGTTCATGACAAAATACTCCACAATGCTATGCTTGATTCTGGAGCATCCCACAATTTGATGCCAAAAGCTGTGATGGAAAGATTAAATTTAGACATTACCAGACCGTATAAAGATTTATTTTCTTTTGATTCTAGTCAGGTAAAATGTTTAGGCTTGATTAAAGATTTGTGTGTTACTTTGGTGCAATACCCTGCGAAGTCTATTTTGATGGATATAGTAGTGGCTGATATTCCTCCTAAATATGGCATGTTGCTTTCCAGATCCTGGGGTGCTAAACTTGGAGGATCTATTCAACTAGACATGTCATATGCCACTATTTCAGTATTTGGTCAACCTAAAAGATTATATAGAGAAACCTTGATGAAGTACTTGGTTAGTAGTCATGAGAAGCCTGAAAACTTCCCTGTCTATTCAATACATTCTGATATGGATTCCTTCATCCTTTATAATGCTGAAAAGGACCTTTCAACTGAACTAGAAGCACCTGAAAAGGAAGCTACAAACAAAACTACCGTTAAGATTGAAGAGATTTCTAAAAACCAAGAAACACC